>CAUYUJ010014429.1:371406-381406 GCA_963575745.1 Prorocentrum cordatum | reverse complement strand
CACCGAGGAGCATCCTTGATCATTTGGCGAAAAAGCCACGCGCGAAACCGAACAGAAGCACAGGGAATGGACGTCCGAGCGATGGCCAGATTTGGGGGGGGGAGGGGGGGGGAGGTTCAAGCCGTATGTTCTGCGTGAGTGTTGCTCACTTGTTCCCGACACCCTGTCTGTCACCACCCACCAAGCCACCCCGAAATTCGGGTCTTCGGGTTGGGTTGGGGTGGTCTGGCAGGTAGTCAGTCTGGGCCTGGGCGGCCCACTGCTCCCAGGAGCGCGTGGCTTTTCGCCATCGAGGGCCCGTCGCCGACCTGCCGGCGGTGCCCCGCCGAGCCCCCCGCCGCCAGTCCTTCCACGCCGCCCAGACGGGGTCCAAGCAGATTTAGGTCGGGCGTGCCCCCCCACAGGGGGATTTTCGACGAAAAATGGAAGCACCCCCAAAAATACCCCAAGAAGGTCAGCAACATACTCAAGAAATGGTCACCAGACTGTTTTTGGGAGTATTTTTTATTTTGGGGGCACTTTGCATTTTTCGTCGGGAATCCCCCTGTAGGGGGGCGCGCCCGACCTAAAAGTAGATGGGGTCAGGGGATCGCGCCGCATCGACGATGCATCGACGATGTGGCTCGTTGTGGACCCCCATTTTCTCCACGCCGACGTCGCCGATGCATCGGCGATGCATTGGCGATACGGCGCCATCCTCCGACTCCACTTGCCCGGACCCCACGTGAGCGACGCAGAACAACGAGTCGCCGGTACGGACATCGGCGCGTAAGCAGCTCGCGTAAGGTCGCGCGTAAGCGTCCTCGTCTCCAAAGTAGCGTTCCGCGCTGGCGGCTCGCTCAAACCGCGGCGCAAGATCGTTATGTCATCTCGCGTAAGGTGCGCCCTCGATTCTCGTGAATCACGCTCTCGCTTTGCAGTTCCTCACGATTTATTGCGAAGGCCTTACGGCCGGTGCCGCCGACCCTGCGGACGGAGACTACGAGTAGGACAAGGACGTTGAGGAGCAGGAGGCGGAGGACGTCAGGGAGCAGGGGGGGGAGGAGGTTGATTGTGTTTGTGTCGTGTTGTGTTGTTGGGTGTTGCGTTTTCGTGCTTCTTCGGGTCATTGGGGCTGGTGGGTCGCGGGCGGGTCGAGGTGTCGTCGTCGTCGTCGTCGTCGTCGTCGTCGTCGTCGTCGTCGTCGTCGTCGTCGTCGTCGTCGTCGTCGTCGCTCGCCCCTCCCGCGCTCGAGCATCAGTGCTTGCGGCATTACTTCCCTCGCTGCATCACCCGAATGTGCCTGGAGGCCTATCGTCCGGTTAGGTACCTGTCTCTCGGAGGGATCTTGGACGGGCCCTACTGGGCCCTCTCGGGGGTCACTGCTCGATGGCCACGAGTTTTATCAGAGTTTTCGCGATGTCTGCGTTCGAAGGTATTCCCATCCAAGTCGGCACTGATTTCGATGCCTACATCGACGACGCAGGCCTGTCTCGGACAGGCGCGCCTGAAGATGCGGTGTCGGGCCTAGTCTTGAGCGCGCGTGGCCTTCACAGGGCCATCACGAAAGTCCTGGGCTGCTCCCTGGCCTTGGGCAAGGCAGGCTTCGTGAGCAGCAGCCAGCAGGTCGCCCAGCATCTTGAGCTGCAGCTTGGCGCTCCGGCTGGAGAGTCGGCCCCGTCCGTGGTCAGCCTGGGCGTGGACCGCACGGCCGGGCGCGCACTCCGCGCTCGCGGCGCGGGCAGAGGCAAGTCTGGCATAGGTTCGAGGGCCGGCGGGCGCCCGCCCGGAGGAAGGCCCGAAGGCTGTGCAAGCACGGGGGCCGGGAGCGGCCTCGGAACCTTGGTGCCTGAGCCAATGAAAGAAGGAGGGGAGGGAGCGGGAGCTAACACGAGGAGGTCCTCGGCCGAAGAAATCTCTCCGAATTTCCACCCTTCGGGCCCCTTGGCGAGCGGCCCCATACGGAGCTGAAGTGTGTGGCACCCGCGATTCGGAGCTGCACTGTTTCCGCTCCGTGGGGATGTCGACGATAGCCCCTGAGTCGCAGCGCTGGTCCTTGACTGTGATCTCCTTGCTGGAAGGAGATCCGCCGCGGCGTGTCAGCATGGCTCCCCTGGTTCGCTATACGCCAAGGAGTTGTGGCTGATACAGACTAGGCAGTTTGCGGGATCCCTTCCTTTTCATGCTTCTCCGTGAGGCGTGGGCCCACGTGTTTGGCAGGGGCGACTGGTCTTGGGCCAAAGTCTCTGGGCCCCTCAGTGCTCTTCGGATGACCCTCTATAGGCTCGGGTGGACCATGACGTCCTTCTGCGCGTGTGTTTGGACGACAGGGGTTCCCCCTTCAACCTCCTCACTCTCTCCCCCAAGCTTGTCGCCCAGTTGGCCAGAGTTGCGGTGCTCAGGGGGTTGGAGAGAGATTCGGACCCTGTTCGGGGTGCCCCACCGTCTTAGTTGGGACATCGTTCGGCAAAAGCTTCGTTCTAGGAAAGTTAGTTATCAGGATAACTCCACCATGAGGGCCCTTGCCAGCAACGCCATCTGGACCAGCGTGGCTGCCAGGAATGCTGGCTACGACGTCCCTGCGGTCTGTGGACTGCGTGGACAGCCTGATGACGCGCTCTGGCACAGGTTATGGCAATGTCCAGCTTGTGCTGCCGAGCGTGAGCGCCTCGTTCCCGAAGCTATTCTTGCGCTGGCCCTGGACACTGAATCTGAGCAGTATGAATAGAAGTTGTTCGTGCACGGAGCATTTCGTCATCCAGGAGATGATTTGCCCAAGTCTTCAGCGGACGGTGCAGTTCATGTGGATTGGTATGTGCCCGAGGCGTTGCCCCTGTCAAGAGACATCCTGACCTCGGTCTCTGGGGTTTTGCTTTACTGGAGGGTCGCTGTTTCAAACGCTCTGTGGTTGAGCTTCCCCGTTCTGGTTTGTCTCTGGCCATGACGGATGAACGCGTTAACTTGCTGTGCGAAGTCACAGCCCTTGTCTGGGCCCCCTGCCCTCAGACACCCCAGGCTGCGGAGTTCGGGGCGCTTGGGGCTTTGAATTTCTCCTTGGGGGCTGGTGCTGAGTGTTTCAGCGACTGCAAGAATGTTGTGGGCCTGTTTCTCCAGGGCCCTGGCAGGTTTTTGTCTCCCAAGCTACAGTACGCGGGGCGTCTGATTCATGGGGTTTCTGGGGCTGGTTCGGAGCTAACCAGCCTGACCAAGGTAGATGCTCACAAGGATCTGGATGAGTTAGGTATCGCCGCCCACGAGAGGTTCATCAGGCGTGGCAGTCATTTTGCGGATGCGGGGGCCGAGCGTGCAGTCAATTGGCACCCCAGTTTCTCTGCAGAAGTTTTGGAAGCGGTAGATTTATCAAATGACAAGATAGCCATGTGTGTCATGGACCTTCCTGCTGCCGTGGTTCCCCTCTTTCCTCGGGTGGAGTTTCGGGGGTTGGAGCGGGTCCTTCCTCCTCCTGCTCCTCCTGCTGAAAGGCGAGTCCCTCACCAATGGGCCTGTATGTCTGGTTTGTGGCGTTGCAGAGTGTGCCTCAAAGGTTCGACCAGCGCCTCTTGTCCAGCCGAGGACTCGTGTCGTGGCCACAGCAGGCTTGATAGCGTCGTATTGGATCGGCTCCAGCTCCGCGTCCTTGCCCCCGAGGCAAGTGACAATTCGCATGTTTTCTTTTGCCTCAGATGTCGGTCGTATTCCTCTGATGCTCAGGTGTGTAACCTGGGCAAGATGTGTACATTTCCGACCACCGCAGGCAACCACAACTGGACCAAGATCAGGCAAGGGAAACACCCTGATAAAGCAGGAGTGAGTCTCAATCTTCACCTGGTCAAATATGGATTCCAGTACTTTTTCGCGTTGCTGCAGGACTCAGCCTCCAGTCTGCAGCTTGGTTTGAGGCGCCGTGGATGGCAACAAAAAAGAGGAGGGATTGAGGAGGAGGGGGAGGAGGAGGAGGAGGAGGAGGATGAGGGAGGAGGAGGAGGAGGAGGAGGAGGAGAGAGGAGGAGGGGAGGAGGAGAAGGAGGGGAGGAGGAGGAGAGGAGGAGGAGGAGGAGGAGGAGGGAGGAGGGAGGAGGAGGAGGGAGGAGGAGGGAGGAGGGAGGAGAGGAGGAGGGGGAGGAGGGAGGAGGAGGAGGAGGAGGAGGGAGGAGGGGGGAGGAGGAGGGAGGAGGGAGGGGGAGGAGGGAGGAGGGGAGGGAGGAGGGGGGAGGGAGGAGGGAGGGAGGGAGGAGGGAGGAGGGAGGAGGAGGAGGGAGGAGGGGGAGGGGAGGGAGGAGGGAGGAGGGAGGGGGAGGGAGGAGGAGGAAGAGGAAGAGGGAGGAGGGAGGAGGAGGAGGAGGAGGAGGAGGAGGGGGAGGAGGCGGAGGGAGGAGGAGGGATGGAGGAGGGATGGAGGAGGGATGGAGGAGGGATGGAGGAGGGATGGAGGAGGGATGGAGAAGTTCCCTCCCCCCCCTCGGAGGCTTCGTCGTCGCCGTTCGACTGCGAGCAGCCCGAGCCGCGTGGGGGCTGGCCGCCGCCCTAACGAGCGCCACCCCGCCCCCCAAGCTGGCTGGCCGGGGTCGCGCGCCAGCACACGAGCCCGCAGGCTCGGGCAGGGCGGGGTCGCGGAGGACGCTGCGTACAGTAAAAACGCATGGGAAGGATGTGCAATTTTTCCGAAGGATACCCCTGCTTCCTTGCCTCCTCGGTCCATCCTTCGCCACTTTTGTTGGCCGCGCCCCGCGCGAGAAGCTTCGACATGGGCGCCCGAGGCCCCTGCATCCTTACCGTGCATCCTGATGATGCGGGTCGGCTGTGCGCGCCTCGTCTCTGGAAGCAGGTACGTACTTCTGGATTCTCAGATCCCAGTCTACTTCAAGCGTCCTCCTACCTCAGCAGTCGATACGTTTTTGCTGTTCTCTGCCTTCTTTGGGCGGGCTCGAGCCCAATCTGCTGAATCGGCCTCCTCACTGCGTGCTTCCACGTGCTTTTTCCGACTGGCTGGTACCGTGGGGGCGCGCGGTCGCGTCGCAAAGGGGGCGAAGCGAGGTGCACCGCCCGTGCCCCAAAGGGGGGCCCCGACGGCGCCCCCCCGGGGGGCCCGCAAGGGGCACGGGAGGTGCGCGCTCCTCCCCGCCGCCCGGTCGTCGCCCCCCCAATGAGGCAACGCCCGGTCGCGGAAGGCCCTAGAGGACCAGGATGCGGTCGAGCAGGGGGGGCCACGTGCGAGCCCCACCCCTGCCCCCCCACGATTTCATTTCCGAGGGGGGAGGCCGGGGCCCCCTTCGTTCGGGAGCTCCCGAGCGGGGTGAAGCCCGCCCCCCCTCCCCCCTCAGAAGTCGCGGGGGGGGGGGGGCAGGGTAGAACAGGGCTAGGATCGGGATAAATCGCTCCAGAGCGTTCCGGAGCGCTCTCAGAGCGTTCCGGAGCGCTCTGGAGCGGCCGCGGCGCCCAATGCATCCTCCAAACCCGCCGATTCTCAGAGATTTCGAGTTATCCCGATCCGATTTTGTCCCGATCTTCGCGTCGTTTTACAGGGGCAGGGCTCGCACGTGGCCCCCTTACTCGAGACGCCGGAGCCAGGACCTCTGGGGCGCAGGCGCAGCAGAGAAGCCTGGGGGCCGCCGAGGCGGGGGCCGCTCGGACCGCGGAGGCAGGGAGCCGTCAGAGGGGGGTCGCTCTCCGGGGGCGCAGGCGAGGGGCACCGTCGAGGCGCCGGGGCGAGGTCCCGCTGGGGCCAGAATGCTCAGGAGAGGAAAAAACACACAGAGACACAGTGAATCCTCGACTCCCCCGAAGATGTGGGAAAAAATATGGGAAGTGGGGGGGACGACAGAACCCCAGAGACTCTGGGAAAATATAGGGGGATCTTTTTATCTGTGTGCATCTATTCTGAGTGTCCTGGGGCCCCTTCAAATGCGGCCAAGACGCCGAGGACACGTCTAGAGTGGTGGCACTCCGCGCGTCGCGGCTCGGGTCGAGCAGGCGCCCTCCTCCGGGGCGGCGGCCCGGGGGGCGGCGGCGCGGGGGCCGAGGGCCAGATCGGCGTCGCGCTCGGGGGCCTCGAGGAGTGGTGGGTGGGACGGTGGGCATCTGCCCGCCCGCGTGGACGGGCAGCTGTCCGCTCGGCGGCGAGCGAGGGGGGGGGGAAAGGGGAAGGAGAGGGCCTTCTCAGAAGGTTCGGAGCTCCCCTGGCCTCCTGCAGAGGTTTCTGAGCCTTCCCCGAACGCACAGGAGACTTCTCAGAAGGCGCGGGGGCCTTCTGAGAAGCCCCGCCGCCTTCTCAGAAGGCCTTCTCCTTCTCACTTCCCCCCCCTGGCTCGCCGCCGATCCACAGCCACCCTTCCCGGAGTCCCTGGGACACGACCTCTCGGGCCGTCTTGGGGCGGTCTTGTGGGCCTCTGGGGCCATTTTGGAGCGGCGGAAGCCCGAAAACGCGAGAACGCGAAAAACATAGAAAACACCAGGAAAATCCATGACTTCTGCTCCCTTTGGCCCTCCTTGGGGTCCTCTTTGAGCGCTCTGGGGGCTTCTTTGGGGCCTCTTGGGGCCATCTTGGGCGTCTTGGAGCGCTCTTGGGCCGTGATTCCGATTCGTGGGCCATTTTGGAGCTGCATCGAGGTTCCTGGGGCCGCTCCTGCGGCGATCTGGAGGGCCCCGAAAAACGCACCTGGTGCAAAACCATCTCTGATCCGAGTCTGCAGGGACCGTGCCAGGGGTTCGGGGGGTACTTGTCGCCAAGGAACCCCCAGGGTCGCCCCGCGCGCGCGAATTAGAGTATCGGAGGTTGGGGGGTGAGATCGCAGTGGAACGGAGACCCCCAACCGGGAAATCGTTTCGTTTCGTTCGTGTCGTGCGTGCGGGCGAGGCGAAGCTGCGTGGGCGCGCGTCAGGAGTGAACCCGCCAATGCTAGGGCGAAGTCAAGACAAATGACTCTCCCCCTCCCGCCCGTCCGGCGGTGGCCCGCGGTGTCCCGTGGTGTCCCGTGGTGTCCCGTGGTGTCCCGTGGTGTCCCGTTGAGCGAGATCAATAGTGAGATCGATAGTGAGATCGATGTGGTATCCCGAGGTGTCCCGTGGCGTCCCGTGGTGTCCCGTGGTGTCCTATGGTGTCCCGTTGAGTGAGACTGATAGTGAGACCGATAGTGAGATCGAGAAGTGTCCCGCGGTGTCCCGTGGTGTCCTGTGGTGTCCCGTGGTGTCCCGTTGAGTGAGATCGATAGGGAGATCGATTGAGTCTGATGTTGGTTCCCCCCTCTCTCCCCTCCCCTCCCCACAACCTCCTTATCACCCGAAGGGTGGTCGTATAGGTACATATTCAGTTACTGGAGATCTTAGCACGACTCTGGCCCGTTGGGCAGGCGATTTTTCGTTTTGGTGCTAACGAATACCCAGGGGGGATTCTAATTCTTGGTCAGGGTTAACCGACCCCTATCCCCATCTCCATCCTTACCCAGACCCCCGCCATCTCAGCACCCCAGTTGTGGATGTACCCCTCGAAACCCGAAGGAAACGGCCTACATCCCCATCCAGGGGGCCAAATCGGCCAGTGGGGCCCAGGCCACGCCGGTGGGATATGTGGTCGGTTGGAGCGTCCTCGGAACCTTGGTGCTTGAGCCAATGAAAAAGAGGAGGGAAGGGAGAGGGAGCTAACGCTGCTCAACGCCTCGGGCGTCCAACTTGCACCCCGACGGAAGAGGAGGACCTGAGGAGTTTCCGGAAGGGGGCCGCCCTCGCCTCCTGCACCGGAAAGGTTGTGCCCGGCCATGCAGGTTGCGCGTCTCAGGGGCAACGTTGGGCCTTAACTCGGGGGCGGAAAAGAGGGAGGTGATGACTAGGGGGGGTGGATATCATGGCGGGGGCCATGACATCTCCCCAGATTTTATGGCGCCTCTTCTTGTTTCATTACGTCCCTGGCCCCCCCGCTGGGCCGCGCACATGCCGCCGGTCATGATTTGCACCCCCCCCCCCTCTTGGACACCCCCCTCTTGGCCGCTCCCGAAGGGGCAACATTGGGCCTTAATCCAGATCGCCCGCGGGGGTGCGGAAATGATAGCGTTTCGCGCGTCGCGGTCTGGGCCAGAGCAGCTGCCCTTCTCCCAGGGGGCGGCTCGGCGGTGCCACGGCGCGAGTAGGATCGCGGGGCGCGGGGCGCGCTGCGCGAAGTTGGGTGGCCTAGCTAACGTAGCCCACTGAACTGATCCCCCCCTGACCCTTAGGCGGGATAGAGCTCAAGTTTGTATGCATTTGCACATCTCGCGCGGTGTGTGGCCTCCAACCCACCCACCCACACAGTACAGAACACAACGCCCGCCACCCCAGTGCATGACATGACAAGGGGGAATGCTTCGACCCTCCACGGCCCATTCATTGCCGATGCAGTCAACGCGCATAGTAAGGGCAAACGGCTTTTTCAAGGGTACTCTTGGGCCTTTGCCTGCCTCAGCCTCTGCGGCCCGTCCCTAGCAATTTTCGCAGGCCAGTTTCTCAGGTTCCCTGGGGGTTTGGCCGCCTGCCGCCCAGAATACTTCAACTTCGGCCTCCAAGGGTCTTGCGTCCTTACCACGCGGCCTGACTATACGTTTTCACTGCATGGGCCTGACAGCCTACGCCGTTTGGGAGCGTTTGCTTTCGCTTTCGGGAGCCTGTCCCCGATCTATCCGCGATGCACTGCCGACTCCGTGTCAAGGTGCTCCCCTCCCCCGGAGCCGGTCCCCCTGGTGCCGTCCCCCCTGACTCTGGCACCAGACAGGCTGCGCCACCCACCAAACCACCCCAACCCAACCCGAAGGCTCAGATTTACCCTCGATTTCCAGTGGGTGGGGGGTCGGGAAACATCGAAAACACGCATATGGAACCCTTACCCCCCCCAACCCGAAATTCGGGTCTTCGGGTTGGGTTGGGATGGTGTGGTAGGTAGTCAGGGCTGCGCCTGGCCGTGCAGGCTGTGTGTGCTGGGTGCCCCCACTGGTGCGCGCATCTTGAGGTCAGACAGTGCCGTCTCGGCATCCGCGGCCTCACGGGCAGGGCTCCTGGGCCACGACTCCGTGGATGCGGGGCGCTTCTGTCCGCGGGTGCCCCGCGCGGCACGCAGCCGTGCGACCGCGCATCCGCGGGATTGGCGCCTCGGAATCGGGACCGCCAGGGCGCCTTCGCCGATCGCGAGTCTTTCTTGCTTGCGCTCTCCCGCTCGGCTCGTTGGCCACGCCGCCCGAGCCCTGGCGGCGTGCCGCCGTTTCCCATCGTCGCCGTTGGGCAGGGCGCAGCGTGCCGCAGGCAGGAGCGCCTGCGAGCGGCGGGGCAGACGCTCCCGCGGCAGCTGCACCGCCTTGGCATCGCTCGGACGTGTGCATGTTTCCTTCGACGAGGATTATCGAGGAGCATCCTTGACCATTTCGCGAAAAAACCACGCACGAAACCGACAAAAAAACTGGGAATGGACGTCCGAGCGATGGCGAGTTCGGGACTTTCCGATGGGCTTAGGTGACGCGCAGGGGCGCGAAGATCATCGCGCTTCGCGCATCGCTGCTCGGGAGGGAGAGCTGCCCTTCTCCAGATGGCGCAAGGGCGCGAAGATGACCGTGCGTCGCGCAGTGCGGGGCGCGATGCGCAAAGTCCGGTGACATTAGACGGATCGTGCTCTTTCTCTCTTTCTCTCTCTCTTTCTCTACCCGTCTCTCTCTCTCTTCTCCCTTCTCCCTCTCTTTCTCTTTCTCTCTCTCTCTCTCTCGTCTCTCTCGTCTTTTCGTTATCTCTCTCTCCCTCTCTCTCCTTTATTTTCTCTCCCTCTCTCTCTATCTTTCGTGTTCAACTTTTTCATTTGTCCTCTCTCTCTCTCTTGACCTCGACCTCGAGCCGGGCACCGATTCCAGGTGGGGCTTGACCGCCTGGCCTCCGCCCCGCACCGCCCGTCTTCGCTCCATGCCGTCCGGGATGCCGTCCGCCGGGGCCAGCGCACCTTCGCCGCCTCCTCCACCGTAGGAGAGGGAGGGAGGGACTGAGGAGGAGGGGGAGGGGGAGGAGGGGGAGGGGGAGG
>CAUYUJ010014429.1:350000-370000 GCA_963575745.1 Prorocentrum cordatum | reverse complement strand
GAACGAACAGGACGTGCAGGACGAGTCGGACCATTAGGACAAGCAGTACAAGTATAACGAGTGGAAGACCAGGATGAAGATGAGCAGGGGGAGGAGCAGGAGAGAGACGACGACGACGCTGACGATCGCGAGCGCGCGCCGTCAGTGCGTCGGCCGCACAGTCTATGATTGTAGGACCGTTTCCGCGGTCCCCCTCCCCCAGTTTCATACAGATGTTATCCCACGCTCTATGTTTGTACTTCCCCGTCATCTTTTTTCTTCTGCAGCCAGTGGGATCTTTAACGAACATGTTCATACATCGGGGGCGCTACGACACTTGTGGCAGGGCGTGTAAGCATTGGGCCCGTTCGAGCTCGAGGCGTGAACCCGATTCTGTCATCCCCGCCCCCGCCGCGTCCCTAACCCCCTCCCCTCGTCCTGCGTGTAGGCAGTTGTATGCGTAACGCCCTGAGCGGGCGGTGTGCCGCTCCATCGCCCGATGTTTACAAGGGAGAACGCTCCAGCAGCTCATGCCGAAAACGACGGTGCGCTCCAGCACGGCGTCTTTAACGAGCGCGAGTGCTCCAGCAAGCCTCGGCGTGCGCTGCTCTGTCTGCTGCTCGCACTCCTGCTCAGAGGCTTGCGCCAATCCGCCGACCCACAAGAGGATACAAACGGAAAGGGCCGGGAAGGCGTCACCTCCCCAAGGACGCGAAGATCATCGCGCGTCACGCGTCGCGGCCCGGGCTGGAGAGCTGCCCTGCTCCAGGGCGGCCTCGCGGGGGGCGTGAAGGTAACCGCGCATCTCGGGGCGCGATTGCTTTAAACGTTTCGTGTTGAACTTTCGGATTCGTTGTTTTTCGTCCCAAACGCAAACGCGTTTTGAACATCGTTGTGGTCGGTCCATGCCTACAGCCGAGGCGCCGAAATAAACACCATTTCGAGCTTAGGACGGGCTTCGATTGTTGGGCCCCTCCTCAAGTCTCGGTTGGGAACCTGTTCGTGGCCGAGACTCAGCATGGCCAGACAACATAACATTCGTGTCTTATTCAGCTTGCCTTCTCCTCCTCCTCCTCCTTCTCCTCCTCCTCCTCTTCCCCTCCTCCTCCTCCTCCTACTCCTCCTCCTCCTCCACCTCCTCCACCTCCTCCACCTTCACCTCCTCCTCCTCCTCCTCCTCCTCCTCCTCCCTCCTCCCACTCCTCCCCTTCTCCTCCTCCTCCTCCTCCTCCTCCTCCTCCTCCTCCTCCTCCTCCTCCTCCTCCTCCTCGTGGTAACACTCTGACTGTAGGGAAGAGGGGGAGCAGGAACAAGCATGATCATCGCGAATTGAGCGGGGGTCTGGTCCCCCCATGAGGGGAAGGAACACGCAGCTGTCCCTACCAGTGAGCACAGGGAAGCGTGGCGTGACGCCGTGAAGGGTCTTTGGAGGGCCTTCTGGGCCTCTCCATGGGGCTCTTTCGGGAGCTTCTTGGGGCCTCTTGGATGCATGTTTTCTCGGCGGCGTAGCCCGAGCCCTACCTTCGCCGATCAACGATTCAGGCAAGTCGATGGGCGGCGAGAGTAAGGTTCGGAATTCGTCGATCACGTGGCGAAATCCGAACCCGACCCCCGCCTCCCATAGATCCAGGAGAGTCGATGGTTTGTGGGGGTAGGGTTGGGATGTCGGAAAAAGCGTGTTCCGCCGCTGCTGGCAGAACACCGGGGGGGGTCACTGTGGGTTTCAAACCCATCCCCCCCCTCCGAAAACCGTGAGGTCACTGGGGGTTCCAAATCCCCCCCCCGGTCCATCATGAAAACGGAGGGGTCACTACTGGTTCGACCCCCCCTCCTTCCTCGCCGCCGGCAAACGATTCCCCCTCCTCCCCCACTCTGGATGGGGAACGGTGGTTGGGACGGTGGTGGGGATGGTGATGGGAGTGGGGACAGTGGGACATGGGGAGAGTGGGGACGGTGGGGAGAACGGGACCGTGGTGGGGACACTGGGGACAGTGGGGACATTGGGACAATGGTGGGGGACACTAGTGGGGTGGTGACAGTGGTTGGGACAGTGGTTTGGGCAGTGGGACAGTGGTGGGGACAGTGCGGACAGTGGGACAGTGGTGGGGATTGTGGTGGTGGGGACAGTGAGGACAGTGGGACAATGGTAGGGACAGTGGAACAGTGGTGGGGGCGGTGGTGGTGGGGGACAGTGGTGAGGGCGGTGGTGAGGACGGTGGTGGGACAATGGGACAGTGGTACAGTGGGGACAATGGTGGGTTGGGGACAGTGGAGACAGTGGAGACAGCGGGACAGCGGTGGTGACAGTTGGGACAGTGGGACACTGGTGGGGACAGTGGCGACAGTGAGACAGTGGTGGGGATAGTGGAGATAGCGGGGAGAGTGGGACCGCGGTGGGGACAGTGGTGGTGGGGACAGTGGGGACATTGGGACAGAGGTGGAGACGGTGGTGGTGGGGACAGTGGTGAGGACGGTGGCGGTACAATGGGACAGTGGTACAGTGGCGACCGTGGTGGGGACAGTGGGGACAGTGGGACTGTGGCGAGGACAGTGGGGACAGTGGGACAGCACAGTGGGACAGCACAGTGGGACAGCGGTGGGGACAGTGGGACAGTGGCGGGGACAGTGGGGATAGTGGGACAGTGGTGGGGACAGTGGGGACAGTGGGGAGAGCGGGACCGTGGTGGGGACAGTGGTGGGGACAGTGGGGACAGTGCGACAGTGGTGGTGGCACTGGTGGGGACAGTAGGGACAGTGGTGGGGACAGTGGGCACAGTGGGACAGTGGTGGGGACTGTGGTGGGGACAGTGGGACAGTGGTTTTTGGGGACAGTGGTGAGGGCGGTGGTGAGCACGGTGGTGGGGACCCGGGAGCCGTTTGTCGGCGGCGGGTGGGGGGGTTCGAACTGGTAGTGACCCCCCCGGTTTTCCTGGGGGAGGGGTGGGGTGGGGGGCTTTTGCTGGGGGGGGGGTTCGAGCAGGGAGGGGGGGGGGAATTTCGGAGGGGGAAGGGGGCCCAGGGTTTCGGAGGAAGAGGGGGGGATTTTCCACAGCAAAGCGGCGGTGGATCACGCTCTCTCGGATGTCGACACTTCCAGGTCACTGGGGTCGTTGCGGGGGGTCCTGGAATCTTGTGTGGGGGAGTCTTGAGACCGTCTTGGGCCGATCGTGGACCGCGCTGGAGCCATGTAGAGGCCATCTCGGAGGCCAGCAGGGAAACTTTGGGGAATCTTGGGCCCGTTTCTAGGCTTCCTGAACCTTCTTGGAGGTTTCCAGCAGCGGCAATGGGACACACAAATCATCAGTCATTTTCGGCGTCTTGGATTCATGTTGGTGCATCTTTGACATTTCTTGGAGTCTCTGAGGGCCTCTTGGGTTCTACCTGAGGCCTCTTGGGCCCGCCAGATCTCTTGAGGAGCCCTTTTGGAGGGCATCTTGGGCATTCTGGAGGCGCGAATATTGGATTTGGACGCCCCGAGGGCCCGGAAGGTGCGTTGAGGATCTCGTGCCCCTTCCCCCGTGTAGAATTTTGGACCTTGCGGAGCGGGGAAACCAGGGGGAGGAGGACAGCCAGATGTCTCACACGTTGCTCCACTGGCAAGGTGGGGGTCGCCGGATTCTTCTCTCTTCCCCTCGTCTTACCATGCCTTCCTTGTCTTTCTGGTCCTCGTCGCTGTCCCGATCATTCTCGATATCTTTACCTCCCTTTCCTCTCCTTTCTCTCCCGCCTCGGTACATCAGAGCCCTTCGACTGCAAGTCCAATTCCCGCACCAATAAGAAGACGGACTGGTCGCACCAGAAGGCCGCATACTGCTGCGAGCACCACAAGAGCGGTTGCGGCATGATCACGAAGCAGGATGGTGCCCGATAGCGTGTAAAGTGCGAGGAGGGGGGTGACGAGGATGACGATGGTGGCGACGACGGAAGCGACATCGACGGCGGGTGCGGCGTCAATGGCGACGGCGACGACGACAGCGAGACCGACGTGGATGGGATGACAACGAACACGATATCCGGCGGAGGGCGAGGTTGAGGATGGGGACGAGTGGCAGGAGGATGATGATGATTAGGGGGAGGATGGATAATATATTGCACTGGCAGGGAGAAGGTAAAAGAGGAGAAGGAGGTCATGAAGGAGGGTTGATAATTTAGAAGAGGAGGACGAGTTTAACCAGGGGTCATCCACCGTACGGGTGTAGCGGGCGGCACGTGCCACCCAGAAAATTGCTTTCTGGACCTCGATATACCCTCATACACTGGAGGGGTGCAGCGTATCGAATGTGCCACCCCGAACATTGCGTGGCCAGTCGGTGGGCCAACGTATAGACATGCATTGCAACACGCAGCGGGTGACACTTGCAACCCCGCAACATACTGAGGAACAACATGCAGCTCCTCAGAGTTCTGGGCATCATCATGGGCTCACGCGCTGTAAGCATGCAGCGGGTGGCACGTGCCACCCCGAGAATCGCATGAGGAAAGCCGACTGCTTCATTTGCATTATGAACCTCAACATGTGCTCATGTTTGAATTCTCGGCCTCAACATGGGCTCACACATTTCAAGGGCCCCATGCAGTTGCCGCCCGGCTATCTTGCCGGAGATAGGAAATTGGAGGGGCTTTTTGCCCACGAAGGCAGGGATCAATCCCACGGGTTAGGGAACATATAGGTTTTGCTGGAGCAGATCGTGCGCACGGAAGACGTGAGTCCCAACGGCCCGTTGGCCAGCCTTGAAGCCGCATCGATCTCAAGGAGCCGAGGAGCTCGCGCGAGAAATTGTGCCTATATCTGAAAATGTCAACTCGCATCGCGGAAGGAGCGTTTCAACTAATCCAGAGAACATCACCTTCGCAGCGGCGTCATGAACCGAACCCCTCTGCGGGACCCGTTCCTGGGATCAGTGGCCACGGCCGGCAACGCGATCCCGACCATGCCAGACCACACGAGCGCCGAATAAGTTGGCTGGCGAGCCGCAGAATGGAACGCAAGCACACATAAGGAGCCACCGAGAGCGTTCCTGATCATAATTGGCTATTGTTTCAACGCATTGGCTGTAGCTCTCTGCGGCTTTGCCGCAGCTCCTCGTTTGTTCGGCTATCCTCGCTCTGCTTCCTGCTGCACCGCCACCGCGCGGCAGCTGCGTCCGACAGTGCGCCCTTTCGCGGAGGCTCTCCTCGTCGGAGTTGAAATGCCTCCAGGTGGCCGAAAGGCGCACAGCCGCTTGCCGTGGCCCCTTCCACTCCCCCCGCCTACCTCCCATGCAGTCGCAGGCTTTCTGGGGGGGTTGGTGCTGCTGCTCCTCGTAACCTCCATAGCGAGCCCGCCACGACCTCATTCATCCCCACAGAACTTGCAAGGACCGCGCAGAGGTCCAGGGGCCTTCCACACCTCCCCGTCCTCGCCCCTCCTCAACTCCTTCTCCTACTTGGTTTGGACGCTGTCTGACCGCATTGGAGCAGCTGCATCGCACAATCTCTCGTAGCTCGCGCATTAGTTCCCCGTCAAGTGACTACATAGATTCCTGCATTAGTCCCCCCCCTTGGAAGGCTCGATGCTCGATGCTCCCTGGAGTGCCACGAAGGTGCGAAGGCAACACGGAGGAGGCGAAGGCGGAGGAGGCTGATGATGGATGAGGAGGAGGAGGAGAGCCCCCTCACGGAACAGCAAGAAGAACAGCAGCAGAAGGATCGGTCCGATCTGAAGGAGGAGTAGCAAGAGCAGGATCATAGAGGCCAGGTCGGAAGATGCAGTGGAAGTCCCTCGCCCGCCCAGGAGGAAGATGGATTTCCGGGCGAGATAGAGGCGCCCGCCGGCTTGTCACAATGGGGCTTGGGCTGGGATTTGCAGGCAGGCCTAGGACACGCACACACACACAGCACACACACACACAGAGCACACACACACACACATACACACAGCACACACAGCACACACAGCACACACAGCACACACACACACACATACACGCACACACGCACGCACGCACGCACGCACGCACGCACGCACGCACGCACACGTACACGTACACACACATACACACACTTCCACACACACACACACACACACACACACACACACACGCACGCACACACACACACTGACACACACACACACACACACTGACACGCACACTGACACGCACGCACGCACGCACGCACGCACGCACGCACGCTTGCACGCACGCACGCACGCACGCACGCACGCACGCACATCACACACACACACTTACACTTACTTTTACACTCACGCTCACACCGACTCTTGCTCCCTACTCTTGCACCTGCACGCCTACACGCCCCCACACAGCCACGCACGCCTCGGTCGTCCGCGGGCAGGGCGACTCGCCGTGCCGTCTATAGAGTGCCTCACGGGCGCGCGGGCGCCAGCTCGTCGTGCAGGGCGGCCGGGCCCACGCAAAAGGCGGCGGCGTCAGCGGCGGCGGGGCAGCAGCGGGCAGGGGGCAGCGGCCGCGGGGCGGTGGGGGGCCGGGGAGGAGGACGGGGAGGCGGAGGAAGCGGAGGAGGGGGAGGAGGAGGAGGAGGAGGAGGAGGAGGAGGAGGAGGAGGAGGAGGAGGAGGAGGAGGGGAGGGAGGAGGAGAAAAGGAGGAGGAGGAGGAGGAGGAGGAGGAGGAGGAGGAGGAGGGGCTTTGGTCTGCCGCTCCGGGCCCTCCCTCGGCCGCGGGCCTCTGCGGCCCTGCCCGTGGCCGGCGCTCGCCGTGGCCAGGGGCGGCTGCCTCTCGCTCCGGGCGCTCGGCGCTCCGCGTGGGGGCGGGGAGCGGCGGAGCCAGGCGAGCGACGCCAGGCCGGCTCCTCCCATTCCTCCTCCTCCTCCTCCTCCTCCTCCTCCTCCTCCTCCTCCCTTCCTCCTCCTTTTATCCTCCTCCTTCTCCTTCTTCCTTTCACTCTTCTCCGCTCCTCATCCTCATCCTCCTCCTCCTCCTCCTCCTCCTCCTCCTCCTCCTGCTCCTCCTCCTCCTCCTCCCCCTGGGAGCGGGAGGGCGGCCCGCCGGAGGTGGCGGGGCCAGGGAGAGGCCCGTCGTGGAGGCCAGGGCATCGGGGGGAGCGGGGGCGGGGCCAGGGCTGTCCCGAGCCAAACTCGGGCCTTCGCGAGCCAAATGTGTCGCGGAGTCAGGCCGCCGGGCCTTCCCGAACGAGACCCAGGTCTTCCCAGAGCAAATGGGGGCGGGGGCGCCCGGAGGCGGAGGCAGGGCGGGCGGAGCGGGGCGGCCGGGCGGGGGCAGGGCGGGCGGAGGAGAGCGAGCCGCCGGAGCGGCGGCGGCGAGCGGCGGAAGGAGGGCGGCGTGCCGCCTCGCTCGGCCAGACGGGAGGGGGTGGCGGGCAGCAGGGGTCTGGCGGGTGGTAAGGTCAGGTCGGGCCTGTCCCCCTACAGGGTTTTCGCGCGTCGGGCCCTGGGAGACATTCGTCCGACATTGTTTCGACACTCTCTCGACGCTTTTCCAGGTGCTCGAACTTGTTTCTGGGATGTGGTCCTTAGGTACGGTAGGGGGCAACACAATCCTACGCTTAAGTTGGGCCTGTCCCCCTACAGGGGGATGTTCGACGAAGAATTAAGAGTACCCCAAACATACGCCAGAAAGGCCAAGAGATATTCAAAAGATAGTGCCCGGACTGTTTTTGGACTATTCTTGATGATTATTTGTGGGGTATTTTTTATTTTGCGTCGAAAATCCCCCTGTAGGGGGACAGGCCCGACTTAACGGTGATGGGGGGGGGGACCTGCACGGGGAGGAAGAGAGAGGCCCTCAAGCGGAGCCCAGGCAAGGTCCCGTTCGGCTTGGCTGGCTCCAAAAAGGGGCCCCTCTGAAGGGCCTCGTTAGGATTAAGTCAGGCCTGTCCCCCTACAGGGGGATTTCGACGAAAGATAAGAAATACCCCAATCAAAAAATAGTCCAAAAATAGTCGGGGGATTATTTTTGGGGTATGTTTTGACCTTTTTGGGGTATGTTTGAGGTATTTTTATTTTTCGTCGAAAATCCCCTTGTAGGGGGACACGCCCGACATAACGTTAGGGCGCTCTTCTTCACCCCAATTCAGGCCACCCCCCCCACCCCCCACTGCAACGCCGGTCGCTGAGTGGTATTCCTGGATCCCCAGATCCCAGTCCCCTTTTGTACGCCTTCCTACTTCTTCAAGAGTCGCATGATTTTCCTCCTTGCCCTCCCTTCAGGGTGTGGGCGGGACCCAATCTAGTTTTCCACTCTTCCTACGCTTATATGTTTCCAACCTACTTTAGACCTGATCACCAGAAAGGATGTCGAGCACGAGACAAGAGTACCGACACTCGAGGGGTTTCACGTCGTCGGCCCTGGAGACATTCGTCCGACATTGTTATTCGACACTCTCTCGACGCTTTTCCAGGTGCTCGAACTTGTTTCTGGGATGTGGTCCTTAGGTATGGTAGGGGGCAACACAATCCTACGCTTCAGTTGGGCCCGTCCCCCTACAGGGGGATGTTCGACGAAGAATTCAGAGTACCCCAAACATACGCCAGAAAGGCCAAGAGATATTCAAAATATAGTCCCCGGACTGTTTTTGGACTATTCTTGATATTATTTGTGGGTATTTTTTTATTTTGCGTCGACAATCCCCCTGTAGGGGACAGGCCCGACTTACGTAGCTCGGGGGGACCTTGCACGGGGGGCAAGAGGAGAGGCTCCCAAGCGAGCCCAGGCAGGTGCCGTTTGGGCCTTTGCTGGCTCCAAAAAGGGGCCCCTCTGAAGGGCCTCGTTAGGGTTAAGTCAGGCCTGTCCCCCTACAGGGGGATTTTTACCTAACAGCTTTTGCTGATAGGTTTCTAGTGGACTCAAAAGAGAGCATCTGATGACTCCACAGGGGGGTCTGGGCGGGTGCCGGGGAAAAGAACCGGGAACAAAGCCGGGCTCGTTTTAAGCCAACAGTCACACACTTCGTGCTCTTCGACCTCCCAGAACTCCACTCCCGGGCCACATTTTGAATAACCGGAGCCAGCTGTAGGCCACTTCGTGCTCTTCGACTTCCCAGAACTCCATTCCCGGGCCACATTTTGGATGCCCGGAGCCAACTGTAGGCCACTTCGTGCTCTTCGACTTCCCAGAACTCGATTCCCGGGCCACATTTTGGATGCCCGGAGCCAACTGTAGGCCACTTCGTGCTCTTCGAGTTCCAGAACTCCATTCCCGGGCCACATTTTGAATGCCCGGAGCCAACTGTAGGCCACTTCGTGGTCTTCGAGTTCCCAGAACTCCATTCCTGGGCAAGATTTTGAATGCCCGGAGCCAACTGTAGCCACTTCGTGTTCTTCGAGTTCCCAGAATTCCATTCCCGGGCCACATTTTGAATGCTGAGACAGGCTGAGGCTGAGGCTGAAGCAGGCTGAGGCTGAGGCAGGCTGAGGCTGAGGCCGAGGCTTAAGGCAGACTGAGGCTGAGGCTGAAGCAGGCTGAGGCTGAGGCAGAGGCAGGCTGAGGCTGAGGCAGGCTGATGCTGAGGCAGGCTGAGGCTGAGGCTGAGGCTGATGCAGGCTGAGGCTGAGGCAGGCTGAGGCTGAGGCCGAGGCTGAAGGCAGACTGAGGCTGAGGCTGAAGCAGGCTGAGGCTGAGGCTGCGGCAGGCTGAGGCTGAGGCTGAGGCAGGCTGATGCTGAGGCAGGCTGAGGCTGAGGCTGAGGCTGATGCAGGCTGAGGCTGAGGCAGGCTGAGGCTGAGGCCGAGGCTGAAGGCAGACTGAGGCTGAGGCTGAGGCTGAAGCAGACTGAGGCTGAGGCTGAGGCAGGCTGAGGCTGAGGCTGAAGCAGGCTGATGCTGAGGCAGGCTGAGGCTGGGGCTGAGGCTGATGCAGGCTGAGGCTGAGGCAGGCTGAGGCTGAGGCCGAGGCTGAGGCAGACTGAGGCTGAGGCTGAAGCAGGCTGAGGCTGCAAAGGCAGGCTGAGGCTGAGGCTGAGGCAGGCTGATGCTGAGGCAGGCTGAGGCTGAGGCTGAGGCTGATGCAGGCTGAGGCTGAGGCAGGCTGAGGCT
Source organism: Prorocentrum cordatum (assembly GCA_963575745.1). Classification (NCBI taxonomy): domain Eukaryota; class Dinophyceae; order Prorocentrales; family Prorocentraceae; genus Prorocentrum; species Prorocentrum cordatum. Next base: position 360,008 of record CAUYUJ010014429.1, on the reverse strand, counting down.
GAGGCCGAGGCTGAAGGCAGACTGAGGCTGAGGCTGAAGCAGGCTGAGGCTGAGGCTGAGGCAGGCTGAGGCTGAGGCAGGCTGAGGCTGAGGCTGAGGCAGGCTGAGGCTGAGGCTGTGACTGCGACTGCCGTTGCCACTGCGACTGTCATCGCGAATGCGACTACGACTGCGAGAACTGCAGAATTCTACAACTGGATTCTCATCTGAATCTTAAGGGGAATGCTTCCAGATATGCTCCTACACATCGCTGTTGGGTTGCTTTGCCGGGATAATCGACGAAAGATAAGAAATACCCCAATCAAAAAATAGTCCAAAAATAGTCGGGGGATTATTTTTGGGGTATGTTTTGACCTTTTTGGGGTATGTTTGAGGTATTTTTTATTTTTCGTCGAAAATCCCCTTGTAGGGGGACGCGCCCGACATAACGTTAGGGCGCTCTTCTTCACCCCAATTCAGGCCACCCCCCACTGCACGCCGGTCGCTGAAAGTAGGTATTCCTGGATCCCCAGATCCACGTCCCCTTTTGGCCGCCTTCCTACTTCAAGAGTCGCATGATTTTCCTCCTGCCCTCCCCTTCAGGGGGTGGGCGGGAGCCCAATCTAGTTCCAACGCCTTCCTACGCTTATGATGTTCCAACCTATTGTAGCCTTGATCACCAGAAAGGATGTCGAGCACGAGACAGAAAGTACCGACACTCGAGGGTTTTCGCGCGTCGGGCCCTGGGAGACATTCGTCCGACATTGTTTCGACACTCTCTCGACGCTTTTCCAGGTGCTCGAACTTGTTTCTGGGATGTGGTCCTTAGGTACGGTGGGGGGCAACACAATCCTACGCTTAAGTCGGGCCCGTCCCCCTACAGGGGGATTTTCGACGAAGAAGTAAGAGTACCCCAAACATACGCCAGAAAGGCCAAGAGATATTCAAAAGATAGTCCCCAGACTGTTTTTGGACTATTCTTGATGATTATTTGTGGGGTATTTTTTATTTTGCGTCGAAAATCCCCCTGTAGGGGGACAGGCCCGACTTAACGGTAAGGGGGGGGGGGACCTGCACGGGGGGGAAGAGGAGAGGCCCCCAAGCGGAGCCCAGGCAAGGTCCCGTTTGGGCCTTTGCTGGCTCCAAAAAGGGGCCCCTCTGAAGGGCCTCGTTAGGGTTAAGTCAGGCCTGTCGTCCCCCTACAGGGGGATTTTCGACGAAAGATAAGAAATACCCCAATCAAAAAATAGTCCAAAAATAGTCGGGGGATTATTTTTGGGGTATGTTTTGACCTTTTTGGGGTATGTTTGAGGTATTTTTTATTTTCGTCGAAAATCCCCTTGTAGGGGGACACGCCCGACATAACGTTAGGGCGCTCTTCTTCACCCCAATTCAGGCCACCCCCCACTGCACGCCGGTCGCTGAAAGTAGGTATTCCTGGATCCCCAGATCCACGTCCACTTTTGGCCGCCTTCCTACTTCAAGAGTCGCATGGTTTTCCTCCTGCCCTCCCCTTCAGGGGGTGGGCGGGAGCCCAATCTAGTTCCAACGCCTTCCTACGCTTATGATGTTCCAACCTACTGTAGCCTTGATCACCAGAAAGAATGTCGAGCACGAGACAGAAAGTACCGACACTCGAGGGTTTTCGCGCGTCGGGCCCTGGGAGACATTCGTCCGACATTGTTTCGACACTCTCTCGACGCTTTTCCAGGTGCTCGAACTTGTTTCTGGGATGTGGTCCTTAGGTACGGTAGGGGGCAACACAATCCTACGCTTAAGTCGGGCCCGTCCCCCTACAGGGAGATGTTCGACGAAGAATTCAGAGTACCCCAAACATACGCCAGAAAGGCCAAGAGATATTCAAAAGATAGTCCCCGGACTGTTTTTGGACTATTCTTGATGATTATTTGTGGGGTATTTTTTATTTTGCGTCGAAAATCCCCCTGTAGGGGGACAGGCCCGACTTAACGGTAAGGGGGGGGGGGACCTGCACGGGGGGGAAGAGGAGAGGGCCCCAAGCGGAGCCCAGGCAAGGTCCCGTTTGGGCCTTTGCTGGCTCCAAAAAGGAGCCCCTCTGAAGGGCCTCGTTAGGGTTAAGTCAGGCCTGTCGTCCCCCTACAGGGGGATTTTCGACGAAAGATAAGAAATACCCCAATCAAAAAATAGTCCAAAAATAGTCGGGGGATTATTTTTGGGGTATGTTTTGACCTTTTTGGGGTATGTTTGAGGTATTTTTTTTTTATTTTCGTCGAAAATCCCCTTGTAGGGGGACACGCCCGACATAACGTTAGGGCGCTCTTCTTCACCCCAATGCAGGCCACCCCCCACTGCACGCCGGTCGCTGAAAGTAGGTATTCCTGGATCCCCAGATCCACGTCCACTTTTGGCCGCCTTCCTACTTCAAGAGTCGCATGATTTTCCTCCTGCCCTCCCCTTCAGGGGGTGGGCGGGAGCCCAATCTAGTTCCAACGCCTTCCTACGCTTATGATGTTCCAACCTACTGTAGCCTTGATCACCAGAAAGAATGTCGAGCACGAGACAGAAAGTACCGACACTCGAGGGTTTTCGCGCGTCGGGCCCTGGGAGACATTCGTCCGACATTGTTTCGACACTCTCTCGACGCTTTTCCAGGTGCTCGAACTTGTTTCTGGGATGTGGTCCTTAGGTACGGTAGGGGGCAACACAATCCTACGCTTAAGTTGGGCCCGTCCCCCTACAGGGGGATGTTCGTGATTTTCCTCCTGCCCTCCCCTTCAGGGGGTGGGCGGGAGCCCAATCTAGTTCCAACGCCTTCCTACGCTTATGATGTTCCAACCTACTGTAGCCTTGACCACCAGAAAGAATGTCGAGCACGAGACAGAAAGTACCGACACTCGAGGGTTTTCGCGCGTCGGGCCCTGGGAGACATTCGTCCGACATTGTTTCGACACTCTCTCGACGCTTTTCCAGGTGCTCGACCTTGTTTCTGGGATGTGGTCCTTAGGTACGGTGGGGGGCAACACAATCCTACGCTTAAGTCGGGCCCGTCCCCCTACAGGGGGATGTTCGTGATTTTCCTCCTGCCCTCCCCTTCAGGGGGTGGGCGGGAGCCCAATCTAGTTCCAACGCCTTCCTACGCTTATGATGTTCCAACCTACTGTAGCCTTGATCACCAGAAAGAATGTCGAGCACGAGACAGAAAGTACCGACACTCGAGGGTTTTCGCGCGTCGGGCCCTGGGAGACATTCGTCCGACATTGTTTCGACACTCTCTCGACGCTTTTCCAGGTGCTCGAACTTGTTTCTGGGATGTGGTCCTTAGGTACGGTAGGGGGCAACACAATCCTACGCTTAAGTTGGGCCCGTCCCCCTACAGGGGGATTTTCTACGACAACTAAAAAATCCCCAAACAATAGTCCAAAGATCATCCCCCAATAGTCCGGGGACTATTTTTTGATTATCTTTGGACCTTTTGGGGCATCTTCTCTATCTTTCGTCGAAAGTCCCCCTGTATGGGGGACAGGCCCGGCACAATCCTGCGCCTCGTGCCTCTCCCCGCTGCTGCCGGCCGGCGGGTGCCATCCCCCGCCCGACGGGGGGGGGATGCGGGCCGAGGGGCAGGCCGCCGGAGCGGCGGCGAGGCCGCAGCAGGCAGCAGCCGCATGCCTGGCATCTCTCGGACGTGTGCATTTTTCCTTCGGCGAGGCGAGGACCCTCGAGGATTATTCCCCATATCCTAAGATGGGGTTCTTGTCATTACTTGGACGCCTCCTACTCCTTCTCCCTCCTCCTCTTTCCTCCTCCACCCCTCCTCTTTCCTCATACTCAGACCTACTCATACTCAGACTTACTCATACTCAGACTTACTCATACTCAGACTTACTCATACTCGGACCCTCGAGGGTTATTAATCGCTTCGCTCATGCCGCCGGCCCTGGAGCCCTCTTTAGGGCCTCTTGGGGACCTCTTGGGAGTCTCTTGGGGCTCCTTGGCGGCGTTTTGGAGGCCCCCAGGGCCTCTTGGGGGGCTCTTGGGGGTAGTCGATTGCGGCTCCCCCCTCGGAGGCCACGATCCTCGTGAGGGGTGTCGAAAAATACCCTCCCCTGGAGTGGTCTGGTGGCTTCTCCCGGGCTTCTCTCGGGACCTTGCCGGGGTACTTTTCGTCCGGGGGCCCCCAGGGGCCGCTCCGCGCGCGCGAACTAGAAATATTGTTAACAAGTTACCAGAGATCTTAGCACGCCTCTGGCCCGTTGGGCCGGCGAATTTTTTGCAGTGCACCGCTGACGAGCAGGCTCCCAGGGCAAAGAGTCTGCCTGGGACTGGAGGCCAGGGCTAGAGGGCCCTCGAGGAGCATCCTGGATCGTTTGGCGAAAAAAAGCCACGCACGGAGCCGAAAAAAACACAGGGAGTGGACGTCCGAGCGATGGAGAGTCTGCCGGCGGCGAGGCGGGGGAGGTCTGCGCCAGCGGAAAGTTTCGGGCCGGACGCAAGGGGGGGGATTGGGGCAGGGGGGGGGTTAAAGAAATCTGCTGCATGCAGCTGGTTTCGGCCCCGCCAAGGGGCCCATTCCTCGATGCATGGCCGCCTCCGGCGCCGGGAGGCGCCGGGAAAGTCAGCTCCGTGAGCGGATTCTCAAACCCTCCCCTTTGCTATCCCCCCCGTTCGCCCGACCCGAACAAGGCCCTTGGCATCGCTCGGACGCGTGCATGTTTTCTCGGCGAGAACCATCGAGGACCATCCTGGACCATCGAGCAGAAAAAGCAGGCACGAAACGGAAAAATGCACGGGACATGGACGTCCGAGCGACGGCAAGGGCCTGGACGGGGGTGCCGCCAGGGCGAGCTGCGCCACCCTGCAAGAGGGGGAGCCGGAGGAGGGCGCGGCCGAGGGAGGGGGCGGAAGAAGCGAGCCGCTCAGGGGGGGCGGGTCACGCCCGGCCAGCGGCAAGGCAGGAGCGCGGCAGTCGGGGGGGAGGGGCGGCCGGCCCGTCAGCCAAGCCAACCCCTTTGTCAGGCGATCGCGAATCAAGGGGGCGTGGATTGGCGACGGGTCCCGTTTCCATGGGGAATCGCGGATGCCCGCCGCCGAACGAGGCGGCACCGGCCGGATTTTGGGGAGGGCACCTCCCCCGGTGCATGAATTTGGCGACCGCGCGCCACATCCATGGATCGCGAATCCATGTTTGCGCGCCCCCGACCTTGGCGATCGGCTGGCCCGGGGACACCTGGGAGACGGCATCAAGAAGCGCCGACCCTGAGATCCTGGCGTCTTTCGAGCCGGGCGTTTTCGCTTTTTTGTTTGGCCCTGGGACCCTCACAGATCGATGCGGCTCGAGAAACGGCGCAGCAAGGTGGGGTTTCGGATTCTGGGCGTGATTTGTTACGATGTTTCAGCGGCATTGCAACGGGTACTCACTACAGGGTACTTCGGAACTCTGCCGAAAGTGGCTCCTTCAGGGCCTCTTTCTGGCATTGCGGCGCTGCCCACGTCGGGGAGGCCTGGGTTCGCCGGGTCACTGGCCAGAGCGCCCGTTCGTGGAGTCCCCGTCAGCGGGGGCGCTGAGCGTTGCATTCTTTTCGCCACGTCGGGCCTCGGGGGGAGAGGGGTGCGGCGAGGCCGAGAGAGCCTCTGAGGCGCCCGGGCGAAGGGCGGGGGAGGCCCTCGCCCGCGCCGGCAGAGCGATCAGCGCAGAGGGTCCACTCTGGTCATCAGCCGTGCCGAGCCGGCACGAAGCGGGCGGCGCGGGACGAGGGCACACACACACACACGCACACGCACACGCACACGTACACACACACATGCACGCACGCACACACACACACACACACACACACACGCACACACACGCACGCGCTCGCGCTCGCGCACGTACACGTACACGTACACGTACACGTACACGTACACGTACACGTACACGTACACGTACACGTACACGTACACGCACACGCACACGCACACGCACATGCACACGCACTCACACACAAATACACACACATGTCACACGGACACAGACACAGACACAGACACAGACACAGAAACACACACATACACACACACACACGCACACACGCACACACGCACACACATACACACATACACACGCACGCACGCACACACACACACACATACGCACACTTTTCAAGTCGGCGGCGCAGAGGGTCCGTAGGCGCGAACAGCAGATGGAAATGCTAATTGCGGTCGAACAGTATCGAAGGATCAGTGTACGTCCCACACATCAATCACACACACTTAACACACATACAATCACATATACTTAAACATACACTTACACACACTGACACGCACTCACACACACACACTCACACACACACACACTCGCACACACTTACAAACACTCACACACAAACGCACACACGCACACACGCACACACACACACACACGCACTCGTACGCGCGCACACACACACACTCACACACTTTTTGCGTCGGCGGCTGGGCAGAGGGTGACTGCTCCGGCGGAATGGCAACGCACACACAACACACACACGCACTTAACACACACTTAACACACACTTAACACACACACACTTAACACACACTCACACACACTTAACACACACACACACCCACATGGCGACTTGGGCCAACGGCAGGATTCCCAGATTCCTGGGAGGGTCTACGGAATCCTCGGGATCCTTCGGGATGCTACCAATTGCCAGATTCCTGAGAGGGCCTCTTAAGGACTCGTAGGAATCCCAAGGGATCCCGCCAATGCCCCGATTCCTGGGAGGGCCTCCCACGGAATATTACGGATTCCTGGGGATCCTACCAATTACCAGATTCCAGAAAGGGCCTCTCAAGGAATCTTAAGCATTCTCAGGAATCCGACCATTTCCCAAATCCCTGGGAGGGCCTGCTAGGAATCCTAGGGACCGCGATGTAGCTGACGACGGAGGACCGCAAGCTTTTGCCATCCGAGGATGGCGACTGCTCCCCCCAGAGGGACGCAAATTCCCTGTTTGACTGCCCCGAACAGACAGTTGCCGTCACCAGGCGCGGCCTCCACTGTGGCGTCGCCATCGGCAACGAATCGCCCCGGGCCACACCGCTGAGCGGGGCGCGAAGACTTCGCCGCCTCGCCAGCGTCTGCCTGGCCCCAGAATCCCGGCGGCACCAAAAAGCACTCGTCCTCGGGACGCCCATTCCCGGGAGGCCCAAGAAGCTTCCTGGGAGGCCCACGACGCCTCTCGGGAGGCCCACGACGCCTCTCGGGAGGCCCAAGACGGTTCTGAGGAGGCCCAAGACGCCTCCCAGGAGGCCCGAGACGCCGCTCAGGAGGCCCAGGGCGCTTCTGAAGGAGGCCTCTCGGGACTTCTCCGGAGGCCTCCTGGAGAACATACTCTGGAACTCGCACCGGGGAGTGGATTACAGTCGGGGCGCTGAGGAAGGAACCCTTTTCGTTGGGGAGGGGCTCGGTGTTCCTTCGTTGTTTTGCAGTTCGCCTTGGGTTTTGCTCAGGGTTTCGATGGGATATCGAAGTCTGACTTACATGGGAAAAAGGGGCCTCGTTCCTCATTTAGGGTTCCTGAGGTCCACGCCCCGACTGCAGCTTGCCAGGGAGAGGCCCAGCTTGCCAGGAAAAGGATTGTGGCCGGCGAGCGAGCCCTGCGCCGCGCCCGCGCCGGAGCGCGGCTCCCGCGCCGAGAGCTCTCATGGGAAAAATCTGGGCGAGGGCGGCACGTCGCCCCCTCGCGGCGGGCCCGACGGGCATCGGCGAGTGCAACTGTCTGCGCCGCGTCGGGCGGCGGGAGCGCTACTCACCACCCACCAAACCACCCCAAGCAGGAGGGGAGAAAGCACACAGACACAATGAATCGCCCACTCCCAGGAAAGTATGGGAAAATATGGGAAGTGGGATGGAAGACACAAAAACTCAAAGAAGATAGGAACATATGGGGAATCATGTTATTTGTGTGTATTTATTTGTGTGTCCTGGGGCCCCTTCACCCCAACCCAACCCGAAACCCTCAATTTGCCCTCCACTTCCAGTGTGGGGGGGGGGGGGTCCGGGAACGTTGAAGAAGCACACTGAACCCGTACCCCCCCCCCAACCCGAAATTGGGGTCAGGCTCGGGTCTTTCGGGTGGGGTTGGGGTGGTCCAGTAGGTAGTCAACTATTTGCAGGCGGAGTCTGCGCGGCGCCCCGGCGGGAGGGCCTCTTCCCCCCCGCTGGCGCGTCGGCGACGACGACGCGCGCGAGCAGCGTGCGCCGCGCCCGGGCGGGAGCGCACGCTCTGTGGGAGAAGGGGCGCGGCGCCGAGGCGGGCGCGACATTTCGGCCTTCCACGCGGGATGTGCGCCCCGCTCCACTCCTGCCGCGCAGTCTGCACATGCCTGGCATCGCTCGGACGTGTGTGTTTTTTTCCTTCGGCGAGGACCCTCGAGGAGCATCCCTGATCATTTGGCGAAAAAACCACGCGCGAAACCGAAAAAAAACAGGAAACGGACGTCTGAGCGATGGCCAGTATGGGCGGCAGGATGCCCATGCTGAGGTGAAAAGCATGGTTTTTGTATTGTTTTTTGGGGGGCGGGTGGGGCGGAAGGGCTGGGATGAGACGGCTCTCGGCTGGCAGACGCCCAGAGTGGGGATGATGTAGTGCTAGGGCTGCTAGGGAATAGGGACGCGCGCATTTGCTGCACTTGTTCGGCCGGTCGGCCTCCCTGGGCTCTCTGGCTCGTGGCCTCGGTGAACCGCCAGGTGGTGCCGTCCTCCCCCGCTTTCGCTGTCATGCGTTGCTCCTCGGTCCATGCTCCTGTCTGCCCCTCCGGCTGCCGCCCGGGCCTCGTCCTTTCTCCCCGGGTCGTCGGCCACTGCCCCGCAGCTCGCTGTCCTCGGTGAGCTGTCTCGCCAGCCTCGAACGTATCCCTATCGGCAACACCCCGACATACTTATACTATATGTGCGTCGCCCTCCCAGGGGCGACGCGCGCACCGAGGAATCTTATAGTATATGCGTTGTGGCGGGCGCATTCTGGCCACACCGCTCGGGAAACGATATACTACAAGATGGGTATACTATATGTTCGGGTCGGACGCGCGCGTCCAAGGATGACATATAGTACTAGTACGTCTTTGTGCATCCCATCCCTGTCCCTAAGATTGACACGCCAAAAGGCGATGACAATCTTAGGGATGCGCCCTGAAAAACTAAGGGAGTCCCTAAGATTGGCATTGTGTCGAGGCGAGGCCCAGCTTAGGGATAGGGATACGTTCCAGGCTGGTAACTGTCGGCGGTTTCCGAGCTGGCCGCTCTTGGGGCTGTCGCTCGGGCCCGCTCACTCGATCGGGGCCTCTCGGAACCGGCAGTCAAATCTTCGCACACTGGGGGCGCGCATCAAGAGACCTGGACCAATGTAGGCCAGCCAGAACTGGGGGAGCTGTGGTCCTTACCCCCCTGGGGGACCCATCGATTTCGACACCCCTCTCGAGAGATCGTCGGGGCGGTCGGCAATGCTTTTCGTCAGGGCATCCTGGGTTTCTTCGCTCCGCGCGCTGCGCGGCGACTTCCCGCGGCCGTTGAAGGAGCTGCTGCGTTCAGTGTGCTCCAGGTTTCCCCTCCGGTGCACTTCGCGCGCGGGTTTTCAGGGTTGGGTTTCTTGCGAGGGTTTCTTGCGGCCGCGCCCGCACTGCAGTCCTTTCGGTTCCTTTGAAGGCTTCGTTGGGGGTGATTTGGGGGCAGCTGCAGTCTCTCCAAGCCTTTCTGGGGGGGCTCCCGGGTTCTGGGGAGCTTCTCGGGGTTGCCTAGGGGCAGTTGCCGAATCCGGGACCCGTTAATCAAGGGCTCCCTCGAGGGCGCGAAGTTATTCGCGCTTCGCGGTCCTCGTTCCTTCTCCCCCTCCTCCTCGTCCTCCTCTTCTCCCCCTTGGGGGGCGGCGCGAGAGCGCGAAGTTATTCGCGCTTCGCGCTTCGCGCAGCGCGAAGCGCGAACTTAGGAGCCCTTGGTTAATAATTGCCAAGCCGCTCGCTCGTGAACTGTCATGTCCCTCGGTGGGGGCTTACCTGTACCTTTTGTCTTGGTGTCGCTCGGAC
>CAUYUJ010014429.1:340000-345000 GCA_963575745.1 Prorocentrum cordatum | reverse complement strand
CCTGGTCCTCTCCACCGCCACGGGCATCCATTGCCTCAGCGAGGAGGCCCAGGGGGCGCAGGACCGCCTCGCCAAGCGCCAGGCCCGCCTTGCCGCTGCTGCACCTGGCGGCACAGGCGCGGGTGAGGCTAAGCCGTTGGATGGGTAACAACCTCAGAATATGCACGTTCAATTGTAGCAGTTGGTCTGGAGTCCGTAAGTTCATGGTTTCCAAGGGGGCCAAGGAAATCCAGATTATCTGTTGCCAGGAGACGCGCATTCGGGAATATGATCTGGTCAAAGAAACGGAGTGGTGTGCTAACAGGGGATGGTTAGCAATTTTGTCGCCAGCTGTTTTGAGTACCAAGGGTTTTCCGTGTCAGGGTACTGGAGTACTAGTACGTTCTGGCCTAGATCTTGGAATTACCAAGCTACCTCTTCCTGAAGGTTTCCAGAAGTCTCGGGCTACTGTCGTCAGCATTGAGGCTCCAGGTCACCAACCTTTCTGTTTAGGATCGCTGTATCTGGCCGACTCCGTTGGCTTGAATGAGGAGAACCTCACAGTGCTGACCAGTGTTGTGCAGGCCTTCTCCGGCCACCTTTTGCCGCTCTTGCTAGCAGGAGATTTCAACGTGTGCCCGTCCAAAGTGATCGAAACGGAGTTCCCGACCAGGGCTGGGGTCCAGGTGATCGTTCCAGACACGCACACATTGTACACTAAGAAGTCAAAGACAATTATAGATTATTTCATGGGGTCGTACTGTTTCGAGCACTTCTTGAAGCAGCCCAAAGTTCTAGTTGACTACCCGAGTAGTCCACATAGGCCAGTCGTGTTGGATATGGTGATTGGGGCCCCATATCTCATTCCCGTCCTGGAGCAGCCTCAGTTCATCCCAGTGGTCGCCCCTGTGGGTCCTCGCAACATGGTCCCACCGTGGTCTCGAAGTCTTGGGGCTCTGGATTGTCTGGAGGGACTTCTTGAGGAACGCGATCAATATGCCGTGTTTGGGGACATGGGGCAGTGCTTTCCTCTTCAGCCAGTTTCGCTCGATGCCTTAGTTGCAGCCGTGGACGCGGCGTATGGCTACCTAGTGGACGACATGTCCACCACGCTCAGCATCGTTACCGACACGCCGCTCAAAAGTAAGAGGCGCCGAGCTCAGGTGCCGACGATAAGATGGATACCCGCCAAGGCTGTCGAGGCCAAGGATAGGAGGAGTTGGAGGAATGCAGCAGCTACTTTTAGATGGTTAAGGAACAAAGTTACCAACATCAGGAGGGGAGTGGAGGAACAGGACCTCGAGGAGCTCCACCAGGCACAGCTCGACCTCGCCTCACCTCCTGCTGATTTGGAAGTAGTCGCAGAGTTTGAAGCTTTAAGAACCAGTGTACGCACGTGTATTCAGGCTACCCTTTTGGATGCCACCCACAGTGAGCCCAACTTCGAGCTCATCGCCACCGTTTTCGAAGATCTGGACTCGGAGATTTCAAAAGCTTTGGACCGTGAAATCGCCAGGGACCGCTCCGACGACCGTCAATCCTGGAAACTTTGGGTCACAGAAGCCATGGGGAAAGGTGTTGGGTGGGCCCACAGATGGAGTAGTAGACTGACGGCTTGGCAGCCCTCAAGAGTCTGGAGTTCTGCTAAAGCCCGCTGGTCTGGTCGTCCGATCGATATGTTGGAGGCGGAACAGCAACGTTTAAGTAAGCTGTGGCGAGCTCGACCTGAGGAGCCTGCCCTTCTTCAAGCAGAATTGCGAGGTGAAGACCTTGCAGACATTTCAGCAGATCAGTTGCGCGCAGCCAGCCGCAAATTCAGTAGTACCACTGCTAGGACCTGGGACGGGATCCACCCTAGACACTTCAGCCTCCTCGAGGACGCCCAGCTGGCTATTGTGTGTAGGCTCCTTAGGTCCATCGAGAGGATAGGGGCCTTTCCGACGCAGATTCGAGCCATCGTGACGGTTCTGATCGAAAAGCACAAACCAGGTCCTAACCCAGGTCCTAGCTACAGGGGTATAGGTATGATGCCTGGTCTTTGGAGAGTTTGGGGCAAGCATCGTCAGCTCGAGTTTCGTGCCTGGGAACGCGCTCACCCGCGTAGATACCTAGCTCATCAAGCTGGCAAAGGTGTTTTGGAAGTTGTTTTCGAACAAGCAATGCAAGCTGAAGGGCAATTCTTGGGAGATAAGAAAGTTTTCTCAGCTGCTGTTCTTTGGGATTTATCCAATTACTATGAATATGTGGATAGGGGACTCTGGAGGGACAGAGCTCAGGATACCAATTTCTCGGATTCCCTGGTCGTCATTATTTGCAACCAGTACCAGGCGCCCAGGACAGTAGCCACGAGATCCTCAGCCCTACCTGCAGGTTGCCCAGAGAGAGGTATAGCTGCAGGCTGCTGGGCCGCCACTTTTGTTGTACAGCAGTACTGCCTGCCGCCCATCGACATCTGGGTGGCGCAGAACCCCAGAGTGCAGCCTACCATTTTCATTGACGATTTCCTGCTTGCCAGCCACAACAGCAAGCCGAACAAACTGATAGCAGATCTAGTCACGGCCTCAGCCAGTATGCATCAGTCGATCGTTGTCGATCTTAAGTGTGATATCGCTAAGCACAAGGCTGCTGTTGTGGCTTCGACGCCGATGATCAAGGCCGATCTTGCGGCCAAGCTCGGCCAGTGGGCTGGCCCCCAGGCTGGTCTGGCCGAGACGGCAGCCACTAACTTAGGAGTCGACTTCACTGCAGGAGCCAGACTAAGGAGCAAGGGAAGGAAAGTTTTAAAAGCAAGAGCCTGCAAGTTGAAGTTGAGACTTCGTCGCCTGCGCGCCCTTCGTGCTGCTGGAGCTGACACTCGTAAGGTTTGGAATACGGGACTCCAGCAAGCTGGTTATTTTGGGACTGAAGTTCTTGGGATGTCTGTGCAGGAGCTCCAGGAGGCTCAATCGCTGTTCTTGAAGGTTGCTGGGCCCAAGTGTGCTACGCGTTCTCGGGCCTTGTCGCTCGCTATCCTTGAGGACCCTACCTGGAGATCCGCCCTGGGGCCATGCATGTACTGGAGCATCATTGTCTTCCGAGCCGCCCAAGACCCTAGGAAATCAGAATTCACCCTGCCCGAACTCCGACAAATGGCGGCCAATATCCTGGACAAGCCACCCTCGGGATGGGGAAACATACGAGGTCCTCTTGGGGCGGTGTATTTAAGTCTACCTAGAGTTGGCTGGTCATGGACCAGCCCCATGGAGTTCATGAGTGGGGAGGGCGAGGTATACCCGCTCACCACCAGTTCGCCAGCGCTCATTCGTCAGATGCTGGAGGCAGCTTGGCACGACAGGCAGGCGGAGCAGGCGGCCATCAAGATAGGAGTGCCAGCAATTGATTTGTCACACGCCAAAGCAGCAGTTGCGGATAAAAGATTATCTAAGCAAGATCGAAGTGTTCTCGTCTCGTACCTGTCCCAGTCGATATGGACCAAGTGTAGACTCAAGGAAGCAGGTTACGACATTGACACCACGTGCATATGCGGGGCCCCCCAGGACCACATATTCCACCGCCTTCTGGAGTGCCCCAATTGTGCTCAGCTAAGGGAGGAGTTTCTAGAGGAAGGAGATGTGGAAGCCCTGAAGGACCCAGCAGCCTTTGCCACGTGTGCGGGTTTTCCCGGGCCGCCCCCTTTCAAGGTCCCGCGGCCCGTAGGTTTAGGTTTGAATGAAGCTGTGTTTTGGTCCCGCGATGGCCGTCAACCCGAGGAAGTTTTCGTTGGCGAGGTTTACGTCGACGGCAGCGTGGCCAAAATGGGCCACGCTTGGTTTCACGCCCCAGGCTGGGCTATGGTTAAATGTGACCCCCATGGGGAAATAGAAGCCTACCTGTGTGGGCCAGTAGGCAGCGCGCTTCCACCCACCTCCCCAGCGGCAGAATTCCTAGCGTACCTAGCCAGCAGCCAGTTCAGAGGAGTAACTAAGATCTACTCCGACTTTAAGGGAGTCGTGGCCTTCCACAATTCGGGACTCCCTGCCAGTAGGAAGAATATATATGACGGGATTGGTGCTATGGCCAAGCTTGGAGAAGCCAGCCGCGACGGGGGTTTCGAAGTAGCCAAGGTCAAAGCCCATCAAGATGTAGATTCCCTCGAGCGCTACTCCGAAGAGTGGCGCCACGCCTTGGGAAACGATGCAGCCGACAGAGTCGCCAAATTAGCTGCCTCTCGCCTCCCCCAGCCCTCGGCCAACGAGCGTGAGGCCCAGCAGCTGCTCGACCAGCGAGTTCGAAGGTTCCTTCGGTTTGTGCCGAAGGCCCTAGTGCTGTGGCCACCAATTGCGCCGAGGGTTGGGGGAAAGGCCCTGGAGGGGCCTGTGAAGGCCACCAACCTCGTTGTCGGAGCTGGCTCAATCGCGGAAGTGTGGCAAGGCGGAGCTAACTCTGGGGGCTCCTCGGGCTCTGGAGCTGCGGCGGCTCCTCCCCCTCCCCGCCCCCTTCGGGCCGCCCGTGCTCGCGTCGGGCACGTCTGGGCGTGGCAGAAGAATCGTTGGCTCTGCTGCGTCTGCCACTCGCGTTGCCGCTCAGACAAAGTAAAGGTTTCACGCGATAAGGAAAGGTGCCCAGGCAATGCTGCTAGACTAGCTAAGCTAGGCATGCAGCCCAATGGACACAAGCTTTTTGTTTACGACAGTTTTGTTGACGAGAGTTTTATTGTTGCATGTCACCTGTGCGGCAGTTATTCAGAGTGTACTGTGAAGAGCCTCCAGAAGAGTTGTCTCAGGAAATTCAAGTCACACTTTTCAGAAGGCGCCCATGCGCGCCTCCAGGAGGGGAGACATCCACGGGCCTCTAAGACGAGTCCCATTGTCTTCATGCCTCCGATTTCAATCGATGCGGTTGCCACCCAGGCAGCCCAGGCGCTCGAGTCGCAGTAAGCGAAGTCGAACCCCTTCCGAAGCCGTGCGATGGTCCTCCTCCTCTTCCTCCTCTTCCTCCTCCTCCTCCTCCTCCTCCTCCTCCTCCCCACCCAATCCTCCTCC
>CAUYUJ010014429.1:192500-335000 GCA_963575745.1 Prorocentrum cordatum | reverse complement strand
GAGAAAGACCAAATTCGCTGAGGCCTGCGTCCATCGTTTCATGCATGCTGCAACAAAGAAGTAGGCGGATCGCTGACAAGGGTGAGGGTTGGCTGGGGAGGGCGACCTCGTTCCACCTTCGACTGGTGGAAAGTATCTTCGCCCTCCCCAACTCTGGCCACCCACTTGCACCAAGCTTTCAGGATCTCGGTGCGGTTCTGAATTGCCTGGAGCTGGGCCTCGGGAGCGCGAGAGGCCTGGGCAGCCCACTTGGCGAGACGATCAGAGAGAGCGTTGCCTGCATTCAGACGCTTGCTGGTGCGGCTTTCACGGAAGACCTGGAGCCGAGGGCGCGCTGTAATCTTCACAACCAAGCCAGCAACATCTTTTCCACGGTCCAGGATCAGACGCCACACTTCATGCCAGAGAAACGAATCAGAGGCAAGAGGATAGCAGCAGTCTTCGCGGCCACGCCTATACAGACCTTTCCAATCATAATCACTGTCAGTGTGGAAGACGCTGCCAGGCATGGCGCAGCGCAAAGCACAAGGCAGTGGGTTCAGCGTCACTGGCGGTAGGGAGGTGCTCAATCAAGGGCCCATAAGCAGTACAACCCGGCTCATGAGCAACAGGCGCGAGAGCAGCAACAGCCCAGCCAGCGATCTGTTTCGAAGACAGACCCATCTGAACATATATCGCCTGAAAGCCCCAGTGGGGATCCCAAAAACCAGTATTCGGTGTGCATTCCCGACGGATTTGGCTCAGTACAGTCGGGGCCCTGAAGAAGGAACCCTTTTCGTTGGGGAGGGGCTCCGTGTTCCTTAATTGTTTCGCAGCTTGCCTTCGATTTTCCTTAGGTTTCCGATGCGGAATCGAAGTTCAACTAATGGAAAATAGGGGCTTCGTTCCTTATTTAGGGTTCCTTAGGTCAACGCCTCGACTGTAGCCTCAGGAAGCGGGACGAGGCGACGCTCGGCCAGCGCAAGAGCAAGGGGAGAGTTGGTGGCGGCCGTATTGAGCCCTTTGGTGAACGGAGGGACTGCCACGTCACCGTGCACTCACATGCAGCGTGCCTGTGCAGCAAGGTGCGTGATATCTCATCTTCACGCACATCTTTGCACGCGACGGAAAGGCTCCACGTCATGGCCAGCAAAGCCATGGACGATGCACGGGCTATCGCCCCCCGTACAAAACACGAGCGCAGATAGGCCCGCTGCTCAGGAGGAGCATCCGGCTTTAGAAGGTTAACCACGGGCTGGACCACCTTTCTTTTTTGGAAAATTCAGGGAGGGAGAGATGCCCAGCGACTGGCTTACACTGCCACATGTAGCACGCGTGCATGACCATTCTTTGCACAACTCTCGCACAGGTTTTCGCAGGGTCGAGGGTGACCTCACCAGGGGAAATCCACTCAGACATGGCGTGAACCACCGCGCTAACTCGGAGCAGGGTGGCCACGACAGCATTGGAAGGCCCGCGGACAGCCGACCAGGGGGACGCAAGCCTTTGGAGGTGCGTCGCGGAGGCAAGGATGGCAGACGCGATGGATTTTCTCGGAAATCATTCTTCCCAACAAGCTTGCAAGAGGAACTTCACAGGGAGCCACATGTTCTGTTGCATCTTCGGGGGACCTCGCCTGTCCCAAAAAAATGTGTCTTTTTGGGGGCCCGACGCGTGCTCGATGCGGACTCGACGCGGATTTGGCGTGGATTCGACGCGGATTCGACACGGATTCGACACGGATCCGACGCGTCCGACATGGATTCGACACGGATTCGACGCGGACAGGGCCGCGACGGGACAGACAAGGTCCCCTGAGGATGCGACATAACACATCGCCTGAAACATGGGGCCTGGGGAACGCGCAGGGGCAATCCCGAGAGCAAGAGCCTTGAAGCTCGCCAGCCAGAGAGCGTAGCGGATTGAATTCTCCACTGTTCCATCCCAAGACAGGTGTGCCATAGATCACCGCACCCTCCAACGCAGCACGTGGCGTAGTGCTAGGCGTTTGGCGCCTGGGCCTCCCACTTTTGAGAGTTGGCACGCGAACTCGACGTCCAGGGCGCATCTGCAGGCGAGCTTTGACCACAGGTCTGCCACGAACACGGCCAGCCGCGAGCTCCACGCCCAGATTCCTGTCGGTGCTCGCGCCCTGCACGCACAGCACTTGTCACTTGCGAGCCAGAGCCTACCTGGCCATGGGCATGTCGGGCATGGCCCTGCCCTTGTCCACAGCTCGGGGGCCACATGCGAACCCTACCCCTACCCCCACGATTTCTGAGGGGGGGGCACTTCGTTCGGGAGCTCCCCAGCGAAGTGAACCCCGCCCTCCCCATCAGAGATCGTGGGGGGTAGGGGTAGGGTTCGCACGTGGCCCCCTAGCAGCAATACGCACGTCTGCGTCGGTCAGGAGTTTGAGCAACAGTTGAGACGCACCAGCAGGATCACGAACGACGCGTTGAGCGGTGCCGTGCGCATGCAATCTAAATTCACCAGTATTGATTGTCAGCATAACACAGCGAGAGGATGCTTGAACCTGGCGTGGCGGACCCAACAAACGTGACTGGAGCATCACCGTGGCGAAATGGCATCCGGGAACGATGGTCTGCTTAGCACAAATTAATTCACTCACCACACCTTATATCCAAAGTGCGCGGCATACGATACATGGAAATCAAGAGCATGAGCACCCGCAAGGGAACGCCTGTCTCGAAAGCGGCCTGAATCAAGTGATGGTGCTTCACAAGTTCGAGACCGTAGAATACTCAGACCAAGCACTAGAGATCCAGGCACACTTCTCAGGTGACATACCTTTCACTGACCACCATAAGCTCTGGACAGTTTCCCTTTGCCAGTCATAAGGCAGGGGCCTCCGAAGCTTGCATTGGATCCTACAGAGCACATGAAGGAGTCCCAGGGGACGTGCTCCACCGAGCCTCTTGAGGATACATACCACTCGAATCCATGATGAGGGCCACTCCATGTTCCTTTCGATGGCCCCAATGCTGGCACACAATATATCAAGTGCTTTATCGGGTGCTAACAGGAAATGCCTAGGTGAAACTTGATCGAAACCAGTCCCAGTGGAGCCTTTGAAGGCTTTTTATACGACCTTAAGCTGCTCGATGGTGGGAGGAGGAGGAGGATCTCCAAGGTGAAGAGGCCATGCTAGTTCAGGACGATGGGGTGATATCTGCCACCAATCTTCCCAGTCGCGTTGGGGTGCCTGCATTTCTTCGCGAGAGGCAGCCAGCGCGTGAGCGTTGCCATGCAGTGGGTAACGACGGGTGCGAGTATAGAGCTCGGCATCGCTCGGACGTGTGCATTTTTCCTTCGGCGAGGACCATCGAGGAGCATCCTTGATCACTTGGCGAAAAAGCCACGCACGAAACCGAGAAAAAGCACAGGGAATGGACGTCCGAGCGACGGCAAGGCCCCCTCAGCTTCGGCATCCGCAGCGCGACGAGCCCGCCGCGGCAGCGCCTGCACCGCTGGCGCAGGGGAAACGCGCGATCGCGGTAAGCATCGAGACCGTGCCCGGTAGATGTCCTCACTGGGCAGGAAGGTGTGATCTTGAAAGAGGCGTTGACCTATTGACTGCATCTTCCCAGGCATGAACCCTGTGGGGCACCGGGAGGTCCTCGAGGCACACGGTGATTTTCTTCCACCAGACACCCAACTGAGACACCTGTGGGAACCGCGGAGGCCCAGGCCGTCTGAGGGTCTTGAGTCTTGCACGTGATGCGGAGGTCCAAGGAGCGCCCAACATATGATAGAGCGCGCGCGTGGGGCCCGATAGACTAAAAGGGGGGCCCCAGCTTGAAGGTACCCCCCTCCCCCCTTCCTTGCTAAGGGGGGGGGGGGCTTCGGAAGCTCCCCCCCCCTCCCCCCCTTTTCGTGGTCCGGAAAGGGGGGGGGGCTTCCAAGCTACCCTTAATTGAGCCGGGGTGAGCCACCCCCCCCCTTTGAAAGGGGGGGGGCTTCGGAAGCTACCCCCCCCCTCCCTTTTCGTGGCCGGAAAGGGGGGGGGGCTTCCAAGCTCCCCCCCCCCTCCCTCCTTTTAATGGAGCTGGGGTGAGCCACCCCCCCCCTTTGAAAGGGGGGGGGGCTTTGGAAACTCCCCCCCTCTCCCTCCCTTGGTGCAAAAGGGGGGGGGGGCTTGAAGCCCCCCCCCCCTTCCCCCCTTTGGCCGCCCAGCTCCCGGAGCCATCGCCCTCCCTTTCGCTTCCATTTATTCCCGCCCCTCTCCCTCCTCCTCTTCTTCCTTTTGCCTCCTCCTCTTCCTCGTCCTCCTCATCCTCCTCATAGTCATCATCGTCATCATCATCATCATCATCATCATCATCATCATCATCATCATCATCATCATCATCATCATCATCATCATCATCATCATCATCATCATCGTACTCCCCCGCGGGTCCTTCCGTTCCGTCCTCCTCTCATCCTCCTCCTCGGTTTTCTCCTCCTCCTCCTCCATTTTTCCCTCCTCCTCCTCCTCCTCCTCCTCCTTATCATCATCATCATCATCATCATCATCATCATCATCATCATCATCATCATCATCATCATCATCATCATCATCATCATCATCATCATCATCATCATCATCATCATCATCGTACTCCCCCACGGGTCCTTCGGTTCCGTTCCTCCTCCTCCTCCTCGGTTTTCTCCTCCTCCTCCTCCTCATCTCATCATCACCATCACCATCACCATCCCATCATCCATCATCATCCTCATCCATCATCATCATCTCATCATCATCAACATCATCATCATGATCATCATCATCATCATGATCATCATCGTCATCATCTCATGATCATGATCATCATCTCATGATCTCATCATCCATCATCTCATCATCATCATAATCATCATCATCATCATCATCATCATCATCATCTCATCATCCTCTTCCTCCCTCCTCCTCCTCCTCCTCCTCCTCGTGATCCCTCCCCTCCTTTTCCCCAATCCTCCCTCCTCCTCCTCCTCCTCCTCCTCCTCCTCCCTCCCTCCTCCTCCGTCCCCTCCTCCTCCTCCTCCTCCTCAAAAAAAAACCTCTCGCTCACTCCTCCTCTCCTCCTCCTCCTCCTCCTCCTCCTCCTCTCCTCCTCCCTCCCCTCCTCCTCCTTCCTGCCTGCGTGGGGCTGCGATGTGTGAAACTGTCGCCACTTTCGAGGCCTGCTGGGGGGCCCAGCACAGTGACGCCACGGGCGGACCCAATTAGACCTCGCCATCCCTGGGGGGCTGCGATCTGTGAAACTGTCGCCACTTCCGAGGCCTGCTGGGGGGCCCAGCACAGTGACGCCACGGGCGGACCCAAATTAGACCTCGCCATCCCTGGGGGGCTGCGATCTGTGAAACTGTCGCCACTTTCGAGGCCTGCTGGGGGGCCCAGCACAGTGACGCCACGGGCGGACCCAAATTAGACCTCGCCATCCCTGGGGGGCTGCGATCTGTGAAACTGTCGCCACTTTCGAGGCCTGCTGGGGGCCCAGCACAGTGACGCCACGCGCGGACCCAAATTAGACCTCGCCATCCCTGGGGGGCTGCGATCTGTGAAACTGTCGCCACTTTCGAGGCCTGCTGGGGGGCCCAGCACAGTGACGCCACGCGCGGACCCAAATTAGACCTCGCCATCCCTGGGGGGCTGCGATCTGTGAAACTGTCGCCACTTTCGAGGCCTGCTGGGGGGCCCAGCACAGTGACGCCACGCGCGGACCCAAATTAGACCTCGCCATCCCTGGGGGGCTGCGATCTGAGATCCCCGCTTTCGAAGTGGCTAGGGTTGCTCAGGGATTGCAACTAATCAGCTTTATCTAGTCCTTGTCCTGAAGCCAGTTTCCTGCGAGTCTCCCGAATTCCGTCTGCAGACATATGTAACCCTCGCTCCGTCATCGCCCCCCTTATAAAGTGTCCTAAACTATTTGCGCCCCGCGTTTGCGCAGGGGTTGGGTACGTCGCCAGGGTAATTTTTCGTTCCCGGGCGTTGGCACGGGACGAGTTGAATGATACACTTGCGTTGCAATCGATTGCAATCCATTGGATTGCAAACGATTCGATTGCAATCCATTGGATTGCAATCGATTGGATTGCAATCGGTTGAATTGCAATCGATTCAATCGATTGGATTGCAGGGGAGGGACAGGACGGAAGGGAGGGAGGGGAGAAGAGGGAGGGGAGGGAGGAGATGGAACGAAGGGTGGGGAGGGAGGGGAGGGAGCGGCGGGAGATGGGGAGGGGGATTGCAGTGGAATGGAGTGCAATCGATTGCAAGCGATTCGATTGGGATTTTCGATCGTCGATCGTTGATCGTCGATCGTCCATCCTCGATCGTGGATTGTTCATTTTGGATCGTCGGCGAAAGGGAGGGCGGAGGCTCCGGGGGCTGGGCGGCCAAAGGGGGGAAGGGGGGGGGGGCTTCCAAGCCCCCCCCCCCCTTTGGCACAAAGGGGGGGAGGGGGGGGGAGCTTCCAGCAGGGCAGCGCCAAGGGAGGGGGGGGTAGCTTAAGCACCCCCCCCCCCTTTGGAAGGGGGGGAGGGGGGGGTAGCTTCCGGGGAGGGCCCAAGGGGGGAGGGGGGGGTAGCTGTAAGCCCCCCCCCCCTTGCAAAAAAAGGGGGAGGGGGGGGGTGCTTCCAACAAGGGCGGCTCACGGGAGGGGGGGGGGAGCTTAAGCCTAGCCCCCCCTCCCCTTTGCTCGGGCCCTGCGGGCGCGCTCTCTCCAACATATTTATGCGAGTCCTCAGGGGGTGACCTGGAATATGTTCAGCCATTCATCTTCGCAAGCACGAATCAATAGCTTCCAACTCTCGCACTGATGCAGCGGTGTCAACATTCATGCTGAGCATGCACCACTTGTCAGCAGAGGGCGGAAGGGAACAGCCACATGGCACTGTAACGGGAAAGCATCGAGACACCTGTACAACCTGAACAGTAGCATCTGCTGGCGGCTCCTTAATCTTGACTTCGACTGGGTAGTGCGGAGCCGTGGCGATGCCGGTGGGCGCATGCACATTGCAAGTGCGCGCGAGCGAACCATTGACAACAACATAGTCGATAGTTTTGTTGGTTGGCCTGAATGTGCCACGCAATGGATAAAAAGAACCCCTTGAGTCAAGAGCAGCTGGCCATCCGCTTGAGATGAGCTGGTCTGGCTCGATTTGCCAATCTGCAGCCGATACGAAGGGAAACCCGACTTGCGTGAGGAACGAGCCCACTTTGGATAGGATTCCCCAGTTGAGAGCTCCAAGCCCAGACGAGTGCTGAAGATCGGCATTGATGAGGACGAAGCCACCGCGGGTCATCCCCCAAACATGATGAGCTGTGGCCCATCCAGGCCGACGAACGGTACCGAATCCGTGGATTCCAGCGGGCCCGATATGCCTCGGAACCAGGGAAGCCTCCAGTACTTTTGCGAGCCCCTTGGGGGAGCGAAGCTGTATATCCAGATTTCCGAAGCTGCCTTCCTGCGAATCACACTGCGCGCGCGTCAAATGAGCCCCCTGCACAGCTATGCAATCAAAGCGAGACAAACATTCTTGCACGCGCTCAACAATTGACCAAGTAATGATATTTGTAGTGAGTATGGGCCAGACTTTTGCCTGCTTGGCGCAGGCGGAACTGCTACCCAGACTGCGAGTCCTGCTTGAACTTCTTGTCGCAAGTATTCCAGTCGATGACGCATCACGGGATCGCTTGATGGACTCAGCCACAGAAAGCATAAGCCCACGACGTTGCTCCGAAGGCAGGATCAAACGAAAATTCTGCTCCAAGAAACGAACGAGGTGGTCTTCTGACGCCTGCTGTTGGACGAGTAGGCGCGCCGTATCCCGCACCACTTGGTCAGACTCCGCCCAGAGATCCTCATCCATGGAGTCGTGGAGGACGAAGGGGAAGCACGTTGCCAAATCATGTCCAGATGTCTAGAACATGTGTTGAACATGCTTTAAACATGAAAGACATGTTTTTAACTATGCTCAGGACAGTTGTCCTGCATGTCAAACACATTCTTAATTCGATGCTGGGACTGTTAGGGTGTCCATTGTCGTGGCATCCACAACCGTGGGGTCGCGTGAGTCGATGTCAGATCCAGGTCCGTGAATGGTGACGGGCCTCTCCGCGGCAGGCCCCGCATCGGGCACGCGAGCGCCAAGAGCTGGAGGGCCAACGGGAGCCCGTCTGGAGTGTTGTTCGCCATCAGGTCGCCCCGCCCCGCAGCCATCGCGAGGCCAGGCGCACCTCGAGGCCGTGGTTGAGATCATCGGATGTTGCCCCCCCTGGGTGCGCTCGAGGAGGGCCGCCAGGAGCAGGCGCCGCTGGACGGTCTCCGTGCCGAGCACGATCACGAGCATCGACCAGCTCACGGAGCTGATTCGCGAAGTTGTCGTTAGTCCAGAGAATCATGGGAGGAAAAAACACCCAGGCCGGACAATTGGCGTGTACCAAACGGCCTTGGGCGTTTATTAAACGCCCTGCCTTGTTTGATTCTTTCTTTGGGTGCGTTTACTAAACGGCTTCGCGTGTCGGGGTGGTCATTATCGGGGTGGATTTTCTGCCCTCTAGAGAAGTTGCGAAGAACTGCTTCTTCAGCCGAGCCTCCTCAGCCGACGTCACATGCAAAGCTGGCAGAGCGGACTGATGAGCCAATCCCCATTCCTCATCTTCAATTATACTCAAGTTGTTTAGCTTCAACTCTGAGCCGCGCAACTCTTTCGAAGGCGGAGCTGGGCTGCTTCTCTGCTTTGCTGAGCTTGGCCTGTGTCTGACTGAGCTTGGTACGCACGCTGGCACGCTGCTGCTACACATGGCGAGAAAATGCTGTGGGCTCTCCAGACTGGACCGCGCGAAGCTTGAGCAGCTTGCGCTTCTGCTGGGGATCCATGAACAAACTGGCTGCCTCAAATTGCTTCTCATCCAAGTGAACGAACGGCTGCAGTTGATCAGCGGATACTTGAGGCGGCGTTGGCGGCCTCCACCACTGCCCAGGAGGGCCGTGGCACAATTTGCTGCTACGTTGGCCACCCCAATTAGCACCGTTGCCACCTTGGTAGGAGCCGACAGGCGAAGACTGCTGCTGACCCGACCATGATGTTCCATCTGGGAGCGCATAGCCACAGTACTTTCAACATGAAAACCGATGAAAACCGGCTGAGGTTCTTGCAGCGCCCACACTGCCCACAAATTGGCATGAGAGAATTCGTCCGTTCAAGCTTGTGCAAAAGATGGCCCCGATCGAGGGGTCCTCCTCCTCCCTCCTCCTCTCCTCCTCCTCCCTCCTCCTCCTCCTCCTCCTCCTCCTCCTCCTCCTCGTCTCTCCTCGCCCCCCGCGGCTGCAGGGCGCCAGCGAGCCCCCCCAGTCCATGGCGCACCTGAGCACCGCGCAGCCCGAGGGAGGCCGGCGGCCCTGGCCCACCCTCTCCGCCCTCGGCCCCTCGCGCCCGCGCGCCGCCGCTTCCGCCGCTGCTGCTGCCTCCCTCGGCTCCGAGGCGGGAATTTACTGTAGGTTTGCGTCGTGTCGACCAGCGGCGACCCCAGCGCGGGCGTTCAAGGTTGAACGCCGCCGGCGACCCAGAATCGATCGATGTTGAACGATCGGACGTTGCGGCAGCGGCCGATCGTTCAAGGTTGAACGATCCTTGCGGTGTCAAAAACCAACGCTGGGGTCGGCACGACACGAACCTGCCGTATCCATATTATTCACCGCCTGGAGGCTCAGTTTTCGGAGCCTCGGCAGGCGATGGCCATGGACATAGTCGGGCCCCTGGGGGCCGAAATGTATGTCCATAGCCACCGCCCGCTGGGGCACCAGGGCGTCGGTTCCCTGGCGGTGGTTACGGATCAGTCCCCGCCTCGCATCGGCGGACACATCCGCACCCGACCCTCGCCGATCCTTCGAGGGGGTGAGTTCTACACAGGGAGCCGACGCTGCAGAAAAGCTGGGGCGGCGGGTTCGGGGCCGGGTTCGGCCTCCCGGGGCCCTCGTCGGGGCCTCGGGCCCGTCAACAAGAAGACTCGGGGCGGACAACCTGGAATGCGGAAGTGGTCCAGGCTTCCACTTGGCATCGCTCGGACGTGTGCATGTTTCCTTCGGCGAGGACCATCGAGGAGCATGCTTGATCATTTGGCGAAACAGCCACGCACGAAACCGAAAAAAACACAGGACAGGGACGTCCGAGCGATGGCCAGTCCAGGGCCCACGCATCGAAACAATTAGAGCGGCCGGATGTCTGGGCACATAGCCGCCGCCTGGAGGATCGATGTTCTTTGACCTCCGACGGCGATGGATGTGGGCATGTTTTGGTCCCCAGCGGCCAGCATATATCCACATCCACCGCCCGCTGGGTCCCCAGGACGTCGGTGCCCAGGCGGCGGATATGGATCAATCCCCGCCTCTCCGATCAGCGATTCAGGCGTGGACGGTGGGGGTAGGGTTCGGAATTCGTCGAACGCGTGGCGGAACAAAAGGCCTACCCACGCTTCCCATCGATCCAAGAGAATCGCTGGTTGGTGGGGGTATAGGGTTCGGATGTCGCCACCTATCCTCGACCCCCTTGTCCCGTCCCGACCCACCCCGTCTGTCCCTCTCCGCCCGCTCCCTCTCTCCCCCTCCTCCCTTCCCTTCCCTCCTCTCCCGTCTTTCTCCTCTCGGGGGAGCAGACGGGAAGAGGGAGCCTGATGTGAGAGGGAGGCCAGGCGGGGGGGCAGACAAGGAAGGAGACGGGGGGCAATGGGGAGAAAAGGGAGGTAATATAGGATAGGGAGGACATGGATGATGTAGGAGGGGCGCATACAGGGCGGAGGCCGAGGAGGCGGCGGAGGAGGGAGGAGGGAGGGAGGAGGAGGAGGAGGAGGAGGAAGAGGAGGAGGGGGCAGAAGGAGGAGAAGGAGGACAGAGGACAAGGACGACGACGAAGAGGAGGCGACAGAGGCGACATGGGCGCAGGTGGAGAAGAGGCGAGGGGCGACGAGGATGATGAGCAGGCGGAGGACGACGAGGAGGTGGACCGTGAGGCACCAGTCCGCTTCGGCATGCAACGGCCTCGCCACCGGCCGCTTCGCCTGGGAGCCACTTGCGCCCGACCGTTTCGCCAGGGTACCGCTTCGCCTCTCGCAGGGGGGAGACATTACATGGTAAATCACGGAAGTTTCCGTTCGTTTTGGATTGAATGTATATCGGCGATTAGCACCCAATGGCGTTCAATAGCGGCAAATAGCACGGATGTGCGCGCTATTGGGCGCCATGGGGACGACCACAAGTTTCCGCGAGTTGTTTTCTAAGAGACACCGTGTCGCGGGCTTGGCAGCGTGCGTATTTTCGCTGCGCGCAGCTCACCAATACAGCATGCAGCATGCGATGCTCGCTGACCCTCGGCCCATCCAGCGCGAGGCGCGGCGGTGACGTGGCCGATAGTACCGCGAGGGGGGGAGGGGAGGGGAGGGAGCGCAGGGCGGACTGGAAGGGGACGGGAAGGATGACAGGGAGAGAGGGGGATAGGGGGGAGTAGGAGGACGAGTAGGGAGCAGGGAAGGAAGGGGAGGGGGAGGGACACTGGATGAGTATCGGTGAGGAGGGCAGGGGAGAAAGGGGATGTGTGGGAGGGGGGGGGGTTCATGATTGACGCTTCGCGTATCCCCACAAGCGCTTGTGCGGAATTTACTCCGCTGCTCGTTAGCTGCGTTTCTTGACGGCGCCTGGCTTTCTCCTGCGCGTTCGCGAGCAAAAATTATCCCCACAAGCCAATTCAGAGACCGAACCCCATGCGAGTTGTCGGAAGAAGTGAAGTAGCGACTCATATAGCGAAAGAGGCCGACAGTGATGAATTTAGAGACCCCGGTGAGCCTCTTGGAGTCACTTTGGAGCTCTCTCGGGGGCCTTTTGGGAGCGGTTGGTGTCTTGTTGGGGCTCTCTTGTGTTGGTTTGTTTGCTCTCTCTCTCTCTCACTCTCTCTCTTTATAACTATGCCTCTCTGTATGTGTATATGTCGCCCTCTTCCTCTCTCTCTCTCTATGTGTGTTTGTTTCCCTCTCTGTATAGTATGCATGTATACATACCTACGTACATACATACATGCATGCATGCACGTATGCATGCATGTATGCATCCATACATGCATGCATGCATACATACATACATACATAACCCCAGACCTGCCTACCTACCGACCGACCTACCGACCTACATACATCCATACATCCAAACACGCATACATGCATACGTACATACATGCATACACACATGCATAACTACATGCATGCATACATGCATGCATATATACATGCATATATATACATATATACATACATGCATACATACATACATACATACGTACACCCATACGCACGTACGTACGTACGTACGTACATGTATGCATGCATGCATGCATGCATACATGCATACATGCATACATACATACATACATACATACATACATACATACATACATACATACATAAATACATACATACATACATGCATGCATGCACACATACATACATACACATACACAGGCATACATACATATACACATCCATATACACACACGCATACATACAACAAGCGTACACATATACACATACATAGAAACATACATGCATGCATGCATACATACATACACACATACACACATACAAACATACAATCATGCAAACCTGCATACATACATGCATGCATGCATGCATGCGTACGTACGTACGTACATACATACATACATACATACATACATACATACACACACATACATACATACATACACACTCATACATACATACATACATACATACATACATACATACATACATCCATACATCCATACATCCATACATCCATACATCCATACATCCATCCATCCATCCATCCATCCATCCATACATACATACACGCATACACACATGTACGTACATACATACAGTCATTCATGTATTCATTCAGCCATTCGTCCGTTCATACACACACACACGCACACACACAGACAGGCAGGCATGCATGCACACACACACACACATGTATGCACACGTTCTGGCCCGTTGCCGCCCGGTGCCGCCCGTGGGGACGTCCAGAGGATGCGCCACGCTGCGACCCGTGGCGGCCTGCGGGAGTGTTCGAGGATGCGCCACGTTCTGGCCCGTGGCCGGCCGTTGCCGCCCGTGGTGGTGTCCCGAGGGTGCGCCACGTTGCGACCCGTTGCGGCCTGCGGAAGTGTTCGAGGATGCGCCACGTTCTGGCCCGTGGCCGGCCGTTTTGCCGCCCGTGGTGGTGTCCCGAGGGTGCACGATTTTGTTGGCTCTTCGGAGAACGACCGCGGAGGCGCCTGGAAGCCTGCTGTTTTTCGGTGGTGGCGATGCAGCGGCTGATTTTTGCCTCGGCAGTTACACCACGTACCTTCCACCACGCACAGCGTCGGTTGCACCACATACCTTGCACCACATAGTTTCCACCACACAGCTTACACCATGTAGCTTGCACAATTTGCACATCCACAGTGCAAGAAGTTACTGTTTGGGGTCCACGTCTTCGTCCATGTCAAAAAAACTGCAGCAGGCGCCGTGTGTCTCCCGAGTCAGGGGCGCCGTGGACCGCGAAGGAAGTCGAGCCGATTCCTCGTATGCCCTCCTCCTGCTCGTCCTCCTCCTCCTGTCTCCTCCTTCGCCTCCTCCTCCTCGCGGACGAGGCCACATCCTCCCGTACGTCATGTTCTGCCTGGTGCTCCTCCCAGCGCTCTATCCCCATGGGGGCTCTTCGCCGCCACCTTTTGCGCGGGGCGGGGGGGGGAGAGGGAGGGGGAGAGGCAAGCTAGGTGCGCTCGCGTCATATCTGACGTCCTACCCCTCCCTCCCATCCCTTACCATGGCGCTGATTTTCTCTATCCGCGGACGCGTGTCGTAGCGGACCTGTGGCTCCGCGCGCGCGTGCGTAGTGGGTGGTGGTGCGCGTGCGTGCGTGCGTGCGTGTGTGCGTGGTTGTGTGGTGGTGGTGGTGGTGCTGGTGCTGGTAGTGGTGGTGGTGGTGGTGGTGGTGGTGGTGGTGGTGGTGGTGGTGATGGTGGTGGTGTACTGGTGCTGGTGCTGGTGCTGGTGTGGTGGTGGTGGTGTGGTGTTGGTACTGGTGGTGCTGGTGGTGTTGTTGTGGTGGTGGTGGTGGTGGTGGCGGTGCGGCGCGGTGGTGGCGGGCGGATGGGCACGCGAGAAAAAGACCCGCGCTGGGGCGAGAACGCCATCCTGAACGACGGAGGCCAAACACCGATCCGAAAATGAGGCCCACGCTGCAGCGGGAGCACGATTCGGAACGATTCGGAAGCAGAAATGAGGCCGGCGCCTCAACGAGAGCAGCACTTTGGGAAAAAATGACGCCAGCGCCTCAGCGAGAGTCGTTTCCCGGGATTTCTGGGGGATCCTGTGTGCAAAAAAACAGTACGCGGAGGGTGCGCGGCCATCACCCGGACGCCATCAGGGGAAGAGGGGGAGTATTTTCATATTGAGTAATTGTGAAGGGGGGAGGGACGGTTCCCCCCCTCCTCCCCGACTCTCTCTCTTTCCCTCCTCCTCCTCCTCCTCCTCCTCCTCCTCTTCCTCCTCCTCCGCCTACTCCTCCTCCCTCCTCCTCCTCCTCCTCCTCCTCCTCCTCCTCCTCCTCCCCTCCCTCCTCCTCCTCCCTCCTCCTCCTCCTCCTCCTCCGTCCTCCTCCTCCTCCTCCTCCTCCTCCTCCTCCGCCTCCTCTCCCTCCTCCTCCCCCTCCTCCTCCTCCGCCTCCTCCTCCTTCCTCCTCCTCTTCTCCTCCATCCTCCTCCTCCTCTCCTTCTCCTCCTCCGCCTCTTCCTCCCTCCTCTCCCCTCCCCCTCCTCCTCCTCCTCCTCCTCCTGCCTCCTCCCTCCTCCTCCTCCTCCTCCTCCTCCTCCTCCTCTCCTCCTCCTCCTCCTCCTCCCCTCCTCCCCTCCTCCTCCTCCTCCTCCTCCTCCCTCCTCCTCCTTCTCCTCCTCCTCCTCCTCCTCCTCCTCCTCCTCCTCCTCCTCCTCCTCCTCCTCCTCCTCCTAGAGAGAGAGAGAGAGAGAAAGAGACAAAACAAATATCCTGTGACGTACCCAACCCATTTGTATCATGGGAAACGAGGAGTTGGCCGAAAATTGCACGGACAATCAAATTGCAGGATCCGTTGTTTGAGATGTAAACTATTTGGGACACGCGCCAATGGCATGATGCGCAGGAGAACCATACAAGAACGAGGGGCGACAACTACAGGCTCGAAGAGAACATGGGGAGTCGGGAACGAAGAGCATGAGAAAGACGTGCGGGAAACCCACTGTGCTGTGCCCCTCAGCAGCCCTCGAAAGTGGCGACAGTTTCACAGATCGCAGCCCCCCAGGGATGGCGAGGTCTAATCTGAGTCTGCGGTGAGTACCCATTGCGCTGGGCCCCTCAGCAGCCCTCGAAAGTGGCGACAGTTTCACAGATCGCAGCCCCCAAGGATGGCGAGGTCTGATATGAGTCTTCGGAGAGTACCCACTGTGCTGGGCCCCTCAGCAGCCCTCAAAAGGGGCGGCAGTTTCACAGATCGCAGCCCCCCAGGGATGGCGAGGCCCCATTTGAGTCTGCGGTGGGTACCCACTGTGCTGGGCCCCCCAGCAGCCCTCGAAAGTGGCGACCGTTTCACAGATCGCAGCCCCCCAGGGATGGCGAGGTCCCATTTGAATCCGCCGTGGATACCCACTGTGCTGGGCCCCCCAGCAGCCCTCGAAAGTGGCGACAGTTTCACAGATCGCAGCCCCCCAGGGATGGCGAGGTCCCATTTGAGTTTGCGGTGAGTACCCACTGTGCTGGGCCCCTCAGCAGCCCTCGAACGTGGTAACAGTTTCACACATCGCAGCCCCCAGCAGCCTTCGAAACGCAGCGACGAGCGAGGTTAGAAAGTGGCGACGGTTCACAGATCGCAGCCCCCAGGGATGGCGAGGTCTAACTTGAATCCGCCGTGGGTGCCCACTGTGCTGGGCCCCCCAGCAGGCCTCGAAAGTGGCGACAGTTTCACAGATCGCAGCCCCCCAGGGATGGCGAGGTCCCATTTGAATCCGCCGTGGGTACCCATTGTGCTGGGCCCCCCAGCAGCCCTCGAAAGCGGCGACAGTTTCACAGATCGCAGCCCCCCAGGGATGGCGAGGTCCCATTTGAATCCGCCGTGGGTGGCCACCGTGCTGGGCCCCCCAGCAGCCCTCGAAAGTGGCGACAGTTTCACAAATCGCAGCCCCCAGGGATGGCGAGGTCCCATTTGAATCCGCCGTGGGTACCCACTGTGCTGGGCCCCCCAGCAACCTTCGAAAGTGGCGACAGTTTCACAGACCGCAACCCCCCAGGGATGGCGAGGTCCCATTTGAATCCGCCGCGGGTGCAGACTGTGTTGGGCCCCGTAATCTTTCCGGGGGGGCTGTGCTTTCCAGGAAAGTGGCTTCTGGGGATGGGTGCGGATTCTGGGTTGTATTCCTACGTGTGGTGCAGGCGCCATGGCTGCCTTCCATGGTCGGGGCGGTCGCCGACCCCGCGCCGCCGACGGCGTCAAATTTTGGCCACGTTATTTTGGCCATCCTCGGATAATTCACGTACTCAGGACGCTTCTCCCTGGGGTGTTCGTTGACCTTGGTGCTGGCGCGCATCCCTTCGGCCGCCAGGCCATCAATCGGGGCATATGTCCCCTGGACTTTCATTTGAGTTGGTGCTGGCGCGCATCCCCTCGGCCGCCAGGCCACCGTCCCAGAGGCGAATTCCCCCTCCTTCCGTTTCCTCTCCCTCCCCCTTCCCCCCCCCTCTGTGGCTGCCCACCCCCTCCTATTCCCCCTCCTTGTCCTCCTTCCTCCCCTCCGTCCCATCCCACATATTGTTATTGCACTTGAGCGTCGATCGGGGCATATGTCCCCTGGACTCTCATCTGAGTTGGTGCTAACGCGCATCCCCTCAGCCGCCAGGCCATCGCCCCAGAGGCGAATTTCCTCCTTCCGTTTCCCCCCCCTCCCCCCCCCCTTTCTGCGGCTGCCCATCCCCTCCCCTCCCCCTTCATTTTCCTCCCTCCCTCCCCCCGGGCCAGAACATATATTGTTTTTGCGCCATTGCGCTTTAGCGTGACCAGCATACCAAAGCAGTCGCTCGCCCCCCCCTTCCCGCAGCCGTCTTGGCTCGCTCAAGCCATGGAGGCTCTCCGCGAAAAGATTCGCAATGGAAATGCTATGTTATCTTGGTGGGAAGGGGTCCCCGGACTCACTCTGCGATTCGATTTCCTGGCCGGGGCTGGCGTGGCGCAGCGCTTCCTGCAGCTCTGGAGGCACGGCCGGAAACTCGGAGCAGAGGGCGCCCAACCCAGACAAGTTCGAAACCATCCGTCCTGCTTCCTTCACGAGGAGTGGGTGGAGCGTGAATTCAGTCGGCTACATGCCGCCGGAAAGGTTGCCCTACTACCACCAGGAGTTCCCAGACCACCGAGCCTCAACATCAATCCCTGTGCCATGCTGCTCAAACCACGACCCGATTGCGGGCCAGATGCCCCGGAGGACGACAGGTGGAAGGCCCGCCTCATCGTCGACCTCCGGCGGGGGAGGATCAACGAGCTTCTCCCCGACGCACCTGTTCGTTACGGAACATTGGAACAAGCAGTGAGCCGGCTGCGCGTGGGTTCCTGGATGTTCGTCCTCGACCTGCAGGACTGCTTCTTTAATTGGCGCGTTGATGCACAGGATTCCCTGCTGCTTGGCTTCTACATGCCATCGACCCGCCAGTACGGCAGCTACCGTTTTTTACCGTTCGGCCTTTCAAGTGCCCCGGGCACGAACGACGAAAACGTCAAGGAGATTTTGAGAGTCCTGCTCGACCGAACAGGGGTCGACTTGCTCGATTTTGTTGACGATTTCCTTGGACATGCGGGGACAGAAAGCGACGCGTGGCGCCAGCTTTGCGCTGCCGTCGACTTTCTTCTCTCCTGTGGGATCCCTGTCAGCTCGAAGCCCTCGGGCGTGCGGCCCCCCGCCACTCGCCAGCAGAGGATCGGGTGGATTTTCGACACGGTTGAATGCGTCGTAACGACGCCCGTGGCGAAGTGCCACAAGCTGGGCCGGGTGTGCGCCGATGTATTGGAATCTGACAACAGCCGCACCTTGCGCAGCAAAGCCCTCGCGGAACTAGCCGGGCTCGCTTCCCACCTCGCGGAGCTGCTGCCGCAGGCACGGCGGCGGATGCATCCGATTTGGACAGATTTCAATTCGGCGAATGTGTACGCCGCGTGGCAGTCTTCCTCGCGCGCGGACCCCCTTGTCTGTCTGTCGGAGCAGAGCAGGGACGCCATCGTGCATTTGCAGCGAATCTTCGCCGTGCCCCCGGCCCGGGCCTTATTTTGCCTCGGCGGCGATCTCTCGCTGCGGGGGCACAAATCGCCTGAGTTCCAACGCTGGCAGGAGCTCGCCGCGCGCGGCGAAATCCTTGTAATCGAGACGGACGCCAGCACCGAGCATGGGTGGAGCTACCACCTCTGCAGCAGCGGTAGGGTCGTCTCGGGAGTCTGGCCGTCAGATTTCGCGGCCGCGCAGGGCTTTCCAGAAGCGGACGCAATCAACTACAAAGAATTATGGGTAGTTGTAGAGTGCATCCGCCGAGAACACATTTTTCTCCGCGGGTGGAGGGTCCTTTTTCGGGTCGACAACACCCCCGCGATCCACTATGTGAACGTGCGTTACGACCGTATCCCGCATTTGGAACGGCTGGCCCAAGCATTGGAGGACGCCGAGCGCGCTTCCTCATGTTGGGCTCTGGCTGTACATTTGCCAGGCAAAAATAATGCAACTGCGGACGCAGGCTCCAGAGATGCCACATTTGCACTCTCCTGGAACACGGATCCGTTCCGCCTGGCCATGCTCCGCGTTGACTTGTTTGCTGAAGTCCAACGCAGGCTGGGCGTCATTTGCACTGTGGATCTCTTCTCAGACCGGGAGGGCAGCACATCTCTGGCACCCTTCTGGAGAAGTCCAGAACGAACGGCTTTCGAGTTCGATTTGGCTGGCCACGTGGCGTGGGCGCACCCCCCCCGTGCGCTTGCACTAGCTTGCCTGGAACACTTCGCGCGCGTCCGCGCGTCGAATCCCAGCGTTCGCATTTTGCTGTTACTTCCTGAAGACACAGGGGCGCCGTGGTTCAGGTCACGATATTTGTCGTCCTGGCACCGCGTGCGAACTTGGCCTCCTAGGTCCGATCTCTTCCGGCTGTACACCGGTCCGGGCGAATTCAGGAGGGCCCCCAAATCTGATTTAAGCTATTCCGTCCTTGCCAGCTGGCCTCCCAATCGGAGGAAACGCGCGCGCATTTGAGCACGTCCCTGGTTCACGCTGCGCCACCAAAAAAATTATCCTGGCGAAGGGCCCAACCATGCGCAATTCCGAAGACGCGGGGCGCCGTCTCTTCAAAACGAGGACCCAACACCACAGGATGGTTGGGAAATACATGCTCACTCGTATACCCCCATAACGACTCTAACTGGTACCCTTTCGTTCCAGCAATTCCTTCTGAAGACTCCGAGTGGCAACTGTTTGTTAACTCTTTGGTCCACACCTTCCGCCCGAAGGCTCCGAATGGTAACTCTTTGGTCCAGACCTCCCGCCTCGAGGCTCTGATCGGTAACGTTTTGGTCCAGACCTCCCACTTCAGACGTCTAGTTGGTAACCCTTTGGTCCAGACCTCCCGCCTGCAGACTATACCTGGTGACCCTTTGGTCTAACCCCCTCTTTTCCCAGCCGTCTCCCGCCCCGCATCCAGCGGCAATGGCGTCGATCTCCGAGGAGCGGGCCAAGGAGCTCATCGAGCAAGCCATCGCCACCGCGGTGGCGCCGGGAGGGGCAGTCTACGCAGCCGTTGTCGAGCAGCTCCAAACCGCCGCCGGACCCGGCGGCGCCGTCCAGATCGCCACGGACGCGGCCCTCGAGGCTTCGGAGGCCAAGCTCCTGAAGGAATTCCACGAGCTCCACGGGGACTTTGACAAGAAAGCGGACGACCGGTTCCCCTGGAGGGCTGTGTTGCGCCGCATGAGCGCCCCTCAGTGGAAAGCGGCCTGGGATGCAGTTGTCACCGATCCAGATTCGGTCGGCGCCATGGCCGAGTCCCTCTCCGAGAGCGGCGGCCCCATGGCGAACGTCATGGCCCTGTCAGCGGCGTACCCGGGCAACGCCGAGTTGGAGGCCCTCAAAAACAAGGTCGCTCAGAAACACGCGTGCAGGCGCAAGTGGAAGGACCTGTGCCTTCCGGAGCGCAGTGGCTCACGGGAGAAGCTCATGTTGTACCTGAATGAGCGCGCCGAGGCCGCAGAGAATTCGGACGAGGTGCGCGCGCTCGTGCGTGCCATCATATCGCTGTTCTCGCTCGTGGAGAAGCGCTATACGTCGCTGCTCACGGGCACAGCGGCCAGCGCCGCGAAGTCCGAGCTCCAGCGTGTACAGTTGATGCCTTTCGCTTATCACGTGATCAAGGCATTCAAACACAGGTCGCTTAAACCCACAGCGGCTGTGGGCCTGGACACCCAAGTCCTTTTGAAAGACTTCGGGGTCGACCTGATCTTGGGCCAGGCCACCATGATCCAAAAGGCGTTGTTTTCAGCGGATTCCGCGGGCATCTCTCCCGCGGGGTCTGGCCTGAAGCGGCCCGCGGTTGCGCCGGCGGGCGGCCCCGAGAAAATCGGCCGGGCAACTCTTCCCGGCGCGGGGCCCCCGCTTGGCCAGCGCGCGAACAGGTGGTCCCCATCGGCTTCTGCGGACACGGGAGGACTCACAGGCGCCGGCGCCGGCGGCGTTCTGTCCGCCGGGGCCCCGCATGCGGGTGGCACAGCCCCACCGCAAGGGGGGGGCAAGAAAGCCCTGCTCGAACCGGTGGTGCAGCAGCTCAAAACGGAGCTGCACGCCTTCGCACTGGGCAAATCGCCCCAGTTCGTGCAGCCCTGGCTGGACCAGAAGTACGCCCAGGCCGACCTCCGCCCGGCTCTCTCGCAGTTGGCGCGGGAGTATTGCAATAATTGTTTATTCTCTAAGAAAGGAGTGGTGTCCCACTCCTTCGCTCAGTGCAGGGCAATGGGAAACAAGTGCGTTTTACCGTGCCCGAGGTGCGCGCAGGGAGGGAAAATTGAAAACGTGTACCACTGGATGCAGGAGTGCCCGGGCAATTGAACCGCGCACCCTGCCGCGCCAGCTGCGCAGGGCCGCCGCGCCTGCGGACGACGGGAAGAGCCTTTGAGCACATGTACACTAACTTAACATTAATACTTTATGATTGTCAGTCGTCCGTATCCTGCGCAGCGCCTCCCGTGCCATACAAATGATATTCTGTGCGCCGATCGTAAGCGGCGCCTCTTCCTACCACAAATCCGTTTGCGCACCCGCGCCTGCGACCGGATCGCGGTCCGCGCGGCGACCTGGTGCGATTTCTCCCATGACCAGCGCGCCGCGCGGATCCACGTCGACGTTGGAGGCCCCAGCGTCGACAGGGAAAATGCATCGTCGTCCATCCACGGCGGGGGGGCCAGATCCCAAAACACACGCTTACCATTCCCCCCCGATCCCTCCCTCCCGCCCCGGCCCCCGCCCTTCCAACCTCCCGCCCCCCGCCCCTCCTACAGGCCGGCCTGCGCGGGTGGGGAGTGCGAGAGGGCGAGGAGGGGGGGGGTGAGGAGGTAGAGGTGTCGGGAATTTAAGGGGGTACAGGTGCGATCGGGAATTTAAGGGGGTACAGCCTTGTGTCGCGATCTGTCTCATGCGCGCATGCATCATCCTACATGCTCAATGTCAGCGGCGCAAAAGTTACTTAAGACCGGGTTTTTCCCCGGTGCCCCCTTGCACCCCGGCCCCCGCCTCGTCCCGGGGGGCCCGGCCAGGGAACTTGCGCTGAGGCACCCGGCTGGGCCGTCCTCCAGGGCACTGGCGCCCGGCCTTGCGGGTCCACCGGCGGGGTCGTCGTGCTGAGGGTCCGTTCGGAGCGCACACGGGTGCGCCTCAGCCTCCGCGCGCCCCACCCCTTCCCCCCCTCCCACCCTCCACCGCTGCCACCCCTCAGTCCTCACGTTCAGTAGGCGTTTTCGGCCCAAGCGGCAATGGAACCGCCCAGAAAGCTTCCGAGGGTCGGCCCCGGACACATACATGCCAACGACTTTCGTGACCCCATCGCACCAGAGCCTCCGCAGAGGGAGTCTCGTGGAGTTCCACAGCCTCCCACTTCTGGACCGAAACACATTCACGCCCAAGACTTCCTCATACTACGTTCCGGTCGTGAAGCGAACCTTCGTGTTCCACCCGGCTCCCGTCTAATCCGGGAGACCCCGGCCACTCGCACCTCTGCATCGGCGAGCACGTCGTGGCCCCCCCCGCCGCGGCCAGGAGTCGTCGAATTTGTTGCTGCCGGCCGGGCGATCCATGTTCTCGCGGGGCCCGCGAGAGAGGAGGACAAAATGGGCGCTCGCAAACTGCTGTGCGCTGACCCGGCTTTGCTGGAAGCGGTCACCGACGCCGCACCCGAGCATAAGGAACATCGAGCCCAAGCCGTGAGCACGATCAAGGCATGCCTTGGTGCATCTTGGGGGCCTTCCACAGTGACGCGGTACGAGTCCGCATTGCGAAGCTGCGTGAATCGAATCGAGTCGGAGGCGGGGATGCAGATCCTGCCCTGTGACACAGATTTAAAATTCATGTTTCTGTTCGCGAGCATGGACGGAAAACCGTGGGGGTCGATAACGACGACCCACGCAGCCGTGCGCGCATGGCACGTGGAACGACAACTTCTGTCGCTCTTCAAGGGCTGCTGGACAGAACGGTCGGCGGCTTTTTGGCGCGGCCTCAAAAAGAGGGCCGACCACACGAGGAGTCTCACGAAGAATCCTTTCTCACTGGACCAACTTGTCCAGTTTTGCACGGCCAGGCGCGCCGCGGGCACCCCAGCAGGGGCGCGCGACGCAGCTGCAGCTTCGCATTTTTCGGCATACGCCGGAGTGCCGAAATGCGGGCGCTACTGGTGTCAGATGTCCATGTGAATGCCGACCATTACGTCGCACTCATCAGGCGGCAGAAAAATGATCCGAATGGTCAGGGGATGCGTTGTTTCATCCCTGCCATTCCATTCCTGGGCCATATCTGCCCAGTCCGCCTGCTGAATGAGTGGCTTCGGCTGCGGGCCCAACTCTGGCCCGCCGCCGTAGGCGGAGCGTTATTCTCCGTTACCGGTTGCGCGGCTCCTCGTGAGTTGTCGGCCGAGAGCTTCAGGAAAGCGCTTCACGCCGTCCTGCCGCATCCGGGCACGGGCGCACATTCCCTCCGGAAAGGAGGTGCGCAGTGGTACAAATACCATAATCTCGTCCCGGACGAAGTGATACAGGCGCAAGGTGGTTGGTGCAGCCCAGACACCATGCGATCCGTGTATCTCCGGGTGAAGGAAGAGGAGCGCTGCAGCCTTTTTATTCAGTCCGGCGCGCGCTGCCCGAAACCCCCGCCCACGGGGTCGCCCCCGTGA
This sequence comes from Prorocentrum cordatum, assembly GCA_963575745.1. Taxonomy (NCBI): domain Eukaryota; class Dinophyceae; order Prorocentrales; family Prorocentraceae; genus Prorocentrum; species Prorocentrum cordatum. The sequence goes on along the minus strand of CAUYUJ010014429.1, from coordinate 311,518 downwards.
GCGCTCTTGCCTCAACGGGGCGCGGCCAGGCTGCCTTGTCATTTCCCTGGCCTCAAGGGGAGGGCTGAGCTGGGCCAAATCTGCCCAACCCAGCGGCCTGCAGCTGCCCGGCACTCCCGTTGAGGCATTCAGTTGCCAGAGCTGGGGAAAACCGTCCTCCCTCCTCGCTCCCCCTCCTCCCTCACCTCTCGCCCCCTCCGCGCCGGCCAGACAGGCGACCATGTCTTCCGCGCGGGGAGAGGGGGGCGTCCCGCGGGGAGGGGGGCTTGAGGGGGGCAGGAGAGGCGAGGAGGACGACGACGTGGCGATACGAGACACCGACGGGGCGCCCGCGCCCCTTCACCATCGCACAGACGCTTGCCCAGAAGTAATCTTTCCGGGGGGGCTGTGCTTTCCAGGAAAGTGGCTTCTGGGGATGGGTGCGGATTCTGGGTTGTATTCCTACGTGTGGTGCAGGCGCCATGGCTGCCTTCCATGGTCGGGGCGGTCGCCGACCCCGCGCCGCCGACGGCGTCAAATTCCCGCCCCCCCTCCCCCAAACGTGCCCGCTGCAATCCACCTTCCTTCGGGGAGGGCTGAGCTGGGCTAAATCTGCCCAACTCAGCGGCCTGCAGCTGCCCAGCACTCCCGTTGAGGCATTCAGTTGCCAGAGCTGGGGAAAACCGTCCTCCCTCCTCGCTCCCCCTCCTCCCTCACCTCTCGCCCCCTCCGCGCCGGCCAGACAGGCGACCATGTCTTCCGCGCGGGGAGAGGGGGGCGTCCCGCGGGGAGGGGGGCTTGACGGGGGCAGGAGAGGCGAGGAGGACGACGACGTGGCGATACGAGACACCGACGGGGCGCCCGCGCCCCTTCACCATCGCACAGACGCTTGCCCAGAACCAGCAGCCCTCGAAAGTGGCGACAGTTTCACAGATCGCAGCCCCCCCAGGGATCGCGAGGTCCCATTTGAATCCGCCGCGGGTGCAGACTGTGCTGGGCCCCCCAGCAGCCCTCGAAAGTGGCGACAGTTTCACAAATCGCAGCCCCCCAGGGATGGCGAGGTCACATTTGAATCCGCCGCGGGTGCAGACTGTGCTGGGCCCCCCAGCAGCCCTCGAAAGTGGCGACAGTTTCACATATCGCAGCCCCCCAGGGATGGCGAGGTCACATTTGAATCCGCCGCGGGTGCCCACTGTGCTGGGCCCCCCAGCAGCCCTCGAAAGTGGCGACAGTTTCACAGATCGCAGCCCCCAGGGATGGCGAGGTCCCATTTGAATCCGCCGTGCGTGCCCACTGTGCTGGGCTCCCAGCAGCCCTCGAAAGGGGCGACAGTTTCACATATCGCAGCCCCCCAGCTGGCACGCAGCGACGAGCGAAGCGAAAGGCAAGGGGGAAGAGAGGGACGGGAGGGGGTGGGAAGGAGACGCGCGAGCAGTGCTCTATTCAAAACGAGAACCCAACGCAGGAGGGTTGGGAAAAAACGGAAAAGAGAAAGAGAGGGCACTCCTCCTCCTCCTCCTCCTCCTCCTCCTCCTCCTCCTCCTCCTCCTCCTCCTCCTCCTTCCTCCTCCTCTCCTTCCTCCTCTTCCTCCTCCTCCTCCCCTCCCTTCCTCCCCCTCCCCCTCCTCCTCCCCCTCCTCCTCCTCCTCCTCCTCCTCCTCCTCCTCCTCTCCTCCTCCTCCTAGAGAGAGAGAGAGAGAGAGAGAGAGAGAGAGAGAGGGGGGGGGGGAAACAAATCGGAAAAAAGAGAGAGGGCACTCGCGGTCAGCCCCGCAGGGGAGCGGCCGCTCGCTGCCGAGGCGCGAGATTGGCCCGGCGGGTCTGCCGCCGAGGCTCGGTCGGACCGGGACCCGAACCCAAAGCTTGGGGGGCCCGCCAGTGCGGCGGGGGCGGGCGCCCACCCGGGGTGCCCCCGGGCCGAGGCAGGGCGGGGAGGTGCGAAGGGAGGTGGAGAGAGGGATGGGTGGGCATCGCTCGGACGCGTGCATTTGACCAGACGCAAGAGTGACCTTTCGCCGGAGGGACCTTTGGTGCGGGCACAGATGGGCCCCCAGATGGCCAAGCGCGAAGCGGCAGCAGCGGCTGGCGCGCCCGGATTTGACCTCCCCGCGGCCCCCCCAAAGCCGCGCACCAAAGGTCACTCTTACCCAGGGTCACCTCTTACGTGTAGCCGACTGAACCCAAAGCCTCGGGGGCCCGCCGGTGCGGCGGGGGCGGGGGCCCACCCGGGGTGCCCCCAGGCCGAGGCAGGGCGGGGAGGTGCGAAGAGAGGTGGAGAGAGGGGTGGCTGGGCATCGCTCGGACGCGTGCGTTTTTTCTCGGCGAGAACCACCGAGGACCATCCTGGACCATCGAGCAACAAAAACACGCACGAAACCGACAAATGCACGGGAAATGGACGTCCGAGCGATGGCAAGGTGGGCAGAGCGGGAAAGTGGGCAGAGAGGGAGGTGAAGGGCGGCAAAGGGAGGGAGACGAGAGGAGGCACAGGGAGGGAAGGAGGGAGGCACAGGGAGGCAGAGGGAGGCAGAGGGAGGGTGCGAAGGAGGGGGGGGGGAGCGATGGGGGGTGGCAGGAGCAGGAGAAGAGGCAGGCGGCGGAGCTGGCGCTCGTGACCGCCCGCGCCGCGCGCCGGCGGCCCCCCGCAACACGCGAGCGGGGGGGGCGGACTTTTGGTTCAGCTGCCGGCGGAAGAGCAGCTACTACACCCCGAAAGCGCCGCGGCAGCAGGCGAGGAGGAGGAGGAGGAGGAGGAGGAGGAGGAGGAGGAGGATGAGGAGGAGGAGGAGGCGGAGGAGGGAAAGAAGGCGGAGGAGGGAAAGGAGGAGGAGGAGGCGGAGGAGGAGGAGGAGGAGGCGGAGGAGGGAAAGGAGGTGGAGGAGGAGGAGGAGGAGGAGGAGGAGGAGGAGGAGGAGGAGGAGGAGGGGTGCAAACCCGAGACGCATCAATGATGTTGCAATGAACCCTCCATCCATGTTCCCTCCTGTAAGACGATAGTCGTTCGAGAGTCCCCCATCGCGCCCAATCGCCATTCTTGGGAGTTAAACGCCGCGGATCAACGTGACTGTTGCGTCCTGACGGTTTTAAGTCTTACCAGAACACCGTTTCTGGGATTTCAGCGCCGCGAATCAACGTGACTGTTGCGTCTTGACAGTTCTTGTTCATGCCAGAACACCGTTCCTGCGACTTCAACCATAGGAATATTTGAAACTGCTGCAATTGCTAAGACGGATGTGCGTGGCGCAAAGGCAAGATTCACAGTTCGACAATGAGCCGTCTTCAAAATTTGAGACCGTTGCACATTTCAGACGGATGTGCGCGGCGCTACTGCGAGAGCCACATTTTGAAAGGGACCTGTCCTTCATCCTTGAAGCTGTTACAAGCTTTGCAGACGAAGGCGCGCGGCGTTGAGGTGAAAGCTACATGTTGTAAACTTCCCGCCTTCATCCGTGACGCTGTTTCAGCTGTTCAGACGAATGTGCGCGGCGCTATTGCGAGAGCCACTTTTTGAAAAGGACGCACTCTGCATCCGTGAACCTGTTGTAAGTTTCAAGCTCCAGGATCATACATAGATACATATACGACCACCCTTCGGGTGATAAGGAGGTTGGGGGTGGTGGGGAATGAACCAGCTGCTGGTACATGCGATGGGTGTGATGTTGACGATGTTGGTGACGCGCCCTCGTTTAGCGTTTAGCGACGACGCGTGATGACGATGTTGCGCTGCGATGTAATTCCACGATCGTCCCCGGTTTATCTCACCCGATCGACCCCACTGTCGACCACAGGATCGATCACATTCGATCGATTTCTCTGTATATATATATATATATCATTCTTGATCTCACTATAGATATGACTACAGATCTCTCTCTCTTTAAATCTCACTATCGATCTAACTCTCGATCCCACTATCGATCTCACAACCAGTGTCAAAAGCAACCTCACTGTCGATCTCACTTTCAATCTCACTATCCATCCCATTCTAGAGATCTCATTATTGATCTCACTATCGACTTCACTATCGATGCCAAGGCGGGGCACCCCTGGCCACCGCCCGCCCACCGCCGACGGAACCCCGACGGGACACCAACGGGACACCAACGGACACCACAGGACATCACAGGACACCACGGCGGGACACCCTGGGCCACCGCGCGCCCACCGGGGGCGGAGGAGCGGTCTACTGCATCCGCCGTCGCCCCAGCGACGGCGGGGTCATTCCTCTCGCGCGCCCACGCAGCATCGCCTCGCCCGCACGCGCGACACGACGGCGAAGCCGAAACCGAAACCGATTTCCCGGCGTGGTGCTCTCCGTTCCACTGCGATATCACCCTCCAACCTCCGATACCTTGTGCGAGAGTTTCGGGCGAAACGCCCGGCCCGCTTTACCAACACGTCCAGGGGGTGCGACAGGTGCCTCACGAGGGCCGCGGTGGCCGCGACGGCCAGCTCGCCGTGCTCGGCTCGCCCCGTGCCCGCTCGGCCTCGGCCCCGTGCTACCTCCGCCGTGGGCCCCGTGCACTCCTCGGACGCCTCCGAGCGGCCAGGCTCCAGTGCATCAGCAGCAGCGCCTCCAGTGGGCACGAATTCGGGTGCCTCGGCTCGTGGCGGGGAGCGGCGTCCTTCAGGCGGGGCTTCCCCCAGGGAGGAGCACGGGAGCACCAGCGGCCTTCGCGGTGGCCGTGCCTTCCTCAAGGCGGTCCGTTCGGGCTCGCTAGCGCGGCCCGTGGTGAATACCGTTGCCAGGAGGAGGAGGAGGAGGAGGAGGAGGACGACGAGGCATAGGAGGAGGAGGAGGAGGAGGAGGAGGAGGAGGAGGAGGAGGAGGAGGAGGAGGAGGAGGAGGAGGAGGAGGGCTAGGAGGAGGCATAAGAGGAGGAGGAGGAGGAGGAGGAGAAGGAGGAGGAGGAGCAGGAGCAGGAGCAGGAGGAGCAGGAGGAGCAGGAGGAGGAGGGCTAGAGTAAACCAAGTATGCGTCAACGCTGCTGCAGGCCATGCGCCCGTCCAAAAAGCCCCATCCCCATTCCAGTCCCTGCAGGCATGCGTTTTCAGCGCGAGGAGCGCCCCCCCCCCCTCGAGAGACGAGCGCCTTGCGGGCCCGCAGTTCGGGCGGGAGCTCCGCTGTGGAACGAGCAGCCCGCCGTCCTGCGGGCTCTCAGCACAGTCAGCCCGCATATCGAGGATGGTAAACCTTTCGAAAGCTGGGCGAGGGCTGCTCAAACCGTGGCTGCTAAAGCGGCCCTCCCGGAAGGAAAAAACAATTTCCCGGAAAGAGGCGCGGCACGCGACACAGTCAACGAGCTTGTTCCCGGAAGGACGAAGACAATTTCCCGGAGGTCGATTGTAGCAGCCACGGATCTAGCAGCCCTTGTCCGGTTTCCGAACCTTCCCAGGGGTGCCCTGGCAGCCTTGCCCCCCGTCGGCCCATCCTCGGCCGAAGGGGCACACAGCGTGCACTCACCACTGTGTGGGCTCACAGCGTGCACTCACAGCGTGCACTCACAGCGTGCGCTCACCACAGCGTGCACTCACAGCGTGCACTCAATCACTCACGGTTAAGCGCAAAGCTCCTCACGGTTAGGATCTATTCTCTCTCTCTCTCTCATTGGCCATTTTCGCTGGCTGCGCCCCGCTCGAACAGCCTCGAAGCGGCCCTTGGAGGCCCTTGCATCCTTACCGCGCATCCTGCTGATACGGGCCGAGTGTAGTGCGACGAGGTGGGGATCAAGTTCAGGCGGAGGAAAAACACACGGACACAATTCATCCCCGACTCCCCAGAAAATATGGGAACACATGGGAAGCGGGGGGGGAAGGCAGACATCCAGAACATATGGGAAACTACGGGGAATCATGTCATTTGTGTGTATTTATGTTGCGTGTCCCAGGGCCCCTCTAAAAGTGCAGGGCGGTGCCCAGCGGCAGCCCCGCTCTGAAGAGGAGCCACTCCCTCCGCCCGTGCAGCCGTCGCACGTGCTGCGGACGTCGGACCACGGCGTGCCGCGAAGGCTCCGAGCGAGAGCCCCCACGAAGTCGAAAGTTATGTCAGGCCTGTCCCCCCCTACAGGTGGACTTTCGACGAAAGATAACAATACCCCCAAAAATGCACCCAAAAAGGTCAAAAAATACGAAAAAGACAGTCCCCCGACTATTTTTGGATTATGTTTTGCTTATGTATGGTGTATTTTTGTATTTTTCGTCGGAAATCCCCCTGTAGGGGGACAGGCCCGACTTAAGTCTAGAGCGAGAGTTTCATTTTTTGAACACCCTCTTGTCGTGCAGCGGCTGCCCGCTTGCATAACAGCGTGTCAACATGTCGACCGGGGGCGAGCGGGGGGGGGGGGAAGCGAGAAGGAGGAGGCCCTCTCAGACGTCAGCGGGGCTTCTCGGAGGCCCTCTGGCCTCTGAGAAGTTCCCCAATCAGGCTTGCCTGAGGGGTTCTTGCTTGGTGAAAGGCTGGTGCCTCCGATTCTTACGTTGCTCGTTGCTCGCAGGTTCCCCGGGTGCCTCGGGTTCCCCGGGCTCCGCGCCCTCGGCGCCTCCGATTCTTACGCTGCCCGCTCTCTCGGAGGTTCCCCGGGCTCCCCGGGCTCCCCGGGTTCTCGAGAGGGTGCCTCGTGGTCGTTCCCCAGCCAGGCCTGCGTGAGGCAATGCCAAGACATGCCCAGTAGTGCCAGGCCCTGCGCCCGTGCAACAGGAAGCTTTCCCGTAGTGGGGGTCGCGCCAGCTCGTTCTCTGGCGCCTTCGAAGAAGGCTCAGAAGGTGCCTCAGAAGGCCCGGGGGGCCTTCCTTCTCTTGCCTCCCTCTCTTTCGCTTCCTTCTCCTCCCTCCTCCGGGGCACTTCTCGAGAAGGCCTCCTCCTCCTCTGGCCCCCCCGGGGCTCGCCGCCGAGTGGACGGGGAGGCGCGAAGGCCAGAGAGAGTACCTGGTTTGGGAGGCGGCCGGTCTTCCGTGCGCGCAGCGGTCTTCGGAGGCCCAGGTTCCAGTCTGCCTGTGGTGGCTTCACCTTTTCCGTCTTCCTTGGGGGGCGGGCGGACACCCGATCTGCGTTCAACGCCTTCCCACTTCATGTTGCTACCTACTTCTTTCGACCGATGGGTGTGTATATATGCATACAGATACGCATACACATCTGTATGCAGGTATGTATACAATCATGCATGCACGTGTGTGTGTGTATGTATGTATGTATGCATGTATGTATTTATGTATGTATGTATGCATGCATGTATGTATGTATGTATGTATGTATGTATGTATGGAATTATGCATGTATGTGTGTTTGTATGTATGTGTGTACGTATGCGTATGTATGTATGCATGTATGCATGTATGTATGTATGTATGTGTATGTGTGTATGTATGTATGCATGTATGTATGGATGGATGGATGGATGGATGGATGCATGTATGTCTGTATGTATGTATGTACGTATGTATGTATTGATGTGTGTGTATGTGTGTATGTATGTATGTATGTATGTATGTATGTGTCTATGTTTGTATGTAGGTATGTATGCATGCATGTCTATATGTATGCATGTATGTATGTATGTACGTACTTACGTATGTATGTATGTGTGTATGCATGTATGTATGTATGTATGTATGCGTATGTATGTATGTGTGTATGTATGTATGCATGCATGTATATATGTATGTATGTATGTATGTATGTATGCATGTATGTATGTATGTATGTATGTATGCATGCATGTCTATATGTATGCATGTATGTATGTTTGTATGAATGTATGTATGTATGTATGTATGCATGCATGCATGCATGCATGTATGTATATTTATATATATATATATATATATATATATATATATATCCCGGGGGACGAGGTCCCCTGGCCGAGCCCAAGGACCTCGGGGGCGCATGGGGGTGCAGGGCCCCCGGGGCCGCTCGGAACGGTTCCCGTTCGGCTCCAGAGGCCGCCAGGGCGGGCTCCAGCCCAGCCAAGACAGCCCGCGAGCGCTCCAACACGCGCCAGCATGGCTTCCAGACGAGCCCAGCGGCCACCAACACGCCCCAAGCGGCCTCCAAGACGCCTCCCAAGAGAGCCCCAAGAGGCAAACAACGTTGTTTTTTTCTATGTTTTGTTTGTCTTCTCGCTTTTCCTGCTTTCCGACGCTCCAAGACGGCCCAAGAGGCCCCCAAGAGAGCCCCAGGACGGCCCAAGAGGCCCCTAAGCCGGCCCCAAGACGGCCCACGAAGCCCCCAAAGGCGTCCCGAGATGGCCCAAAAGGTTCCCAGGACGGCCCAGGAGCCGCCCAAGACAGCTCCAGGAGGGCCCCGCCATGGCCTGAAGACTGCCTAAGCGCGCCCAGCGGACCTCCAACACGCGCCAGCATGGCCTCCAGACGAGGCCAGAAGCCACCAACACGCCCCAAGCGGCCTCCAAGAGGCCTCCCAAGGAGCCCCAAGAGAGGCCACAAACGTTGATGTTTCATTGGTTTTTTCTATGTTTTTTGCCTTCTCGCTTTTTCTGTTTTCCGACGCTCCCAGACGGCCCAAGAGGCACCCAAGACAGCCCCAGGACGGCCCAAGAGGCCCCTGAGCCGGCCCCAAGACAGCCCAAGAGGTCCCCAAAGGCGTCCCAAGATGGCCCAAGTGAGCCCCAAGACAACCCAGGAGCCGCTCAAGACAGCCCCAGGAGGGCCCCGACATGGCCTGACGACTGCCTAAAAGGCCAGCGAGCCTCCAACACGCGCCAGCATGGCCTCCAGACGAGCCCACAGGCCACCAACACGCCCCAAGCGGCCTCCAAGAGGCCTCCCAAGAGAACCCCAAGAGGCCACAAACGCTGATTTGTCATTGGTTCTTTCGATGTTTTTCGCGTTCTTGCTTTTTGTTGCTTTCCGACGCTCCAAGACGGCCCAAGAGGCCCCCAAGAGAGCCCCAGGACGGCCCAAGAAACCCTTGAGCCGGGCCCCAGACGGCCCAAGACGCCCCAAAAGGCGTCCCAGAACGGCCCAAGAGCGCCCCAGGACGGCGCAGGAGTCGCCCAAGACGGCCCCAGGAGGGCCCCGACATGGCTTCAAGATTGCCTAAGCGAGCCCAGCGGACCCCAAGAGGGCCCCACGAGGCCGCAAGAAACCCCCCGAGGCCACCCAAGCGCCCCCCAAAAGGCTCCCCGGAGGCTCCCAAGAGGCCCAACAACTCCTCCCAATACGCCCCAGAGACTTCCAGTATGCCTCCAAAAACTGACCCCGAGAGGGTCATGCGAGGCCCCAAGACAGCCCAATGATGGCCACGCGAGAGCCACACCATACATTATGATGAGGAGGAGGCGTAAGTAATGGTGGCGAGGGATGCTGATGACAAGGATGGAGGGGGAGCGAAGGATGAGGAGGACTGGGGAGTGACTAGAGGTGAGGAAGGACGAGAACGAGGTGTAGGAAGAGAAGGAGCGGCAGATTGAAGAGAGCGGGGAGGACATGGAGGAGGCTGATGATGATGAGGAGGAGGAGGACGACGAGGAGGAGAGGAGGACGGGGAGCAGTGACGTAACCAGCCCTTAACATTTACGCTCCCAAGAGCGAAGGGTGCCATGAGCCGTCTCGGGCAAGTTCCTTCAGCGCTCTTTCCGTTTCCGTGCACAACCATTGGCCCATCCATGGAGCCATGACGGGGCCCAGGTCAGCGCCGAGGCTGTTCCCGGAGCTTCCAACAAGGTCTCCGAGTTGCACTTCCGCGTCCTGCTCCACCGACCCCGTACCCCATATCGGCTGAAGACATGATGCTGCTGCCTCCGCAGTCACCAGTCAGTATTCTCCTGCTTACTTTTACGGCATTGCAGGCTGCCATCCATATCGCGGGTCGAGCCGCCGCTCCCTGCACCTCCGTATTCGTGGTCATGGCTCCAGCTGTTACTGAGCGGCCGCGACACACGTGTCATAACTATCCAATTTGCAGTGGACTCCAAGCTCAGATCCCAGTCGAAGGCACCAACAAACGAGAACGTCAAAGATTTTGCAAGCGGTGCCTTTCGGCAGATGCACGGCGTGCCCACCCCCAGTGCGAGGCTCCTGTAGCTCCACCCTTCCGACGGCCAAAAACACATGTCACGCCTACCTTCTGCGCAACGCACGATTTCGACCCATGCCACATACCACGCGTGAGTGGAACTTGTGTAGGAACGCCCGCGTCGGCTGCCGCCTTCTGGCAACCAACAAATCATCTGGCCCGTGTTTTCCGTGCTCTGAAGGCTCCCTGCCCTGTCGCTTCGCGGTGCTGGGGTGTCCTTCCCACGTCCGGCAAAAGGTCAAAAATGCATCAGGCCGGCTTCCGCAATGCGTTAACCATCACAACAACCATGATTGCCCCTACAACCCTGGTCGGCAATTCGCCTGCGCATCGCCTGGCTGCCAGGAGAAACGGAGCGATGCAGTCCACAGTACTTGCGTCCCATGCCAAGCTGGACGTCGACCGTGCACAGTGTGCTTCTCGCGCCGAGGAGCGCCCAGAACTCCAGATCTGCGCGCTCACTGTGGCGGAGCCAGCCCAGCCGCCAGCCCTTCTCTAGCCGCTCCAGCCCAGTCTTCGACGGCGCTTGCATCTACGCCCTCGCGATGTAGCGCTCCGAAGTGCGGGGCGCCAACGGTGCAAGAAAGCGCATCTCGAACGGGCGCGCAATGCCCCATGTGCATCGTCGGGGTCTTTCCTTGCGCTACGGCCACCTGCAACTTCCGCGCCCCTCGACGACACGGACAGCATTGCCTCGTCTGCCAACCGCCCGCCCTGCTCCACTTCTGCCGCGCGCCCGCGTGTACGAACGTAGTCGAGTCGCCAGAGGACACTTTGTGTTGTCTTTGCGCTTCGTCCTGTTTCCCATGCGCGACGCGTAGGTGCGACGGCCGCTCCACCCCTGGTTCAGCAGGCCTGTGTCGAACGCGTGGGCTGTCCACACCGCAACCACTACCATCCTTCTCCAAACGATCCTACGAGCAAGCCGAACGCCCTTGTACGGAAGTCGTCCGACGGCCTCTGCATCGCGTGCATTCGGAAAGGGAAGCCATGTAGCAATCGTGCCATTGGGTGCGCTTTTCGCGTGGGCCCTCTCGGCACCGCGGTGGAATGTAGGCACTGTTGCCTCGCGGGGCCCCCTTGCCAGGGGCCCGGAAAGGCCGGCTGCCGCGCCCCCGCCCGCCATGGCGTGCGACGCGTAGTACCGCGCAACAACGGCATGTGCGAACGTTGCTTTAAACCCACATGTTCCTTCCCACTGCGCGACAGAAAGTTGACGAAAGCAATGTGCGCCACTGGATACTGCCCCGACCACGTCCGACATGCCGCGGTAGCCACCGCCGCCGCCGGGCCCCGTCATCCTCCGACGTCGGGGTCTTCTGGTGTCCCACGCGCCCGAACATGTAGCGATCCGTTGCAAGCACTCCGCAAGCAGGTGGCGGCAGCCGCCCGCATGTGCCTCCGAGCACGTGACTCGCCGAAATGTTCCGCGCCGTGGTGTCGCCCCATGTCCACCCGCGTAGCACTTCCGAACTCTTCCAGCTGTCCGCCCGCCTGCGCAGCGCATCGGTACTGGTTCGCAGAACCCGTGCCTGGGACTTCTCTTGGCGTACGCACCGGCCACCGCGCCGGCTGGTGGTCGACAGACGAATGGTGCAGCAACCGCGTTCCGAAAGCGTCGCTCTCTCCGACCGGCCACTTTCAAGGAGCCTGCGCAACGTGCGGGGCTCTGCACTTCTTCGCCGAACGCGCGCGTTGCCCGGCAGCACGCAGAAAGGACTTCGGCGCGTGCTGCAGGTACGGGGCCCTGGCTGGCATCTCCTACTGCCTCCCGCCCCGGCCGAAATGGCTCAGCTCCTTCGTCCGGGCCCTTCCCACGACCACTTCATGCAGCGCATTCGGTCGTGCAACTGCGCCCTTGGATTCGCATCCTTCAACAGCGAGAGCACTGTCGCCGCACGGAGGACCCCCGCGGAGGTCTCCTCTAGCAGAGGTCCGCCGGTGTTCGTACTCCACGGCCGTGCCTTCAGGTCCGTTGGCACGTTGTACCCAGTAGCGAGTCGCAGTCCGAAGTACTCCCAACTCTACATTTACGACCCCGCAGAAGCGACGACAGCCCGAGCCGAGTCGTTCCCCGACCTGCAACGAGACGTCCTCGACCTCCTGCTCAGAATGCTCGTGCACACTTCCGCCAACCCGTACCCGTCGCACCTCCGACATATGCACGACGTCGTCGAAGCATCTAGGGCCGCCAATGGCGCATCTGCCCCCGAACACGTGCTCCGTTTCGCGGGGGGTGCGGAAAAGGACCCGCGACGATGCGGCGCCCCGTCCGCGGCCGAGGTGGCCTGCGCCGTTGTCGGCGAGGGGCCCCTGCCCCCCCACTGCGTCTCTGTGTTTACACGTCGCACAGACGGCTCCGACGCAACCCACGAGTTGTCCTTCTTGTCCGAGCACGTGGACCCGCTTACGTACCCTCTCATCCACGTCGCTGGCACTGTCGGTTACTCCACCGCATTGCACGCGGACGCCGTGGGCGCAAAGACAACGCGCAAGCTTCACCTCCGGGAGTTCTACGCCCACCGCATCATGCAGCGCGAGCCTGCGGATTCCCCCACCGTGGAACTCCCGCACTGCGCCGGTCGACTGTTCCAACAGTACGTAGTGGACGCATACGCCAAAGTAGAAAGCCAACGTCTGCAATGGGTCATCAAGAATCAGGACAAACTGCGCGTCGAAACCCTCCGTGTCCTGGGCCACCTGCGCGCCGCAGACGCCGCACAGGAGCCCGCAGCCCTCCCGCCGCCGCCTCCCCCTTCAGTGCATCCCAACTCCATGCCTCGCGCCACGGTCGGTGCGCCAGTCGTGCTCCCTGCGCCCTTCGGCGGGTCACCGCGCGCGTTGCACCAGTTGTACTTAGACGCGATGGCTCTGGTGGCCGCAAAAGGACGCCCAGACCTGTTCATTACAATGACTGCCAATCCAAACTGGCCCGAGATACACGCCAACCTACGCCCTGGTGAGACGGCGGCGAACAGGCCAGACATCGTGGCCCGGGTCTTTCACTGCAAGCTCAAACGCTTACTCCACGAACTCACGCGCACGCACGTTCTCGGAAAAGCGGTGGCGTACACGTACGTAGTGGAGTTCCAAAAGCGCGGCCTCCCGCACGTTCATCTCCTTCTGATCCTGGCCGAGAACGATAAGCCAAAGACGGCAACTGACGTGAATCACCTGGTGTCCGCCGAAATCCCTGACCCGTCGACGCAACCGGGCCTGTGCGAATTAGTAGAACGTCACATGATCCACGGGCCGCGCGGTGCCCTCAACCCGCTGTGTTCGCGTATGAAGGACGGCCTCTGCACCAAACGGTACCCGAAGCCCTTCCGATCCGAGGCGAACATCAATGTAGACGGGTACCCCGAGTACCGCCGCCGAGAATCCACCCCTCCCCTCACTGTGAAAAACAGAGTCCTGGACGCACGTAGCGTGGTGCCGTACAATCCGTACTTACTGGAGCTATTCGATTGCCACATCAACGTAGAAGCGTGCACCTCCCTCCGCCCTATCAAGTACTTGTACAAGTGCACGTACAAGGGGCCGGACAGGGCTTGTCTCGAGCACGTCCGCGATGAAGTGCAAGAGTTCCTCGATTGTAGATACGTCGGGGCCCCGGAGGCCGCGCGGCGCCTCATGGGTTTTCCAATGCATGGGCGGAGCCACCAGGTCCAGAGACTTCCAGCACACATGCCTCTGGAGCAGGTTGTGCAATTCGAATCCGGACAGCAGACCTCCGCAGTGCGCGCCGCTTTGACTCGGCACACGAAACTCGAAGCGTGGTTCATCCTCAATGCAGAGGCGGCGTCCGCGCCAGAGAGCCCAGACCGATCCCTTATCTTGTCCCTGAAGTACCCGGAAATTCCATTGCATTTCCGATGGGACAGCAAACGCGTCCGCTGGGTACGCCGTGAACGCCAAGCGCGCAACAACGACGTCATCGGGCGCATGTCGTATCCAACGTGGCTGCCGCCTTATCCGCCACTGCTTCCCCCGCGTCCACGCCCGCCTGCCCCTCCCGCTCCCTCTGCATTCTCTCTCAGACATGTGGCGATGCGCGTGGCGCAATGAGCCCTTGCGCGCAGCACAGTCCGCGCGGTCCAGCCAACCCCCAAAGGTGCCGCGCCCTCCAGGCAACTACCACAGGTGCCCACGAGTATGTAGATAATTTTTCCACTTAGACTTAGCAGGCTAGAGGGTTAGAGTTCAGTAGCTCGAGCCACGGTCTTCAGCTTCGCGCGAGGGTGGCGCAGATGGTGTCTTCGGGTGGGAGATCCAGGTTTCCTGATCAAAATTTCCAGGGTTTCGTGTTCGCGTTCTGGTGTCCTGACTTGTACGTCTATTTTTCTGCCAACGAATTCCAGACGGCCTGACTCCGCTGCTCGAGGTCTGGCGCGCACGACAGCACGTAAAACACAATGCAAAACGAACAAAACCGCGTCTCAAGATTTCATTTGAAACAAAAAAAAAACAGTTTTCCTGAACCCACCTTGTCGGCGTAAACCTACGTATTTCGTTGGGCCGGAGCACAGCTCTTGCTGCGTGCTCAGATCTAGGCCGTCGGGGGCCGCGGGAGGCGCCGCCGCAACGTGGGCGAAACGAGCCACGCGCGGGATCGGCCTGGGCCTGGAGGGAGGGCGCTCTCAGGGCACCGTAACAGATGAACCGGAGTCGTCTCGCGCGCCAACTTGCACCCGGCGCAATGCTGGTGCGCGGACGTGAAGCCGCAAGCCAGAGAATTATACTACCTACGCCTCCTGTTGTTGCACATCCGCGGAGCCGAAGCCACATCGTGGAATGCCCTCGAGCGATCACCGAGCACGGATGCAACCCCCACGTTCCAAGAGCACGCCAGGCATTTTGGCCTCCTCGCCGATGACATAGAAGCGGTCGCCGCACTTGCGGAGGCGTGCAGGGTTATGCGAAGCTTCTCTCGTCTCTGTGAGATGTTCGCCCAGCTCCTGGTCTGGATGGACATCAACGACAAAGCCGGATTTGGGACGTCGTTTTTTACATCACTTGTCGGAACACCACCAGGCCGTAGAACCGTCCACCGTCTATCGAGCTGTCGACGAAAGTCTGGCTCTCTACGGGTGCACGCTTGCAGCCTGCGCGATCGCACCGCCGTCGCCGGACGGAGCTCTCTTGCCCGCCGAACGAGCGGCGCAGGAATGCGCGCGGGAGTTGCGCAGCCCGTCAGAATTCTGCAAAGAAAAAGACGAGTTCGACCGACTCGCTCTCAACGGCGACCAGCATCCCATCTTCGATTTCGCCCAGGCACGCGTAGACGGCCCCCGCAGCACAGACGTCGCCAACATCATATACATCGACGGCCCCGCAGGCACTGGCAAAACCCACGTGTACAAGAAGATCCTGCATTATGTACGAATGACCGGCATAATAGCACTGGCTGTAGCGACGTCGGGCATCGCAGCACTACGCTTGCCCAGAGGACGCACCGCACACTCCCGCTTCCGCCTCCCCGTCCCCGTCCCGTTGGAAGGCTGCAAAGCAAACGTCAAAGCGCAGTCGGCGGCAGCGAAACTCACAGTAGACGCGGCACTGATCGTTTGGGACGAAGCGCCCACTGCCTCGCGCGCCATGTTTGAGGCCAAGACCGTGGTTTTTGGAGGCGATTTCCGCCAAATCCCCCCCGTGCTCCGATACCTCGACCGCGACGCAGTCTTCAACCGCACCTTGGCTGCCATGCCGTGGTGGGATTCTGCTCACGTCAAAAAGTTTCGCCTCCGCAAGAACACGCGGGCCAATGCGGACACAGCTTTCGCCGACTTCTGCTTGGGCGTCGGCGATGGCGCCTGTGGGTCGCCGCCGTTCACCGGCGTAGACAGAGAGTGCCAAGCGTGCGCGGTCGAACTCCCAGATGCCGCCCTCGCCCCCCGCTCCTGGAAGCCAGAGCATTTGCTGGAATGGGTGTGCGAGGGGGTCGACGCTGAGCAGCCTGCCCAGTGGCACCAGTACTACGCATCCCGAGCCGTAGTGACACCAACAAACCATGCAGCAGACACCCTGAATGCGCTCATGCACGCAAAACTGCCGAGCGACACAGAAGTCGTCTCCCGGAGCCAGGACGTCGCTATCGCTGAGGTAGACCACGGGGCCACGTACACCACGGAGTTCCTGAACAACATCCAGACCACTGGACTTCCCCCTCACGAGCTCCGACTGCGACGCGGGTCGTTGGTAATTCTGCTGCGGAACTTCGATCCGCATCGAGGCCTCTGCAACGGCACGCGTCTCGTCGTAGAACGAGTGAGGTCGCACTTCCTGGTCGTCCGTGTCGTCGCCGGGCCCTTTGCGGGTAACGTCGAGCTGCTGCCGCGGATCTGCTGCGACTCTTGCGGGGATTGCGAACTCCCATTCGTGCTCCGACGACGCCAGTGCCCCGTGAAACCGGCGTGGGTCATCACCATTAACAAATCGCAAGGACAGCCCCTCCAAGGTCGCCTCGGCGTGTATCTACCAAAGCCAGTCTTCGCGCACGGCCAGTTGTGCGTAGCCATATCCCGAGGATGCAGCTTCGAGACCACAGGAGTATTAGTAGAAGAGACGCACCAGTCCGAGCAGTTGCGCTCGCCCCCTGCGGGCAACGCTCCTGCAAGAGCGTTCACATCGAACATCGTCGACGCGTCACTTCTTCGAGCAGCACGATGCCAGGACCGCCCCGACGGCTCCACGTCTTCGCCCACGCCGGGCCCCGTAGGAAGGGGCGGAATCGCCCAGCGTCTGCAGTCCCCTGCAACCCACGTCGCGCTCGCGCTGTCCGGCGAGCCGCGCGTCACAATGGACGAGGCGCGTGAGTCCCCCCTGGAACTGGCCCGACTCCACGCGGCATGCGTCACGGACCGCGTGACGCCACAGGAAGCCTTCGACGAAGCAGCAGCTCATGAGTACAGCGCGTCCTCTGAGGTGCTCAAGCGCGGATGCCACGCGCCTCCCGTGCCCGGTAAGCGTCGGAAAAAAAACAGGCCATGCCACCTCGGCCCCCGCGGCCCACCAGCCGTCCACAGTGCAAGGCACTTCCGTCGACGACCCGTCCGCGTCGTCGCACGCGCGGAACCACCGCGGCACGTTCGGTCTGCGCCTCGAATCAGGTTCTCCCGCGGCCTCTGCTGGTACCTTCCCAAACCCGCCCCAGATTGGCGCCAGGCGTACCGCGCCCCCCTGGCGCGAGGAAATTCCCCCCAGCGTTGCTTCGTCCCCGTCAGCCTGCACGATTGGTTTGTCTGGAACCCAGAAATGCTCGGCAGACTGCAACCACAAACTTGCCACGCCCACTTCATGTCAGCCATGTCAACCTCAGCCCAACACAGTGCAAAACAAGAGCGTCGGAATGCCGTCCTCGAAGAAACCGCGCCTTCAGTGTCGTCCCGTCCGCTAGGTAGTTATCTTCCTGCGGTTGTGCCCTGCGCAAATGACGCCATACCTCCATCCTCCGCCACGATTCGAGTGCGGTCTCCCACCTCCTCCTCCTCCTCCTCCTCCTCCTCTTCCTCCTCCTCCTCCTTTTCCTCTTCTTCCTCCTCCTCCTCCTCTTCCTCTTCTTCCGTCAAGGAACGTCTCAGGATGAAGAGCCGTCCCCGGGGAAAGGGTCGGGACTTCGGGGGCCGCGTATTGACGAAATCAGGACGTCGCATGTCTGCGCTATCCACGCCCCAGTTCCCGCGCGTCGGCGTCCCGAGGATCGCAGCGACACGCTATCCACTCGCGTGGGCCGTAGCGTGTCGCCAGGGCCGCCCTCGCGACATGCGACAGAGACTGCTCCGCCTCTGGTTTCTGTGTTTCACGTGGTACCGCCGTGGAGCCCTGGGTTTTTGGTCCTGGGCTGAAGGCCGCGGACCGTCCCTTGGGAGAGTTCCTGCGTGGACGTCGGCTGTGGTAGGGTTTCACGAGACCCACCGCTCTGTCGCACGCTGAGGACACTAAGAAGCCGAGGAACGCTGCGAGCTACGTCGCTCAGAGTCCGGCCACTGGAATACCCAGACATCTGGCGCTCCAGTCTTTCTGATGCGTGGACCCCCAGAGGTCTGGCCACCTTCCCTACGGCCAGCTTTTCAGCGCGAGTCGTTGCCTGACGGCCCCGGCCCCCGAAGCGCCCCAAAAGTCCTAAGATGCCACCAGGAGAGCCCAAACCAAAACCCGAGATGCCCCACTCCCCCAAACCCCCAAGAGCCTTCAATAGCGTCTTCCGTAGCCATTCGGCTCAAGACGCTTTGGTTCAGCCCGCCCCCGCCGGCACAGGCAGCGGCTTCTTTGCTTCAGTCGGCCCGAAACCCCAGCAGCGATGGCCCGCCTGGTGCTCGCGGCCGCCGCGCTCCTGCAGGCCGCCGCTGTCCCCACCGGGTGCGGACATACGTTCAGCTACTGGGATTCTGTCGGCCCGGTCAGCTGTGACATCGGATGCTGGCGGCAAGTTGATGAGAACTCGAGGTGCGGCGAATCGGATAATTGTTGCCTCTGGTTCATGGATAGGGTCGCGGAGATATCGAACGCCCGCGATGGGAAGGAGGCCAAGGAGGTCGTCGCGTCCGATTCCAACGACCCAGATGCAGTGAAGGACATGATCTGTGAGCAGGCGCTCGGCGACCTGTACAAGGAGTGCCCCCACTGCAAGGGCGGCGAGGAGAAGTGCGCCCTCGGCGACTGGAATCATGAAACCCAGAAAACCAGGCTGTATTCCGTGATGGACGGCCTGCCGTTGGCAGGGCAGCGGTCTCTCGCGAGCGTTGCGACGATCGGCCTGGGAGCGATCGGGGGAACCGCGGTGCTCGCAGGTGCCGCGTTGGCCTTCAGGCGCTGTGGCGCCCCCTCCGTGCCGGTGGATATCTCCGCGAACGAGGCCGCAGGGGAGGGCCAGCGCGCCCCGATCATGGCCTCGCAGTCCTGATCAGCCCCAGGGCACTCTGCCGGGGCGCGGCCGATGACCGAGCGCCGCGAGATCCTGGGCCTCGGGCCCTGGTGGCGCTCAAAGCACGCGCCGCCCGTAGCTGAATCTTCTGGCCCGGGGCCCCAAGAAGAACTTTGGGGGCACATCCGAGGGGGGCGGTGCTGCGGCGCCGCCTGGGGCGCAAAACGGAGCCCAATGTTTTGGGGCCCACGGGGGCCTGGGCATCCCCCTCGTTTTATAATTACTTTGAGCTTGAAGTTCCGCTGGACGCGAGGAAGCTTCGCTCCATTTTTCTACCCTCTGCTTTTAGCTTTCGGCGTTGGAAGCAACTCTGGGCGCGAGGAAGCTTCGCTTGAATTCATTTGGGGACGCGGTTTCCACATTTCTGCCCAGTTTGCGCTTGCGCTCTTGCGAAGTCTTTTTTAAAAAGGCTTCAAGAGCGTCCCCCAAAGGCATCCAACGATACTCCCAGCATGGTCTTGCCAGGCTCTCAAGGGTTCTCGGGCATCCGCCTGAGCCTGCCCTGTGTCCTTCTTCTGGACGCCTTGCGCAACTTCCTGGAGCGCTTATTCAGCGTCTCTCACCAGGAAGTACGCTCCCATATGGTGACCCTTGCCAGATGATGTCCATCCTCATCCGATCTTATGAGGTTGGCTAGGACTGCGCTAGAACCTAAGCGCGCGAAGCGCGCGCGTGGTTCTAGTATGTATGTATGTATGCATGCATACATGCATGCATGCATGCATGTGTGTATGTATGTATGTATGTATGGATGGATGTATATATGTAAGTATGTGTCTGTGTATGTATGTATGCATGTATGTATGCATGTATGTATGTATGTATGTATGGATGTATGTACGTGTGTATGCATGTATGTTTGTATGTATGTATGTATGTATGTTCGTATGTATATATGTATGTATGTATATATGTATGTATGTATGCATATATATGTGTGTACATATGTATATATGTGTATATGTTTGTGCGTATGTATATACAATATATATATATATATATATTATATATATATATATATGTATATATGTATATCTGTATATATATATATCATATATATGATATATATATATATATATGATATATATATAATATATATATATGCATATATATACATAATATATATGTATGTATGTATGTATGTATGTATGTATGTATGTATGTATGTATGTATGTATGTATAGCGGAGCAGACCTGGGGGGGGGGGGGGGGGGCGAGCCGCTGCTTGTACCCTCCAGGGGCGCCCCCCAGGGGGTCCGCGGGGTCCCAGAGCTCCCGAGACGGCCCGGGCCCGCCCCGAAACAGGCCACGACAGGCTGAGGGGCTCCCAAGAGGGCCCAAGACGATCCCGAGAGGCCCCGAAGACGCCCAAGATGCTCTGAAGACGGCCGACGAGGATTCCACCACACTCCAGGACGGACTCAAGCAAGAGGCTCCCCAAGAGGGCCCTGGGAGGCAAAATGCATTCATTTTCCAATGGCTTTTTGAGGATTTTGGCGTTCTCGCTTTTCCCGTTTCCCAGCGCCCCCTCACGGCCTCGGAGGCCCTTCAGATCGCTCCAAAACGGCCCACACGACCCCGCTCCCTAGACAACCCAAGTGTGCCCCAAGTGGAGGTCTCTGGCCCTAGAGGCCCCCAGTAGGCCCCCGGAGGCCACCAAGAGGCTCCCACGAAGCCCCGTGAGGCGCCCAAGAGGCCCCCAGGAAACCCCAAGAGGCCCCCAAGGGGCCCCCAGGGAACGCCCAAGAGGCCCCCCAACACACCCCAACAAATCATATGTCCCCAGAAAGCCTTCCAGGGACATGGGTCATCATGGGCCCGAGAGGCTCCGAAGAACCATCACGCTACCAGAGAGCTGTCTGGGAAGTTGACTGGGAACATGACTGATCGCCTGCTCGCGGCCCTCCTCGGATCGTTTCGCACAAAGTTGGCCCCAAGTGCCCTCTTGAACCGACGACGACGAAGACGACGAAACGACGAAAACGAGGACGACGACGACGTCACGCCCCAACAGGCTCTCCAAGACGCCCCCCAAATCCATGTTCCCAGAAGGCCTTCTGAGAACCCGATTCGTCAGCCCTCCGCCCCCCTACGCAACCATCTTCCCCGAAAGCCTTCCGGAATGCGGATTGACGCGCGTGGACTCCTCACTGCCCGTAATGCGTTCAGCGCTGTGGACACTTCTTCACTTCCCGTTCAACCCACATGTGGTCCACTACTTCAGTGGAGCAGGGCACTCGTCAAGGCCTGGGTCCTGCTAGCACCTGAGCGCGCGCGAAGCGCGCGCGCGATACTTCTAGCGCATTCGTATGCGCGTCTAAGGCGAGGGTGCGCGGCGGGGGCCCGATCGCGAGGGCGGGCCGCCCTCCACGCCGTGCAGCTGCTCTGCTGCTCTGCGGCGGTTCTGCGTGGGCGTGCTCCTCCTCCTCCTCCTCCTCCTCCTCCTCCTCGGACGGCGTGCGGCTCCTGTCGTGGGCGGTGGCGAGTCACTCGGGCGAAGCGCTCGGCCCGTGCTGGCGACGCGGCCGGTGGTGGGGCAGGGAGGAGTTCTCGATCACGAAGGTGGAGGGGCAGGGGGAGCGAGATGGGGAAAGGGAGGGGAACGGGGACGGGGAGGGCACGTCGCAGAAGGTGGAGGAAGAGGAGGAGGAGGAGGAGGAGGAGGAGGAGGAGGGCAGGGATGAGGATCCGGTGTATTAGGAGGCAGAAGGGAAAAAGGATAGAGGAAAGAGGACGGCTGAAGGAGAAAGGACATTGAAACATGGAGGGGGGAGGCGGGCAGAGGAGGAGGAGGCAGGGTGAGGTGAGGAGGAGGAGGAGGAGGAGGAACAGGAACAGGAGGAGGAGGAGGAGGCATACTTAGGAGGAGGGGGTAGGGGAAGAACGAGGAAGGCAATGACCGCCACGATGACGATACGGAGGTTCCGCTTGTCGTTGTCGGTGGTTGGTTGTCTACACTTGCTCGTCTTTGACATCGTGTCCTCGGTCAACTAATTCGGCTTCGCGCGCCCCCGCTCGCCCGTTGAGGGTCCAGTGCCGCGCCCCGTGGGAGCGCATCGCGATCGTTCTTCCTCGACGCTCTCCTCTGCTCTTCTCTTCTTGGCGCGAGGGGCCCGCCCGCAGCAAGCTGGAAGGACTTTCGCCACGAAGGGCAGAACACCTGATGAGGAGGAGGGAGCCAGCCCACCTGCGTACATCCGGCTGCAAGACAACCGAGAGGATAATAATGATGGAGAAGAATGGGGAAGGGGGGATATGAGGAGGAGGGCCAAGAGTTGATGGAGGACGACGGCGGGAGGAGGAGGACGAGTGGGATGAGCAAGATGTGGCCTCAGCATCATGAAGACGAACGCATGGCGCCCTCCTTTGGTGGTCGTTCGGATGCGTTTTGGATGCGCTCGCGTGCCCATCGAAGGCTTTCTCAGTTATCTTATGGGCCTCTTCTGCAGCCTCGGGGGCTTCTCGGGGGTGTTGAAAAGGGGCCTCTATGACCGTGTTGGGAGCCCACTGGGCCGTCTCAGGCGCCTCTGAGTGGCGTTTGGGGGACCTCTTAGGAATAAGGGGTGGAGCGTGGCGGGATCCCCAGCCCTTCTTGAGGGTCGCGTTGGAGACAAGACAAAATCAACAAAACTGCCTTGCACTGTGTCTTGCTTGTTGGCGACTTCGGCCTCTGGGCCGGAAAGACCCTTTCACAGTCAGGGCTTTGAGGTGACCCCCTTCACCGGGAACTCATAGGGGGCCACTTGCGAACCCTACCCCTACCCCCCACGATTTCTGAGGGGGAGGGTGGGGTTCACTTCGCTCGGGGGCTTCTGAATGAAGTGAACCCCACCCTCCCCCTCAGAAATCGTGGGGGGTAGAGGGTTAGGGTTCGCAAGTGGCCCCCCAACTCAGAGACTGGGACCGGGGGAGCCTGGGGAGGCCGGTTGGATGTGCTCGCGTCTGCGCTGCTTCTCTCGGTTGACCCTGCAGGGGCTCCTCGCCTGCGTGCCGTCGCCTGCCCGGCCTGGTGTTTTTGTTGACGTCTTGCCCAAGGGCTCCCACGAGGGCGCGACGTTATTCGAGCTTCGCGGTCCTCGTTCCTTCTCCCCCTCCTCCTCGCCCTCCTTCTCTCCCTTTGGGGGGGCGGCGCCAGGGCGCGAAGTTAGTCGCGCTCTCGCGCTTCGCGGAGCGCGAGAGCGCGAAGTTGGGAGCCATAGTTGCCTGGCTTATGCGTGGGTGCGTGTGCTCGTCGTTTCGAAGTTCTGCATGCTCGATTCAGTCGTTTCGTCAACATTGTCTACTTGTGAATGATGTTGCACGCGTGCGTAGGAGTCCCTTTGCTTGCCCGTGCTGATCACGATTCGAGACTTCTCCGAAGCGTCTCGGATCTATGGCGTGCCTTCCTAGACGTTCCTTGGGGAGGCGTTTGCGGAAAGCCCCTCCAGGTGGCGAAAAGCAATGGATTCGATTGCGCCGACCTTCGCGCGCAAGTTGCCCGCGTAAGGTCGCGCGTGAGCGCCGTCGTCTCCAATGTGGCGTGCCGCGCCGGCGGCCTGCGTACCCATCGGTCGTTGAAAGTCGGTATTTTTGGATTCCCGGGTTCCAATCTACTCTAGGCGCTTTCCTACTTCAAGGATCGAGTGGCTTCGCCCTTTCCGTCCTCCTCAGGGGGCGGGCGGACAACCCAATCTCTTTCCAACGCCTTCCTGCGTCATGTCTCTGCCCACTTCTTCCGACCGGTGGGCAGGCCGCCGCGTGAGGTCGCTGTGGCATCTTGCGCAAGGCCCGTTTCTCATCGCCCCCCAGGTGAAGGCCACGACGGTGGGCCGCAGCCGGGGCGTCTACACGCCGCCGACGCTGAATCTGTAGACCCGCCGGGCGCCTCGGAGGGCAGCAGTGCCACCGTGACGGGGGGCGCCGCGCGCCAGGCGTAGGGGAGGATGGTCGTCGTCGTCGTCGTCGCCGCCGCCGCCGTCATCGTCGTCGTCGTCGTCGCCGCCGCCGCCGCCGCCGTCATCGTCGTCGTCGTCGTCGCCGACGCCGCCGCCGCCGCCGCCGTCGTCGTCGTCGTCGTCGTCGTCGTCGTCGTCGTCGTCGTCGTCGTCGTGGGGAGGAGGCTGCGGAGGCGGAGGCAAGCGAGGAGGAGGAGGAGAAGGAGGAGGAGGAGGAGGAGGGAGGAGGAGGAGGCGGCGCAGGCGCACGGCCCGCGGACAGGGCTCGGGCTGCCGTGAGATGCCGCGGGCGGGGTGGAGCGCGGGGCTCCTCTGCTGCCCGCCTGCGGAGCACCTGCAGACAGCCGCCGTACAGTGCCGTTTTTTATACATGCTCCGCGTGCAGATCATGTATTAACAATGCAGGGATCTAGAATTTAAAACAACGGTGAGTTCATACATACATTTATTCATAAATTAATCATGTATTAAAATCCCATGCTTTTTGTTTTAAATCCCATGTATTAAAAACTGCCCTGTACGTCTCCAACGTATGTCGGGGGGGTCCTCTCGCCAAGGGGCGGCGCCCCAGAGCAGGCGGGGGGGGGGGAGAGGGGGCCGCGGAGGGGAGATGGGGAGCGGTGGAGGAGGAGAGTGGGGAGAGAGGAGGGTCCGAGGGACGGACGGGGAGAGGGCGAGGGAGAGGGCAGGAGAGGGGGGAGGGGGGAGGATGGCAGAGGGGAGACGGCGAGGGATGATGGAGGATGGGAGGGGAGCGGGAGCCCGGAGTCAACGATCGACGCCCGATCCAGAACCCTGCTGCTGCCCCCCCCTCTGGGTGCCAGGGGGGGGGGGGCATGGCATGGAGAGAAAGCGTGGCCCTGGAGGCCAGAAGTTTCTCTGCGCCTCCGCTCTGGCTTCTCGTGGGGCTGGGGCGTGGGCGGGGGCACGTGCAAGAGGTCGATCGCCTAAGGTCGGCGCCACGCAAGCATACAGTCGGGGCGCTGAAGAAGGAACCCTTTTCGTTGGGGAGGGGCTCGGTATTCCTTGATTGTTTTGCAGTTTGCCTTGGGTTTTCCTTTGGCTTCCCATGGGAAATCGAAGCTTAACTTATGGGAAAAAGGGTCCTCGTTTCTTATTGAGGGTTCCTTAGGTCAACGCCCCGACTGTAGGCAAGATGCGCGTCGGCCACGCAAGGGCGACGCCCACGCCGGGAAATCTTCCAGCAGAAGCTCCGTGGCGGGCTCTTCCTGGTCATGCCGCTCGGGAGGCAGTCGACTAGGTGCTGTACTGCATGCTCGGGCCGGACGTGCGTCTCCGACGGAGGCACATCGTATTTGTATGTCCTTGTGCGCCCTGCGTGGAGGCGAGAGAAGGGCGAGGACGGGAGGAGCAGCAGCACGAGGATGGCCTGGCATCGCTCGGACGTGTGCATTTTTCTAGGCGAAGCCAGCGACAGATCATCTGGATCATCTTGGCCCAGTGTCCGCGGCGCGCCTGGGGGGGGAGTGAGAACGAGAAGGCCTTCTCAGAAGGCGGCGAGACGTCTAAGAAGCCCTCGCGCCTTCCCAGAAGTTTTGAAATAGTGCGCTCGCGGCACACTTCTCACTAAGAAGGGGGGCCCAGCTTCAAGCCAAAGGGAGGTGGGGGGGCTTCCGAAGCTACCCCCCTCCCTTCCTTTTGTTTGGACACTGTAGCTGGGGGTCCCTGGCTTAAGCGTGGGGGGGCTTGGAAGCTAACTGGCCCCCCCCTCCTTTCCGGGGCCCGGAGTCAGCCCGGGCTCCCTTTTCAAAGGGGGGGGGGGGCTTCCGAAGCTACCCCCTCTCCCCTCCCTCGGCATCGCTCGGACGTGTGCATTTTTCCTTCGGCGAGGACCATCGAGGAGCATCCTTGGCCATTTCGCGAAAAAACCACGCACGAAACCGAAACAAACACAGGAAATGGGCGTCCGAGCGATGGCCAGCCTCCTCCTGTTGGCTTTTCCACCTGGAGGGCCCTGGCTGAAGGGGGGCTTCGAAGCTACTTTTCTTCTTTGGTTTTCGGCGCCCCTTTGGTTTGCGGCGTGCTTGTGGTTCTCGGCGTCTCTTTGGTTTTCGGCGCCTCTTTGTTTTTCGAGGCCCTTTGGTTTTCGGCGCCTTTTTGGTTATCGGCGCGTCCTTGGTTTTTGTCGGCGCTTCATTGGTTTTCGGCGCTTATGTGTTTTTCGTCGCTCCTTTGGTTGTCGATGGTTCTTTTGGTTTTCTGCGCACGCTTTGGTTTTCGGCGCATCGTTGATTTTCGGCGCCATTTTGGGTTCTGGCGCCCCTTTGGTTTTGTTCGCCCTCTTGGTTTTCGGCGCTCTTTGGTTTTCGGCGCCCCTTTGGTTTTGGGCGATCTTCGGCTTTCAGCGCTCCTTTGGTTTTTGGCGCCCTTTGGTTTTCGATTCGTTTTTGGTTATCGGCGCGTCTTCGTTTTTTCGGCGCCCTTTTGGCTTTCGGCACATCGTTGGTTTTCGGCGCCCCTTTCGTTTTCGGCGCCTCTTGGGTTTTCGGCGCCCCTTTGGTTTTCGGCGCTCCTGCGGTTTTTGACGCTCCTTTGGTTTTCGGTGTCTTTTTTGTTTTCGGCGCCCAGTCCGTCTTCGGAGCTTCTGTTGTTTTCGGCGCCCCTCTCATTTCCGGCGCCCCGCTGGTTTTTCAGAGCCCTTTTGGTTTTCGGCGCATCGTTGATTTTTGGTGTCCCTAGGGTTCTCGGTGTCCTCATGGTTTTCGGCGCCTCTTGGGTGTTCGGCGCCCCTTCGGTTTTCGGCGCCCTCTTGGCTTTCGATGCCCCTTTGGTTTTCGGTGTCCTTGTGGTTTTCGGCGCATCTTTGGTTTTCGGCGCACCTTTTCGTCTTCGGCGTTTTTGTTGGTTTTCGTCTTCCTTTCGTTTTCTGCCCCCGGGGTTTTCGGCGCTCCTTTGGTTTTCGGCGCCATTTCGGATTTCGGCGCTCCTTTGGTTCTCGGCGCCCTTGTGGTATTCGGCGCCTCTATGGTTTTCAGCGCTCCTTTGGTTTTTCGGCGCCGCTTTGGTCTTCGGTGCCCTTTTGGTTTTCGGCGCTCCTTTGGTTTTCGTCACCGGTTTGGTTTTCGGTGCCCTTTTGGTGTTTGGCGACTTTTTGGTTGTCGGCTCCCTACTGGTTTTCGGCTTCCCTTCTGGTTTCCGGCGTCATTTTCAAGTTCGGCTACCCTGTACGGTTTTTGGCGCCGTTTTGGGTTTCGTTGCTCCGTGGTTTTCGGCGCCATTTTGGTTTTCGGCGCCGCTCTGGTTGTCTGCGTTCTTTTGGTTTTCGGCGCCTTCTTGGTTTTCGGCGCCCTGCTGGTTTTCGGAGTTTTTTTTTTGGTTTTCGGCGCCTCTTTGGTTTTCGGCGTTCACTCGGTTTTGCGGCGCCTTTTGGTTTTCGGCGCCCCTTGCTTTTCGGCGCTCTTTCTATTGTCGGCGCTCCTTAGTTGTCGGCGCTCCTTTGGTTTCCGACGTTCCTGTGGTTTTCCGCGCTCCTTTGGTTTTCGGCGCCCCTTTGGTTTTCGGCGCTCCTTTTGGTTTTCGGGGTTCCTTGGTTTTCGGCGCCTTCTGGTTGTCGCACCCGTTCGGGGTGGCTCTTTGGTTTTCGGCGCTCTGTTGGTTTTCGCCGCTCCTTCCGTTTGCCCAGAAGGGGTGGAGGCGGGAGGGGCTTTCGGCAGGGGAGGTTCAGAGGGAGGGGGGGGGGAGCTAAGCCCCCCCCCCTTTGGAAAGGGAGGGGGCGGGGGTAGCTTCGGGAGCGCGAAAGGCGGGGGCGGGAGGGGGGGAGCTTCCGAGGGGCAGGAAAATATGGGGGGGGGAGGTCCAAGAAGGGTCCAAGGGTCCAAGGCTGGGTGGGTAGCTAAGCCCTCCCCCGCCCCGGCTGGACAGGGAGGGCGGGGGGTAGCGCTTCTGGAGCGCGGAGGGGAGGAGGGGCGGACAACACATGGAGGGCGGGGGGGGGTCGTCTTTCCCAAACCGAACGGGTCTTCCCAAACCAAGCCTTCAGTTAGGGTGACCCGGGGCTTGGTTTGGGAACACCCGCTTGGTTTGGGAAGACCCTCTTGGTTTGGGAAGGCCCAGGCTTTAGTTTGGGAACGTCCGGTTGGTTTGGGAAGACCCGGATGGTCTGTGAAGATTTGGGGGCTTGGTTTGAACAAGACCTGGTTGGTTTGGGAAGACCCGTTTGGTTTGGGAAGACCTTGTTGGTTTGGGCAAGACCCGGTTGGTTTGGGAAGACCCGGGGTTTTGGTTTGGGAAGACCCGCCTCGTTTGGGAAGACCCGTCTCGTTTGGGAAGACCCAGGGGCTTGGTTTTTGGGAAGCCTTGTTGGTTTGGGAAGACCCGGGGGCTTGGTTTGGGAAGACCCGGTTGGTTTGGGAAAGCGCGGTTGGTTTGGTAAGACCCTGGGGTTCGGTTAGGCAAGACCCATTTGGTTCAGGCGGAACCGGGTGCGAAACGAAGACGAGAACGAAGGCGGGAACGAACGGCGGAAACGAGGGCCAAACGGAGGCGAAATGAAGGCGAGAACGAGGCGGGAGCGTGAGCGGGAACCAAAACGAAACGAAAGCGAAACGAAGGCGAGAACGAACGCGGAAACGAGCACGAAACGAGGGCGAAATGAAGGCGAGAGCGAAAGCGAGAACGAGAGCGGAAGCGAAAGCGGAACGATGGCGAGATGAAGGCGGACATTACGGCGAAACGAAGGCGACGACAAAGGCAAGAACGAGACGGAAACACAAGCGCAACGAAAGCGAAACGAAGGCGAGAACGAGGGCGAGAACAAGACCGAAAAGAGGGCGAAACGAAACGAAACGAAGGCGAAAACGAAGGCGAGAACGAGCGCGGAAATGAAGGCGAAACGAAGGCGAAACGAAGGCAAGAACGAAGGCGGGAACGAAGGGCGGAAACGAGGGCCAAACGGAGGCGAAACGAAGGCGAGAGCGTGAGCGGAAACCAAAGCGGAACGAAAGCGAGACGAAGGCGAGAACGAAAGCGGGAACGAGACGGAAACGGGCACGAAACGAGGCCGAAACGAAGGCGATAGCGAAGGCGAGAACGAGAGCGAAAACGAAACGAGGGTGAAACGAAGTCGAGACGCAGGCGGGAAACGATGGCGGATACAAAGACAAACGAAGACGAAACGAAGGCGAGAACAAAGGCAAAAACGAGAGCGGAAACGAAGGCGAGAACGAAGGGCGGAAACGATAACGAGAACAGGGGCGAGTCGGTCGAACGGGCGGACCCTGACGGGCGGGTCGGGTCGGGCGGGCGGGACACGCAAGTCCAATACATCATCGAGTTGGCGCGATTGTAGCCTAACGGGCGGGTCGGTCGGGCGGGCGAGTCGAGTCCGGCGAGTCGAGTCTGACAGGCAAGTCAGGTCGGGCAGGCGTAATTACCCTAACGGGCGGGTCGTGCCGAGCGGGCGGGACATTCAAGTCAGAGTGAGGGGGCCGAACGGTCATTCATTGTCCCTGGGTGCGTGGCTGAAGTGAGATTCCGCGGTGCGGATTCGTGTTGTTGTTGTTGTTGTTGTTGTTGTTGTTGTTGTTGTTGTTGTTGTTGTTGTTGTTGTTGTTGTTGTTGTTGTTGTTGTTGTTGTTGTTGTTGTTGTTGAACATTATTAATTCTAAAGAATAATTATTGTTGGGGCCCCTGGTGCACGGCCCCCCTGCGCCGCCTAGGCCGCAGCTACATTTTCATCATTTTCGTGAGGAAGCCTCAGGTAATTCGATGTGATCAAGATCCGGTTGTTTTGTTGTAATCCGCTTTCCCTTGCAAAAAACATTATAAAATGACATTTCTTGTTCTAATATAATCAAATTTCAAGAATCCCTTGCAAAAAATAAGGTAAAGTGGACATTCGCGCGCGCAAGACGAAATCCTTCCAAAAGCTTAGTGTTCGGAGCGATTTTAACATAAAAACATCAAAAAACCAATGGTTTTTCAACAAAAAAATGTCAAAATCTCATCCCGCGCGCTCTTGCGGATTCGTAGGAAACCCAACACTTTTTAAACATTTCTGTCAAACGGGCTTTTGCGAGCAACTTTTTCGAACTTCTGCGACAACGGTTGCGCACCTGCCAGGGCCATCATCCCTGTCAAATAATACCATGCGGGACACATTCGTTTTTTCTTCGCGCGCGCACGCCCAGGAATTCCACAAATGTGACCAACTATCTTGCGAGTACGTATCATCTCATGTGTGTCGTGCACACTATCAAATGTAACAGAGTTGTGTATTCCCATCATCCCAGGAACTTGACCCAAAAATGTGACCAACTCCGCTCTCTCTGTCTCTCTCTCTGTCTGCTCTCTGTCTCTCTCTCTGTCTCTCTGTATTATGTATTGTATGGCACAATTGCACCATGCTGGGCACATGCGCGCCCCGAATAAGTGACCAAGTTCTGTGGGTGTGTACCCCACGCCAGTGTAGTAGCCACGGTCGTCCGCACGCCACGAAGTGAAGTGTCCCAACGTCATAGGGCGGGAAGCTGGGTTTGGGTGGTCGCGAAGAGTCGTTTGGATATTTGGTAGAGCTTGTAATGCCCCCCCACGAAGTGGGGGTATTGCCTGGTGTCGTATGAAAACCCTGGCACTGGGGAGAACACCACGCGTTCGGGTAAAATGATTGTTGCTGTTGTTGTTGTTGTTGTTGTTGTTGTTGTTGTTGTTGTTGTTGAATATTATTACTTCTAAAGAAATATTATTGTTGAGACCCCTGGTGCGCGACCCCCCTCCAAAACCTAGGCCGCAGCCTCATTTCTTCATTTTCTAGCGAAAGCTTCAGAAAAGTGGATTGTCACCGGATCCGGTTGTTTTGTTCCCCCCCGCTTTCCCTTGCAAAAAACACTATAAAATGAAATTTCTTGTTCTAATATAATCAAATTTCAAGAATCCCTTGCAAAAAATAAGGTAAAGTGGACATTCGCGCGCGCAAGACGAAATCCTTCCAAAAGCTTAGTGTTCGGAGCGATTTTAACATAAAAACATCAAAAAACCAATGGTTTTTCAACAAAAAAATGTCAAAATCTCATCCCGCGCGCTCTTGCGGATTCGTAGGAAACCCAACACTTTTTAAACATTTCTGTCAAACGGGCTTTTGCGAGCAACTTTTTCGAACTTCTGCGACAACGGTTGCGCACCTGCCAGGGCCATCATCCCTGTCAAATAATACCATGCGGGACACATTCGTTTTTTCTTCGCGCGCGCACGCCGAAATCTCCAAAAACCATTGGGTTCTGTGGGTGTGTACCCCACGCCAGTGTAGTAGCCACGGTCGTCCGCACGCCACGAAGTGAAGTGTCCCAACGTCATAGGGCGGGAAGCTGGGTTTGGGTGGTCGCGAAGAGTCGTTTGGATATTTGGTAGAGCTTGTAATGCCCCGCGAAGTGGGGGTATTGCCTGGTGTCGTATGAAAACCCTGGCACTGGGGAGAACACCACGCGTTCGATTAAAATGATTGTTGTTGTTGTTGTTGTTGTTGTTGTTGTTGTTGTTGTTGAACACTATTTATTCTAAAGAATAATTATTGTTGGGCCCCCTGGTGCGCGCCCCCCCTGCGCCGCCTAGGCCGCAGCTACATTTTCATCATTTTCGTGAGGAAGCCTCAGAAAAGAGGGTGTGTACAGGATCCGGTTGTTTTGTTGTAATCCGCTTTCCCTTGCAAAAAACAATAGAAAATGACATTTCTTGTTCTAATATAATCAAATTTCAAGAATCCCTTGCAAAAAATAAGGTAAAGTGGACATTCGCGCGCGCAAGACGAAATCCTTCCAAAACCTTAGTGTTCGCAGCGATTTTAACATAAAAACATCAAAAAACCAATGGTTTTTCAACAAAAAATTGTCAAAATCTCATCCCGCGCGCTCTTGCGGATTCGTAGGAAACCCAACACTTTTTAAACATTTCTGTCAAACGGGCTTTTGCGAGCAACTTTTTCGAACTTCTGCGACAACGGTTGCGCACCTGCCAGGGCCATCATCCCTGTCAAATAATACCATGCGGGACACATTCGTTTTTTCTTCGCGCGCGCACGCCGAAATCTCCAAAAACCATTGGGCTTCTTAAGAATTTTAGCACCGCGCATGTGAGGAGGCGTATCGGCACCATGCTTGGACACTTGGCCCCTGGTGTATTTCTGCCAGGAGCCCAGCTGGCAGCATTGCGCCCCATCCGTGCCATCAGGGACGGGCGTATGCCAGAAGATGACGAGCACACGAACTCGTCTCTTTAGAGCCGCGGCGGGGAAAAGACGGTGGGTGGGCGTGCAAGCGCCGTTCCCGCCCCTCCTCTCTCTTCTCTCCTTTCCTCCTTGTCCTGCTCCTCCTCCTCCTCCTCCTCCGGCGGGGGGCGTGAGGATCCGGCATCGCTCACAACCATCGGGACAACCATCGGGACAACCATCGGAACAACCATCGGGACAACCATCGGGACAATCATCGGGACAGTCATCGGGACAACGATCGGGACAAGCACAACCATCAGGACAACCATCGGGACAATCATCGGGACAACGATCGGGACAACCACAACCATCAGGACAACCATCGGGACAACCATCGAGACAACCATCGGGACAACCATATCCTCTCTCTCTTGTGTATTCCCACATCCCTCAGGAATTTGCCCTAAAGATGTGATCAACTATCTTGTGAGTACGTATCATGTGTATCATGTGTATCATGTACCATATGCATCATATGCAACAGATGTTCTGTGGAAGGCTTAACAACTTCTGTGGGTTAACAAGGCTTAACAACTTCTGTGGGTGTACGAACGTAGGCTTAACAACTTCTGTGGGTGTGTACTCCACGCCAGTGTAGTAGCCACGGTCGTCCGCAGGCCACGAAGTGAAGTGTCCGAACGTCATAGGGCGGGAAGCTGGGTGTGGGTGGTGGCGAAGAGTCGTGTGGATATTTGGTAGAGCTTGCACTGCCCCCCCACAAAGTGGGGGTATTGGCTGGCGTCGCATGAAAACCCTGGCACTGGTGAGAACACTGAGCGTTCGGGTAAAGTGATTGTTGTTGTTGTTGTTGTTGTTGTTGTTGTTGTTGTTGTTGTTGTTGTTGTTGTTGTTGTTGTTTGTTGTTGTCGTCGTCCCACCCGCAACCCGCCCCGCGACCCACCCGCGACCCACCCCGCGACCCACCCGCGACCCACCCGCGACCCACCCGCGACCCATCCCGCGACCCGCGACCCACCCCGCGACCCACCCTGCGACCCACCCTGCGACCCACCCGCGACCCACCCGCGACCCACCCCGCGACCCACCTCGCGGCCCACCCCGCGACCCACCCGCGATCCACCCGCGACCCACCCCGC
This sequence comes from Prorocentrum cordatum, assembly GCA_963575745.1. NCBI lineage: Eukaryota > Dinophyceae > Prorocentrales > Prorocentraceae > Prorocentrum > Prorocentrum cordatum. The sequence goes on along the minus strand of CAUYUJ010014429.1, from coordinate 278,328 downwards.
GACCCGCCCGCGGCCCACCCCGCGACCCACCCGCGACCCGCCCGCGACCCACCCGCGACCCACCCGCGAACCACTGCGACCCACCCCGCGACCCACCCGCGACCCACCTTCGACCCAAACCACGTTCAAGGTACAAACCAACATTTTCGGCGCCTGCGGCGGGTTTTTTTTGCATTCCTTCCAGGTGGAGAGCCCGCGACCCACCCCGCGATCAACTCGCGACCAACCCGCGACCCAAACCACGTTCAGGGTACAAACCACATTTTTCGGCGCCAGCGGCGGGCATCTTTTGAATCGTTCTAGGTGGAGAAACCGCGGCCCACCCGCGACCACGTTCAGGGTGCAAACCAATTTTTTCGGCGCCTGCGGCGAGCATCTTTTGCATTCGTTCCCGGTGGAGAACCCGCGGCCCACCCGCGACCCAAACCACGTTCAGTGTACAAACCAATTTTTTCGGCGCCTGCGGCGGGCTGCTTTTGCAGGAGGACGAGGAGGAGGAGGAGGAGGAGGAGGAGGAGGAGGAGGAGCAGCAGGAGGAGGAGCAGCAGGAGGAGGAGGAGGAGGAGGGAGGGGACGACGACGATGACGTCGACGACGACGACGACGAAAAGGAGGAGGGTGGAGGATCGGGAGGGGGGGAAGAGGAGGAGGACGACGAGGAGGAACATGACGACAATGGGAGGACGATGATGGAAGGACGAGGGGGGGAGAGGGAGGACGAGGAAGAAGCGGAGGAGGAGGAGGAGGAGGACGAGGTGGAGGAGGAGGACGACGATGACGATGAGAACGAGGACGAGGACGAGGAAGGAGGAGGAGGAGTAGGAGGCGGAGGAGGAGGAGGAGGAGGAGAGGAGGAGGAGGAGGAGGAGGAGGAGGAGGAGGAGGAGGAGGAGGAGGAGGAGAGCGCCGTCGACAAGGAAGGTGGGGGCCACGAGGTCCGCCGGCTTGACGACGCCCGCGTCGCCCGCGCCCGCCCCCTCACTCTTATCCGCAATTGCGGGGTGCTATATATTATGCATCATCGAGTTGGCGCACGTGTATCCTAACGGACGGGTCGGTTGGGCGGGCGGGTCGGGTCGGGCAGGCGGACCTTGACGGGCGGATCAGATCGAGCGGGCGGAACACGAAAGTAGGATGCGCCATCGACATCGAGTTGGCACGCGTGCACCCAGCCTCGGGGGCCCTGAACAGGCCCCTGGACCGTCAAAAAACGACTCGGGACGAAACACCGGTCCTAAGGGACAGGGTCCAGACCCTGGGGTGCCCACGTTGCCAAAAAAACAACGCTGGATGTCTGGGTTCTGGAGGTGCGCCGTCGCCTTAATTTCGGAAATGAATCCCGCCGTGGCGACGACGACGACGACGACAACGACGACGACGATGGCGACGACAACGACGTCGAGGACGACGGCGGCGGCGGCGACGACGACGACGACGACGACGACGGCGACGGCGACGGCGACGACGACTGCAACGACGGCGACGACGGCGGACGACGACGATGACGACGACGACGACGACGACGACGGTAGCGGCGACGACGACGACGTCGACCACGACCACGACGACGACGACGACGAAGGCGGGAACGAAATCGGAAGCGACGGCGAAACGAAGGCGATACGAAAGCGAGAACAAAAACGACAACGAAAGCGGAAACCAGAGCGAAACGAAAGCGAAGCCAAGGCGAGAACGAAAACGAGACCGAGGGCGGAAATGAGAACAACATGTAGGCGAAATGAAGGCGAGAACGAAGGCGAAAGCGGGAGCGGAAACGACGGCGTAACGAAGGCGAGAACGAAGGCGAAAGCGGGAGCAGAAACGACGGCGAAACGAAGGCGAGAACGAAAACGATAACGAAAGCGGAAACGTAGGCGAAACGAAGGCGAAAGAGGAAGGAAACGGAGCGAAACGAAGGCGAGGAATATTGCGGAAACGAGGACGAAACGAAGGCGAGAACAAAGGCAGGAACCAGCGCGGAAACGAGGACGAGACGAAGGCGAGAACGAAGGTGATAACAAAAGCGGAAACGAGGGCGAAACAAAGGCGAGAGCGAAGGCGGGAATGAGGGTGGAAACGAGGACAGAAACGAAAGCGAAATTGAGGTGAGAATTAGGCGAGAAGACTCGGGGGAGTGGTTTGGGAAGACCTGTTGGTTTGGGAAGGCCTGGGGGCTGGTTTGAGAAGACCCAGTTGGTTTGGGAAGACCCGCGGGGTTGGTTTGGGAGGACCCGGCCAGTTGGTTTTGGAAGACTTGTTTGGTTTGGGAAGACCCGGCTGGTTGGTGTGGGCTGACCCGTTTGGTTTGGGAAGACCCGGCGGTCTGGTTCCGACATTTGGTTTGGGAAGACCCGTTTGGTTTGGGAAAACCTTGGTTCTGGGGGGGGGCTTCGGCAGGGGAGGTCCAGGGGGGGGGGGTAGCTAAGGGGGGACCCCCCCTCTGGGAGTGTACCACGGGTGCGCGCGGTCTCAAAGTTTTCTGCGTCTCTCTCCGGAGAAGGCCCTGGAAACTTCCCAGAAGGCCGCGGGGGGGACGTCCGAGCCTTCTGCGAGGGCCCGCCCCTTCTCGCTTCCCCCCCCCCCGCCCGTGCTCGCCGCCGACAAATTCGGAGGCCCAGAGGTTGCCATCAACACCAAGATCGGCGGTGTGCCTTCACCGAGGGGCGATGCTCCCGATCTCGGTGACGGTGGCACTGCTCTGGCTCCCCGGGCGGCCGAAAGAGTGCCACCGGCACCGAAGCCTGCGAGCATCTGCCCCCTGGCGGAGGCAGCGCCCCGTGCCGATGTCGGGCCGGGCGAAAGGGGGGGATTGGGAAAGGGGGGTTACGAAATTTGCTGCATGCAGCTAGTTTCGGCCTCACCGAGGGGCCCATTCCTCGATACATAGCCGCCTCCGGCGCCGGGAGGCGCCGGGAAAATCAGCTACGTGAGCTGATTCTCAAACCCCCCCTTTGCTATCCCCCCCCTTTCGCCCGACCCGACGATGCGGGTGCCAACCTCCAGGCCTCCGCCGCGCGGCCGGGCGGCGCCGAGGGCCGCCCGCCCCGCGCACGGCGCCCGCTCGGCGCGCGCCCCCGCGCCCCCCCCTGCGGGCGCCGGGGGCGGAGGCGCCTCGGCCAGCGGCGGTGCACGGCCCCCCTCGGGCGGCGTCGGGAAAGGCGCTCCCAGGGCGAGGCGCCTCCCCGGGTCGGCAGCGACGCTCTCTGGTCGGGGGGCGGGAAAGAGGGGGGTGACGACCAGGGGGTGGTGGATCTCACGGCGTGGGCCACGATAGTCCCCCAGATTTTGCGGCGCCCCTGCTTGTTTCATCACGTCCCTGGCCCCCCCGCTGGGCCGCGCACGTGCCGCCGGTCATGATTTGCACCCCCCCCCTCTTGGACACCCCCCTCTTGGCCGCTCCCGACTCTCTAGGCCCCCCGAAGTGGGGCCCGAGCAGGTGGGGTCGGAGGACGGCGCCGCATCGGCGACGCATCGGCGATGCGGCTCGGTGTGGAGCTCGATTTTCTCCGTGCTGGCGTCGCCGATGCATCGGCGATGCATCGGCGATGCGTCGGCGATGCGGCGCAATCCTCCGACCCCACCTGCTCCGACCCCATCTCGGAGGCCTCTATATGTGCGCGCAAATCGGGGCAAGGGCAGCGCTGCTGGTGACCCTGGCCTTGGCCTCGGCCCTCCTCGCCCAGGGCCCTTGCTGTTCGTGTTTCGTGGCTCGTCGTCGTGCCCCTGGCTCTGTCAGGAGGGGAAAAAACACACAGACACAATTAATCGTCGATTCCCCAGAAAATATGGGAAAATATGGGAAGTGGGAGGGAAGACAGAAACCCAATATATATATATATATATATATATATATAGATATATATATATATATATGAAAATATGGGGAATCTTTTTATTTGTGTGTATTTATGTGTGTGTCCTGGGGCCCCCTGGCTCTGTCGCCCCCCATGCCCTGGCCCTGTCGCCCTGCTCTCTGGGCCTCGCGCCGTCGTGGCGGGGGCCGTGGTGTCAAGTCGCCGTCGTGCGGGCACGCGCAGCCCACGCGTACCCATCGGTCGTTGAAAGTGGGTATTTTTGGATTCCCAGATGCCAATCTGCTTTCAGCGCCTTCCTACTTCAAGAGTCGAGTGGTGTTCTCTCTTCCCTCCTCTTCAGGAGAAGGGCGGAAACCCAATCTATTTCCAACGCCTTCCTACTTCATGTTTCTACCTGCTTCTTCCGACCGATGGGTAGCCCACGCGGGCCCCCAGGGTGGCGTCGGGAAGTCGAAGAAAGCGCAACTGCATACAGGTGATCGTTGTCTGATTCATCGGTTTGCCGATCGGCGCGGGCCCCTGCACCTCCCTCCCCCTCCTCCCCCGTGGAGTATGTGTATATATATATATATATATATATATTGGCTGTTCTCGGCGCCTGTTTCAGGCAGGTGGGGTCTCCCCCGTAGGACGCACTGTTGCAAACGGTCGCATCAAGCAGAGGTCCAGAGCCAGACCCCCCCTCCCCCTCCCGCTCCCCCTTCCGCCCAATGTCTAAATGCCGAGTAAGAAAACGTTCACCAGTCGGACCCAGGTGTAAGTTCGAGGTCGGCTCGGGGAGGACATCCTTGTGCTCTTCGTGCTTGCTGGCTGTCCTTGTGCATCCTGGGGAGGGTACCCTTGGATGCTCTGTTTGTTTTGGCCGACGGAGGGTCTCATGTCCTCGAGGGATCTTCCTCTGGCGCAGGCCCGACTGTAAACAGAACCTCTCGGCGCTCCGCGCGGATCCGTCGGGTCGGCGCTGGCCCCCCTTGGCGGCGCCTCCGGCGCCGCCCCTGGCGCGCTCCGCGCGCCAGGGAGGGGAGCCCATCGCCGATCCTAGAGTAGGGGGCCGCATGTGAACCCTACCCCCACCCCCCCTCAGAAATCGTGGGGGGGCATGGGGTAGGGTTCACATGTGGCCCCCTGCAGAAATCGGCGCGGACCTCCGACAGGAGCTGCTCGTGCCTTCGTCGTCGCTCCTGCAGGAAGGGTGGCCGGAGCGAGCCGCCTCCTCTGGGCTCAGCCTCTTTCGTTCATGCTTCCGTCGCGAGCCGCCTCGTCTGGGCTCCACCTCCTTCGTCCATCCTTCCGTCCTCCCCCCTGCTCAGAGACTAAAAGAACCATGGTTGCGCATGGTTGCGCTGGGGTGCGGTTTGCTTCGGTAGCAAATCATGGGAACCCGATATACCCTCTTAACATCGTCTTTAGCGTCGCGTCGATTAGCGCCTGGCGTCGATGAGACAGCACCGATTCGGCGTCGTGTAGAGCGTCGATCCGCGCCGATTTGGCGTCGATCGGCGTCGATCTGGCGTCGACCAGCGTCGATTCGCAGGAGCTGGCACGAGGGTGTGGGAGGCTCCCGTGAGCTGCCACAGAAGTCTGCGACCTGCGTCGTTGGGGCTCGCGGGTGGCACCGCGCTGCCCTCGTCGGGCCTCCCCGCGGAGCGGCGGAGCACTCTGCCGAGGCCCTCGCCCGCCCCCGGCGGGCTGCAGGCCACACCCCCTGCAGGCCACACCCCTCGGGCGTCGCCGACCTGCGCTCCCCCTCCCTTCCGTCCATGCCTCCCCTCCCTCCCTCGTCCCTTCTGCAGACGTCCTCTGGACTCTGGGCATCGCTCGGACGTGTGCGGTCTTCCTTCGGCGAGGGCCACCGGGGAGCATCCTTGATCGCTTGGCGAGAAAGCCCGCGCGCGAGACCGAACAAAAACACAGGGAGTGGACGTCCGAGCCATGGCGAGGACGTCCTCCAGTCTCGTGCGAGCTCTGCCTGCTGCCGCCCCTCCGCCCTCGGGGCCCTGCTCCCGCTGCTGCTGCTCCGGCTGCCGCCCCTCCTGCCTCGACTCCGCCCCCCGGCCCTCGCCCTCGCTGCCAGAGCACAGCAAGGCATGCCCACAGCAGACCGCCGCGTCTTGGCATCGCTCGGGCGTTTGCATTTTTTCTCGGCGAGAACCATCGAGGACCATCCTGGACCATCGGGCAACAAAAAAACACGCGCACGAGACCGAACAAATGCATGGAATATGGACCTCCGAGCGACGGCAAGGCGTGTCTTTGTGTTTGCCGTCCAGCGGCCGGCTTGGTGCGGACTTTGCAGCGGGGCCGCCCCATTTGAAAGCCGGGGGGAGGCGTTTCCCCCCGTTCGTGCCCTGGCTCGCTACTCCCTGTGTCTCCCCCTTGCCCTTGTGGGAGTACAGTCATCCCGCATAGTAAGGATGGGCAACCTTCCCAAAGGTACCCTCGCACCCTTGCCCCTCTTCGGCCCATCCTCAGCGACTTTCGCTGGCCAGCCAGCCTCGTTCGAAAGCCGTTAACATGGCCCTCCAAGGCCCTTGCATCTAATCGCGCATCTTTATGATACGGGTCGACTGTACCCTTCCGATGGTTCGAGACTGCTCTAGTCAGAGCTGGTGCCCACACATGCACCGTTGCGGGAGCCAGGACTCCGGGAACCTGGCTCAGACAAGAGCTCCTCCATCTGTCGCGCCGTCTGCTCCGCTCATGCGGCGTGCGTGGCCTTCACGTCTTCGCGCTGATGTGGCTACCTCTGCCTCCTGCCGCTCCTCCCTGCGCCCTGCACAATTCTCTCAACCGACTTGGAGAGCGGGGGGTGGGAGACCTTACGGAAGGGGCGTCGAGGCAAGGAGCGAGTCAGGTCTCTAGAAACGGGGGCAGCGCCACATCCAGCAGGAGGAGAAAGAGGAGGAGGAGGACGATGAGGAGGACGAGGAGGAGAAGGACGAGAAGGAGGAGGAGGAGGAGGAGGAGGAGGCGAAAGGGAGAGGAGGAGAAGGAGGAGGAGGAGGAGGACGCGAAAGGGTGGAGAACGCGAAAAGGTGGAGAGAGGGTGGGCGTCCAAGGCCCTTGCATCCTTATCGTGCACCCTTATGGTGCGGGTTGACTGTACCCATCGGTCGTTGAGAGTAGGTATTTTTGCCCCCCCAGATTCTAATCTGCTTCAAGCGCCTTCCTACTTCAATGATCGAGTGGCTTCACCTTTTCCGTCCTCCTTCGGGGGCTGACGGAACCCAATCCTTTTTCAACGTCCTCCTACTTCATTTTTCTTCCTATTTCTTCTGATCGATGGGTAACGCCCTCCGCCCCTCGCCCCCTGACGCCGCGCCTGCCGCCAGCAGCGCCGGACCGTGCGGGCCACCATGGGCCCGCCGAGCTGCGCCCCTCGGCGCAGGCGCGGCGCGGCGGGAAGCCGCGGGCCGAGCCGCCCCGAACGGCCGCCGGGGGGGAGGGAGGAGAGAGGAGGATCGGAGGAGGAGGGAGAGGAGGGGGAGATGGAGGAGGAGGAGGAGGAGGAGGAGGAGAAAGGGAATGGAAGAGGAGGAGGAGAAAGGAAATGGAGGAGGAGGAGGAGGAAGATGAGGAGAAGAGGATGAAGGCAATAGGAGGAGGAGGATGGGGGCGGGGGGAGGAGAGGAGAGGCGGGGGGGAGGAGGAGGAGAGGAGGAAGAGAGGAGAGGAGGAGGAGGAGGGGGAGGGGGGGTGGGGGGGGGGGGGGAGAGGAGGAGGAGGAGGAGGAGGAGGGGAGGGAGCAGGAGGAGGAGGAGGAGGGAGGAGAACATCACCTCTCTCTTTCTTTGTTCGCACACCCCTCTTTCTCTTTTTTTTTTGTTTTCTTTCTTTTTTTCTTTCTCTCCTCTCTCTCTCTCTCTCATCATCTCTCTCTCATCTCTTTTCTCTCTCTCTCTCTATTTCCCTCTCTCTCTCTCTCTTCTCTCTTTCTCTTCCTCTTTCTCTTTCTCTTTTCCTCTCTCTTTCTCTCTTTCTTCTCTCTACATCTCTCCTCTCTCCCTTCTCTCTCTTCTCTCTCTCTCTCTTCTACTCATCTTCCTCTCCTCTCTCTCACCCTCCTCGTCTCTCTCTCTCTCTCTCTCTCTCTCTCTCTCTCTTCTTTCTCTCCTCTCTTCTCTCTCTCTCCTCTCTCTCTCTCTCCTCTCTCTCTCTCTCTCCCTCTCTCTCTCTCTCCCTCTCTCTCTCTCTCTCTCTCGCTTTCCCTCTTTTTTTGATTGTTTTTTCCCCACATCCAAAGTGGGGTTCTTGTTTTCTCTGGACACCCCGCGCAGGAACAGGAACACACGCGCACACACCCACTCACACTCACTCACACTCTCTCATCATCAACCTCATCAGCATCATCGATGATGCTCTCTCACATGCTTAGTCACTCACATACTCATCATCATCATCACTCGCACTCTCTCACACGCTCACGAACAGCATCATCATCATCATCATCATCGGCATCGGCATCATCCTCATTCAAACATCATCATCGCCACCACCACTCACAATCGATCATCATCCTCTTCACCACTCATCTCCACCATCACTCATCATCCTCATCCTCATCATCGTTGAGTAAATTGTGAGGAAGTCTCAGGCGGGAGCCCCCTCCCTATGGGGCCCGCAGATCATGTTGGTAATCCGAGCGGGTCATCGGAATCCTGTAACTGTCGTCACTTTTGAGCTCCCCAGGCCTGAAAATGGAGGAAGTCTCAGGCGGGAGCCTCGTCTGTGAGTGAATTGGGAGGAAGTCTCAGGCGGGAGCTCCCTCCCTATGGGGCCCGCAGATCATGTTGGTAATCCGAGCGGGTCATCGGAATCTTGTAACTGTCGTCACTTTTGGGCTCCTCAAGCCTGAATTTGGAGGAAGTCTCAGGCGGGAACCTCGTCTGTGAGTGAATTCTGAGGAAGGCTCAGGCGGGAGCCCCCTCCCTATGGGGCCCGCAGATCATGTCGGCAATCCGAGCGGGTCATCGGAACCTTGTAACTGTCGTCACTTTTGGGCTCGTCAAGCCTGAATTTGGAGGAAGTCTCAGGCGGGAGCCTCGTCTCTGAGTGAATTGTGAGGAAGTCTCAGGCGGGAGCCTCCCTCCCTATGGGGCCCGCAGATCATGTTGGTAATCCGAGCGGGTCATCGGAACCCTGTAACTGTCGTCACTTTTGGGCTCCTCAAGCCTGAATATGGAGGAAGTCTCAGGCGGGAGCCTCGTCTGTGAGTGAACTGCGAGGAAGTCTCAGGCGGGGGCCCCCTCCCTATGGGGCCCGCAGATCATGTTGGCAATCCGAGCGGGTCAGGAATCTGGCTGCAGGTGCACGGCTTCAAGGAGTCTCCGATCTACCAGGAGGTCGCCGAGGTGCTGCGACAGGGCGCCGAAGGCGCCGACGACGACGGCCAGGCCGAGGCGCGGGCGCGGAGCTTGCTGATGTTCAGGCCCAGCGAAAGGGAGTTCACATGGCAGAGCTCGGGGGCGCACAGCGTGCGCCGCTCGGGGTTCACCCTGACGCACGCGTCCTACCTGACCTCCACGCTGTCGCAGGGCCAGACGCTGCGCAAGGGCGTCACCATCGACTGCGCGAGAGACGAGGACGCTGGCCGCACGGGCATGTCGGACGAGCAGTGGTGGCTGCACCTCTACGTCATGTTCTCCCGCGCCACGTGCATGCGGAACATGCTGATCCTGCGGCCGCCGCCGCGAGAGTTCCTGGAGTGCGGGCCGCCGGCGCCCCTGCGGAAGGCGCTCCTGGAGTTCGACAAGAGAGCGGTTTGTCCGGGGCGGAGGCGAAGCAGCTCGCGGCAGAGCTGGGCTTCGTGCTGCCTTCCGCCTGAGCGCGGCTGCGCCTCGCTCGAAGCCCGCGGGATTGTCCCGACGGCTTGGTCTTGCGCGCCAGCGGCTCGCGGGGTTGTCCCGACAGCCTGGCCCGCGGGGTTGTCCCAGCGGCTGCGCGACGTGACCAGTAGAGAGCGCGCCTGTGCTGGCCGTGGCGGCGACGGCGCCGAGGAACATCGACATGCGCGCTCATGCAACAGGAAGGGGAGGAGGTGGCGGGGCGCGGAACAAACAGGGGGGCGAGGATGGGGACAACGTAAGGAGTGGAAGGGGGGCCCGCGCCAAGGCGAGAGGAAATATACGCAGAAGAGACAGCCAGGACGCCTCACCAACCACGAGGACGACGGTGATGGCTTTTTCCAGATTCGCCCAGAGGATTCTTATGTGGGGTTCTTCCGTCGGAGTAATTTGTTTTTGTTGTTTCTTTTTGTCTTTAGTTTCTCTCTCTCTTTCTCTTTCTCTTCTTTTTTTCTCTCTCTCTCTCTCTCTCTCTCTCTCTCTCTCTTTCGCTCTTCATTTACCTCTCTCGTCGATCTCTCTGCCTTTTATCCCCGCTCGCCACGGCCTCTGCTGAGTCAGAGGTCTTGCAGGGATCATGCCCAGGGGCCTTCGTCGGTCCAGGCCTCCGTTAGCTTGTGTCTGTTCTTTCGCCCTCTGTCCCGACACCTCGTCGGGAGTGCAGGGGGCCGAACGGTTTCGCGTTAAGTCGGGCCTGTCCCTCTACAGGAGGAATATTCAAACATCGGCAACAAAATGGTTTGGGGCCCATTTTTAGAGCATTTCTTGTGGTTGCCATTTTGGTTGTTCTTTTGCATATGTTGTATCATTCGCCCAGAATCCCCCCGTAGGGGGACACGCCCGGCTCGAGTTCTGCGCTGTCTCTGGGCGCGTGGCGCCCCCGCCCCGTCGACGACCGCCCCCCCCCCCCCCCCCCCGCGCCCCCCCCCCCGCGCCGTTTTGGAAACATCGGCGCCTGCGGCGGGCTCGCGGTGCTTCGAAGATCATCGATCATCGGCGCCTGCGGCGGGCCTCTTCGCATTGGCTTTCGAGCCCCGCCCCCTTACTCTGACTCTCTTTTTCCTGGCACTCCGAGGGCTGTGGTGTTCGGCATCCCCGCGACCCGTTTTGGGCCCCAGATGAGCGCCGAAGAACAAGGCGGGACGAAGCAGCGCCCTTGAGAAAACTAGGTCACCCGAGGGGGGCGCGAGGATGATCACGGGGCGCGATGCGCGAAGTTAGTCGGCGGAGCGGGTACGGTGCGTCTCAGAGGCCATTGCGCTTTCTGGGAAACCGCTTGTGGCCTCGGGACCTTTTGTGCCCTAGTCTGCTTCGGCGCGCCCCGCCTCTAGCCCGACCAGCGCCTGACCGCCTCTTGCACCCCTGCGCCCGCTGACTTGAAAAGTGGCCTCGGAGAAGGCTCAGAGGGCTTCGCAGAAGGCGGGGGTGTTTCTGAGCAGCCCCGCCGCCTTCTGAGAAGGCTGGCCCCTTCTGCGCGCCGCCGAGTTTCGTGTCAGGGGGCAACGGACGGGGGCACAGCAGGCAGCGGCACGGGGAACGCCGATCTCCACGTTTGGCCATGCCCCCGTTCAAGGGGCCCTTGGCGCCGTAGACGGGGGCATGGTAAGCGGGGGTACATGGAAAACCTTAAAACCCAGTTGAACTAGGCCCCCGTTTGCGAAGCCCCGATGGTGACCCCAGGGGGGAACGGGGCCGAAAACACTGGGGCCCGCGGGCCGAAGAGGTCTGACCGCGGGATGCTCGGAGCAGGCCGCAGGGGGCCCTGGCCACCTCTGAGATCCTGGCGTCTCCGCGTCTTCGAGCTGGGCCTTGTGGCCGTTCTGGGGCCCCTTCGCCCTCACAGATCGATCCGGCTCGCAAAGTGACGCAGGGAGGCGGGGTCCAGGGCCCCGGGCGCGATGTTGTACGATGTTGCATGTCCTCGCTGCGTGAGACATCGGGGGCGGTCGGGACGAGTCCAGGCTGTCCGCGACGTCTCCGCAGCGGGAGTCGCGGCCAGACTCCCAGGCCAGGTGAGTTCGGCGGCGGAGTCCGAACCCTATTGCTTCGCCGAGCAGCGCTTCGGGCAACTCGATGGGCGGCGGGGGTACGGCTCCCAGACACGATCGCGTCGTAACAAAGAATCAGGGCGGGAGGTTTTTGGCCAGTTTCGGCCTCGGGGGGCCCTTTCCTGGCTTCGGGACCGTCAAATAACGACTCAGGATGAAACGCCGGCCCCAGGGAAAGGGTCTGGACTTCCGAGGACGCCGTCCTGAAAAATCAAAAAAAACAGGACGTCGCATGTCTGGGTTCGGAACTCGTCGAGCACGGGGCGAAGTCCGAACCCTATCCCCGCCTCCCGCTTGCGTGGTTGTTCATGGAGTTGGGGCTCTCTTGCGCGGTAAAAAAATCAGGGGAACCGATGGTTGGCGGGGGTAGGGTTCGTACGTCGCCACTTGTGAGCGTTCTGGAGTCATTGTTGCCCGTCCCTCGTTCCCCGCTCCCCCCTCGCCACCCTCACCGCCCTCCGTTTTCCGAGGTCACCCACTGGGAGCGCGAGCATAAAGTTGCTTCGCGCGTCGCGGTCTGGGCCAACGCGGTTGCCCCCCCAAGGGGTCGGCGCGGGGGCGCGCGGGCGCGAGGATCACCGCGCACGGCGGGGCGCGATGCGCGAAGGTACATGACCTAGATTCCCCGTCGCCCCTTCCCCCCCTTCCTCTCCCACCCCTTCCCACTCTCCTCTCCCACCCCCCCCTCCCCCGATCCCAGTGGGCTCCCTCTCTGCACGGCCCCTCAAGGCCCCCTGAGGAGCCAGGAATGCGCGCAAAAGGGGGGGGCTGCCAGGGTTTGCTTGGGCTCGAGCACCGTGCGCCAGAGACCGCCAGCGGGCTTTGCGCTGCGTCCCCTGGCGCTCCCGATGGCCTCCGCGGTGGCTGCCCGTACCAGGCCGCACTTTTTTGAGAGGAGCTCGGCAACGGCCGCGGCAGCGCCCCAGGACGATCCCCGCCGCCTCGCTTGGCTGCACCAGTTTGTCGTCTCCTCCTCCTTCTCTCGACTACACGTAAGAGTGACCCTTCGCCGGAGTGAACTTTGGTACGGGCCTATTGGGGTCCCCCGACCGTCGAACGCGATGCGATAGTATCGTCTTGCGCGCTTGTGTTTGGTCGCTCCGCGGCCCCCGAAAAGCCGCGCACCAAAGGTCACTCTTACCCAGGGTCACTCTTGCGAGTAGCCGATTCTCCTCCTCGTCTCCTCTTCCCGCTGCTCCTCTTCGTCCTCGCTTCTCCCGCCTCCGTCTCTCCTCCGGCCCTCCAGCCCTCCTCCATCCCTCGTGCCTCCTGCGTCCTGCTGCCTTCCTGCATATCTCATCACTCCTGCCTCCTCCCTCTTCTCTCCTCCCGCCTGCCTGGCAGCCCCTCCACCAGCACTCATCACTCCTCTCTCTCCCTCCTCGTCGTCCTCCTGCCTCACCTCTCCTCCGCACGTACCCGTGTTCACTCGAGCCCCATTTGGGCTCAAGCTTGTCCCTCGGCCGGGCCCCCGCCCCCCGGGCCAGAAGAGGGAGATAATACACGCGACGACCTTCGCGCGCCCCGAAACGCCCAACATGTGTGCGACCTGAAGTGGACTCGCGTGAGCGGAAACCCTCTCACTCCGGCAGTGCATGCGGCGCTTCTGGCCCCGACGCAGTTCGTCGAGGGCAAACGGGCAACGGCCTAGATCGCCGTGCACCCTTCGGCTGGTAACAGACGGGTTGTGTTCGCACAGCTGGTGGGGCCAGCTGTGCTGTGGACAGGCGGACCAGCGCCTCTGATGCCGCGGGCCTCCTGTGCAAGGTGACCGTTAGATGGATTCGCAGAACTTGTGCGCAGTCTTCTTCCCGATGGCTGAGTAGGAGTATCATGGGGCCGAGTGCGGGAAGACAACACAAAGCAGCACGACGCAATGGTCATCCTTCTGTGCGTAGGCGTGGTGTCTTTGATAACGGCAACGAGCATGGGATGCTTGAGGTTGATCTATTTCTCTTTCTCTCTCTCTCTCTCTATGATGCGATTCGGAAAACTATGATGATGGATCGGCCGCATGCAGTGGAGACGTGTGGCCACCACCTTTCGACGAGCAGCCATAATGGCACCCCCGACAGTCTCCGCTTCTCGACAGTTACGGGCTGCTCCACCAGAGGCTCCTCCTTCCCCCGCCTCTCGTCTCGTCTTGCCTCCTCCTCCTCCTACCCCTCCTCGTCCCCTTTGTGCGGCTCGCCCTCCTGGTCCTCCTCCTGGTCCTCCTCCCGCCCTCCCTCTCTCCTGCCAGAGAGCGAGCAGCGTCTTGTGCAGAGGCATTCGGTCCCCTGGGGCATCTGCTGAGTTCGCCCGGAGGTCCCCGGAGGTCACGGCCCCAGCGGGCCCAAAGATGTCCAAAGCGATCGGTGTTTGACCCTGACTCGCTCCTGGTCCGTCTCCTCCTCCTCCTCCTCCTCCTCCTCCTCCTCCTCCCCCTCCTCCTCCTCCTCCCCCTCCTCCTTCTCCTCCCCCTCCTCCTTCTCCTCCCCCTCCTTCTCCTCCCCCTCCTTCTCCTCCCCTCCTTCTCCCCCCCCTCCTTCTCCTCCTCCTTCTCCTCCCCCTCCTTCTGCTCCCCCTTCTTCTCCTCCCCCTCCTCTCTTCCCCCTCCTTCTCCTCCTCTCATCCAGCCTACATGCCCTCGAGCACATGCCTCCCATGCTCGGGATCGCTCCTAGCGTGTTCTGTTCTGCCGAGTCCGCGGCAGGTGATGCGAAGGGAACTGCCGGCTCCCCTGCGAGACTCGTCCTCCACAGAGCTCCACGAGCGCTGTTCGAGGTCTGTTCGGGGTCTGCCGCCGGAGGGCGGGATGGAATCCCCGAGGTGATGGCCCGAGAGAGGGTCCATCTCTCCAAGGCGATGGTCCGAGAAGGCTCTCTAGTATGATTGCTTGGGGCCACTCCCACAGAGAGGGACCTGATGACCTTGCTCGGTCAGGGGTCGCCAACACAGGGTCCATTCCGATTCGATCGATCCGCCTCGATATCGATTTCAGCTGGTCCGATCCGATCCGATTCCGATATTCCGAAGACCCGAGGTGGCCCGATCTTTGCATGGCGTCGTTGTGCATCTTAGAGAAGCCGATCCGATCCGATTTTGTGTCGGTGCCGGTGCGGCACGATCCGACGCATCTTACGATTCGATTCGATTTCCCGATTCAGTGTTGGTTGATCCTGCAACCGACCTGATCCGATTGCCCAAGGCGATGTGACAAACATGAAAAGACCTTGGTGAGCACCGCGGCCGAGAAGTAAAGCGTTATGCTAACGCAGTTCCCCACATAAAGATATTCACGGTTTCGTGGGACCCATGGGGTACGACAACATCAACACGAAGGAGAAGCTCATCGAACGAGTAAGTACGCACGAAAGGGCAGGCGAAAGAAAGGAGGAGGGAGGACAGGTGCTCAGGAAACGAAGCCTTGTAAATAGTACGGTTTCTTGATACCCTCCTCGCTCTGGCGGGGCCCCGCTGGAAGGGGGGAGGGGCATGAAACCATGTAAATAGCATGGGTTTCCGATACCCTCCTCGCTCAGGCGGGGGCCTCCCTGGAGGGGTGGGAGTAAATAGTATGGGTTTCTGATACCCTCCTCGCTCAGGCGGGGCCTCCCTGGAGGGGTGGAAGGGGCACGAAACCATGTAAATAGTACGGGTTTCCGATACCCTCCTCGCTCAGGCGGGGCCTCCCTGGAGGGGAGGGAGGGGCACGAAACCATGTAAATAGTATGGGTTTCCGATGCCCTCCTCGCTCAGGCGGGGCCTCCCTGGAGGGGTGGGAGGGGCACGAAACCATGTAAATATTATGGATTTCCGATACCCTACTTGCTCAGGCGGGGCCTCCTTGGAGGGGTGGGAGGGGCACGAAACCATGTAAATAGTATGGGTTTCCGATACCATCCTCGCTCAGGCGGGGCCTCCTTGGAGAGGTGGGAAGGGCACGAAACCATGTAAATAGTATGGGTTTCCGATACCCTCCTCGCTCAGGCGGGGCCTCCCTGGAGGGTATGGTATGGTCTGGTAGATATGGTATGGAATGGTAGGCATGGTATGATATGGGAGGCTGGAATGGTAGGCATGGTATTGATATGGGAGGCGGGAGGCGGGAGGGAGAAGGAGAGGATGTTCTGGGAAAACAAGAACCCCACTCAGGATGTGGGGAAATACACGAAACGGACAAGCACACGGCAGTCTGTGAAGGGGGGGTATCGAACGGACGATGTCAAATACCAGAATCGATGTAACAGCAGGGCCAATTGCTTTTGTTGGATGGATCTCTCAAGCTCTCCGCCGCCTCAAGCGGTGTGCGTTCAGAGCAGGAACGCAGCAGAGCCATAGGACCGCGTGGTATTGACAGTGTAACTCCGCACACGTGTCAAATGCTCTTAGCGAGCAAGAACACAGCAGAGCCCCAGGACAGCGCGGCATTGACAGTGTAGCTCAGCATCAATGCAGTGGCCAGGGACCCCCCCGCGAACGATGACGAGGTCGTCGTCCTCGTCGTCGTCGTCGTCGTCGTCGTCGTCGTCGTCGTCGTCGCCGCGCCAGGAGGCCTCGTCCGCAGCGGCCATGGCCCGGGCGCTGTGCATGCCGCGGCTGCTCGGAAGCGGCTTGCCAGCGGGGGCTGCGCGCCCCGGCGGGTTCGGGCTGGAGACCCGTCGGCTGAGAAATCTGGGCAGGAGGAGGAGGAGGGGGAGGACGAGGAGGAGGAGGAGGAGGAGGAGGAGGAGGAGGAGGAGGAGGAGGGGAGGGGAGGGTGCGAATGAGCAGGCGCAGGAAGACGATGGTGATGGTTCTGGTGGGGATGAAGCTGAAGATGGTGATGATGGTGATGATGGCGATGATGGTGATGATGGTGATGGTGATGGCGATGGTGATAATGATGATGATGGTGGTGATGATGATGTGATAATGATCGTGTGATGATGATGATGATGGTGGTGGTGGTGATGATGATGAGGACGGTGACGATGATGACGATGACGACGATGATAATGGTGATGCTTATGATGATCACGATGACGCGGATGATGACGATGACGAAAATGGTGGTGATGATGATTATGGTGTTGATGCTACTGCTATGTTGATGATGCTCGTGCTGATGATGAGATGAGGATGATGATGCTGATGATGATGATGCTGGTGATGGTGATGGTGATGGTAATGATGATGATGATGATGATGATGATGATGATGATGGTGGTGATGGTGATGGTGATAGTGCTGATGGTGGTGGTGATAGTGATGATGATGAAGATGGTAGTGGTTATGATAATGATGACGATGACAATGACGATGATGATGCTGATGATGATGATGATGATAATGATAATGGTAACGATGATGAGACTGATGACGACGATGATGATGATGATGATGATGATGATGATGACGACGCGGATTATTACGATAGCGACGACGATGACGATTCTTATCACCAGATTGATGATGTTGTTGACGACGACGATGGCGATGACGATCACGATGATGATGATGCTGATGCTGCTGATGATGATGATGATGATGATTACGATGATGATGCTGATGATGGTGGTGGTGATGATGCTGATTACGCTGATGCTGATGGTTGTGATGCTGACGAAGCTGATGCTGATAATGGCGATGTTGATCATGATGGTGCTGCTGCTGCTGCTGCTGCTGCTGATGATGATGATGATGATGATGATGATGATGATGATGATGATGATGATGATGATGATGATGATGGAATGATAATGCCGACGACGACGACGAGAACGAGAACGAGGTCAAGGACGACGACGAAGGTAGTGATGACGAGTGTTGCAGCAACGATGAGGAGGACGGTGATGACTGTGCTGAGGATTAGTTTTATGGCTTCGACAACTATGATGACAATGATGATGATGGCGACGACGTTGTTGGTGATGCTGTTGATGATGGTGATGATGCTGTTGTTGATGATACATTTGATGATGAGGGTGATGGTTCTGATGGTGGTGGTGGTGGTGGTGGTCTTGTTGATGATGGTGATGATTATTATCCATGGTGGTGTCATCGATGCAGTTGATGACGACGATGATGATGATGCTGGTGGTGGTTGTGGTGATAATGATAATGAGTTCAAATGTTTGAACGTTTCAGGCCCGTCTCTGGGACTACAGAGGCTGGAGGTCTCGGAGGGGCTCTGGCTATCAGAGGTGTCTGGTGACATCTGGGAACCTCCCCCTCCTCCTCCTCCTCTTCCTCCTCCTCCTCCTCCTCCTCCTCCTCCTCCTCCTCCTCCTCCTCCTCTCTCTATCGCCTCCTCCTCTTTCAAGCCTTCTGGGCGATCCCCTCGTCGCCATCTCTGGGCGCAGCTCTGAAAGCAGGCCGTGGCCCGCTGGCAAACCAAATCGCACGAACCAAATCGGCACGAATCAAATCGGTACGTCCGCGCCGCCGCGGACGTCGTCCATTTGAGACAGAAGGCTGCCTGCCCAGCAGCGGTCGCTGTTGTTGTTGGGCATCGTACCCTCTTTGCCTAACAGCGAAGACTGATAGGTTTCTAGTAGTGTCAAAAGAAAGCATCTTGACTCCCCAGGGGGGTCTTGGCGGGTGCCGGGGAGAAGCCGCGGAAGTCGTTTTAAGCAAACAGTTACACACTTCGTGGTCTTGGAGGTCCCAGAACTCCATTCCCGGGCCACATTCTGAATGCCCGGAGCCAACTGTAGGCCACTTCGTGGTCTTCGAGTTTCCAGAACTCCATTCCCGGGCCACATTTTGAATGCCCGGAGCCAACTGTAGGCCACTTCGTGGTCTTCGAGTTCCCAGAACTCCATTCCCGGGCCACATTTTGAATGCCCGGAGCCAACTGTAGGCCACTTCGTGTCTTCGAGTTCCCAGAACTCCATTCCCGGGCCACATTTTGAATGCTGAGGCAGGCTGATGCTGAGGCTTGGCTGCAGGCTGAGGCAGGCTGAGGCTGAGGCCGAGGCTGAAGGCAGACTGAGGCTGAGGCTGAAGCAGGCTGAGGCTGAGGCTGAGGCAGGCTGAGGCTGAGGCTGAGGCAGGCTGATGCTGAGGCAGGCTGAGGCTGAGGCTGAGGCTGATGCAGGCTGAGGCTGCAGGCTGAGGCTGAGGCCGAGGCCGAGGCAGACTGAGGCTGAGGCTGAAGCAGGCTGAGGCTGAGGCAGGCTGAGGCTGAGGCTGAGGCAGGCTGATGCTGAGGCAGGCTGAGGCTGAGGCTGAGGCTGATGCAGGCTGAGGCTGAGGCAGGCTGAGGCTGAGGCCGAGGCTGAAGGCAGACTGAGGCTGAGGCTGAAGCAGGCTGAGGCTGAGGCTGAGGCTGAGGCTGAGGCTGAGGCTGAGGCTGAGGCTGAGGCTGAGGCTGAGGCTGAGGCAGGCTGAGGCCGAGGCTGAAGGCAGACTGAGGCTGAGGCTGAAGCAGGCTGAGGCTGAGGCTGAGGCAGGCTGAGGCTGAGGCTGAGGCAGGCTGATGCTGAGGCTGAGGCTGAGGCTGAGGCTGAGGCTGAGGCTGAGGCAGGCTGAGGCTGAGGCAGGCTGAGGCTGAGGCCGGGGCTGAAGGCAGACTGAGGCTGAGGCTGAAG
The DNA here is from genome assembly GCA_963575745.1 of Prorocentrum cordatum. NCBI lineage: Eukaryota > Dinophyceae > Prorocentrales > Prorocentraceae > Prorocentrum > Prorocentrum cordatum. The sequence goes on along the minus strand of CAUYUJ010014429.1, from coordinate 259,066 downwards.
CAGGCTGAGGCTGAGGCTGAGGCAGGCTGAGGCTGAGGCTGAGGCAGGCTGATGCTGAGGCAGGCTGAGGCTGAGGCTGAGGCTGATGCAGGCTGAGGCTGCAGGCTGAGGCTGAGGCTGAGGCTGAGGCTGAGAAGCAGGCTGAGGCTGCTCAGGCTCAGGCCAGGCTGAGGCAGGCTGAGGCTGAGGCAGGCTGAGGCTGAGGCTGAGGCTGATGCAGGCTGAGGCTGAGGCAGGCTGAGGCTGAGGCCGAGGCTGAAGGCAGACTGAGGCTGAGGCTGAAGCAGGCTGAGGCTGAGGCTGAGGCAGGCTGAGGCTGAGGCTGAGGCTGAGGCTGAGGCTGAGGCAGGCTGAGGCTGAGGCTGAGGCTGATGCAGGCTGAGGCTGAGGCAGGCTGAGGCTGAGGCCGAGGCTGACGGCAGACTGAGGCTGAGGCTGAAGCAGGCTGAGGCTGAGGCTGAGGCAGGCTGAGGCTGAGGCAGGCTGATGCTGAGGCAGGCTGAGGCTGAGGCTGAGGCTGATGCAGGCCACTGCGACTGTCATCGCGAATGCGACTACGACTGCGAGAACAGCAGAATTCTACAACTGGATTCTCATCTGAATCTTAAGGGGAATGCTTCCAGATATGCTACTACACATCGCTGTTAGGTTGCTTTTCCGGGATAATTTCCCGCACCCGTTCCGGTCGTCCAAATAGGAAGGAGGAGGGTGGGGGGGTGTGAACCGGCGTGGAGGCTTGTGGGGTGGGCCAGGAGGGACAAGAGAGGAGGGACGGTGGGGTACAAACGAGGAGTGAGGAAGGAGGGTGGGAGAGGAGACGGGGGGAGGATCGGAGGACACGTTCGATTTCCCCCCCCCCCCCCGCTTCAAGTCAAACCAGATCGTGCTTGCCACCAGCTTCTCTTCATCTCCCATCTGGCAGCCCGTTTGTACAGATCGGTAGCGGGGTCTCACGAAGCGGGGGTTGGATGCTTTCTTCACAGGGCAGGTGAAGGTCGAGAGTCCCGAGACGGGGGCGAACAAAAAGTAGTGAGGACGGTGGTTGACCGCACTTCCGATCAGTATTGGTGCCTGCTCCACAGCGATTGTTGTCGGTCAAGCGGCGAATGTCGTGGGGCCAAATGTATTCGCTTCAGATGTTTGGCAGCATTTGCTGTCGCGATTTCGCCCTAACAGATGCTGCCCCAATTTTGGGCGCGCCAAGACGGAGTCGGCGCGAATCCCTTTGTCGACCAGTGAAGATCCAGTTCAGGCCTCCCAAATGATGGGGTCGAAGTAGATAGAGTCGGAGGATCGCGCCGCATTGCCGATGCATCGCCGATGCGGCTCGAACGCCGATGCATCGGCGATGCATGCACCATCTACTCGGACCCCATTCGAGAGGTCTCATCCAGGGCAACCTCACAATCAACACGTCGGAGTACGGACAAATCTGGTTTCGGAAGGAGCTCGGACGACCTTGGGTCCTTCGTTCGATTTCGTATTTCTAGGCCTTGCAACGGGGTCCCAAGAAATGCCTCGCACCATTCGCCAGAGTGGCCCCCAGGAGGAGGAGGAAGAGGTGGAGGAGTAGGAGGAGGAGGAGGAGGAGGAGGAGGAGGAGGAGGAGCAAGAGCAAGAGGAGCAAAAGGAGCAAGATAAGCAAGGCTGATGGGCGAGGCGAGGCTGATGGGAAGGCCGATGAGAAGGCTGATCAGAACCGACCCCCAGACACGCCCCCCCCCCCCCCCCTGCGCCGGACGGAGAGCCGTACCGCCGAGGTTGGCCTCCGCCCGGCCCCCTGCGAGGCAGCCCCTTCCGCCCCCCCCCCTGCACGCGATCCATCCGATCGCGTTTTTCATAGAGCGCGTTCCGCCTGCTCGCAGAGTGCCTGCCCGCAGACGTCGGACAACAGCATGCCTTCGACATGTGGTGGGCCGTGGATCTCCTGCGGCGGACCCTGGCCATCTGCGAGCAGCGATTGTGCGAGCAGGCGGAACGCGCTTGCCTAGGTTTGCCAAAGCTTACAAGAGTACCTTCCCGCGGCTCCCTCGGCATTCCTTGGACCTTCCCTTGGTCAGAGCGTAGATTACCTACCCCGCTTTCGCTTCCAGGCAAAACCAAGTCTTACCACGCGCCTCCTCGTCAAGCGGCCTGACCAGTACAGGCCGTAGTTTGGCATCGCTTGGTATCTCTTGGAAGCGAGGGTGGTCAAAAGCGAGGTAGGTTTGTTTGCCCCCTACTTGGGACCTCCGCGCGGCAGAGGAGAAGCCTTGGCAGCCGCCGCGCTCGCCGGTGGGCCGCCGGGAGGGTGACGCAACACGCAGACGGCATGGGCACGACAGCAGCATCGAGAATCGAGAGGGTGCAGCGCTAGCGCGTAATTTTGATCGCGCGCTCGCACGAGAGCCGAGCCGCTGGATCCTAGGTTCGGATGGCCCGTACGAACAGGCTCGACACGTGTTCGCGCCTTCGTCACTGGACGCGAAGATCTCCGGATATGACTGCCTTCATTCTCCACTCATATCACCCCTTCCCTTCATTTTCCACTCATTCTACACCTGCCTCCCCTCCACTCACCCTTACCCCTTACCCCTGCTTCCCCCCAATCCCCTCCCATCCCTCCCCCTCAGTCCCTGCTCCACTCGCTGCATGTATGGGGGCTCGGAGGGGGGACAGGAAGAGCAGGAGGAGGGCGAGGACGATGACGAGGAGGACGATGGTGAGGAAGAGCACCAGGAGTAGGACGCGGATGAGCACTCGGAGCAGGATGAGAAGACGGAGGAGGCAGTGGAAGAGGAGGAGGTGGCGGAGAGGCAGGCGGATGTGGAATGGCCAGGGGATGCCAGGCGCAGGCGAGGGGGGGGGGGGGGGGAGGATGCCGGTGGGGAGCAGCGACAGGCGGGGGGGGGGCAGAGTGCGAAGCGGAGGGCGAGGCGGGGGAGGAGGAAGGGGAAGAGCCGCAGGCGAGGAGCAGAGGGGGCGACGAGCAGGGCGATCGGGACGGGCGCGAGGAGAGGGAACCCCGTCTTGGAGGCCCCCAGCTCCCAGTGAGCCCATGGGGGCCGGGGGGGGCGGGGGGGCGGCGGCGCGCTCGCCGGGCCGGCGGCCCGAAGGCCGCGGTGGACTGGGCATCCATGGAGCCGATGAGGGTCGCGGTGGCGCCGATGGAGGCGCGGCGGGGGAGGTCAGGACCGCTTGACTGATCTAGGGGAACGAAAGATGGCATAAGCATAAAAACTCGAAGGTCCGCGCGGATTTCTCGGATCCGCGCTGGGGCCCCTATAGCGGTGCCTCCGGCGCCGCCCCCGGGGCGCTCCGCGCGCCAGGGAGGGGGGTTTTAGCGCGGATCCAAGAAATCCGCGCGGACCTCCGAGTTTCAATGTCTATGTAATTTTTCGTTCTCCTATATGATCGCTGTCCCCATCGCCGTCCTGATCCCCACCGTCCCACCACCCCAGTTGGGGATGTGCCCCTCGATGCCCGGCGGGAGCAGCCTGCATCCCCGTCGGGGGGGGGGGGGGCAACTCGGCCAGTGGGTCTGAGGTCACGCCAGCGGGGATAGGCATCGGTTGAACGATGCTGAGAGGGGCGGTGACCGTTCAGGTGTCCCCTCCCCTGTCGCCTCGTCGGTCGTTCCCCCCCCCCCCCCCTCTGCGCTCGTGGTCCTCGTCGTCGTCGTCGTCGTCGTCGTCGTCGTCGTCGTCGTCGTCGTCGTCGTCGTCGTATCATCGGCCCAGGAGTCGGCGGTTCAAAGATGGGGTTCTGAGGGATGGGGCCCTAAGGACAGAAAGGGATCTGGGTTGAATTCACACTGTTTGAGGCCCCTCGTCCAAAGGGTCCCATCTCTCAGGACCCGATCTTCTAGGCTACCTCCAGGGGCGCGAAGATCGTCACGCGTCGCGCTTGCGGCTTGGGTTGAAAAGTTGCCCCTCTCCAGGGGGGCGGCGCGAGGGCGCGAAGATAATCGCGCATCGCGGGATGCGATGCGCGAAGTTGGGTGACTTGGTCTACACTGTTTGAGGTCCCTCGCACTCAGGGCCTCATCCCTCAGGACTCCATCCTTGAACCGCCGAGAGGAGGAGGCGGAGGAGGTGGAGGTGGAGGTGGAGGTGGAGGTGGAGGTGGAGGAGGAGGAGGAGGGAGGAGGAGGAGGAGAGGAGGAGGAGAGAGGAGGAGGGAGGAGAGTGTAGGAGGAGGAGGAGGAGGGGAGGGGAGGAGGAGGAGGAGGAGGAGGATCTGGAGGTGGAGGAGACGGAGGAGGAGGAGGAGGAAGAGGAGGAGGAAGAGGAGGAGGACTGCGGTTAATTTGCTCGGCCTGGCGCGCATGGACTATCCTCACACGCCTGACGCCAGTGGACACCCGTCCCGACGGTGGACGGGTGCTGGGGTCGCGGCAGCAGCAACAGCAGCAGCAGCAGGAGGAGGAGGAGGAGGAGGAGGAGATGGAGGAGGAGCCGCCGACTGGAGGCTCGGCTGGAGCCGATGCGGGTGGAGCTCCCCGGCACCGCCGCGGCGCCCTCGCAGAGCACCCCCGCGGCGGGCCCGCCCGGCCGCTTCTGCGTCCCGCGCCCGCACGCCGCCGCCCCCTCGCCGCCGCGCGGCGCCTCGGGGGGCCCGCGGCTCGCCGCGCCGGGGGAGCGCCCCGCGGCGGCGGGGCCGCTCCGCGAGGCGGCGGCCGGAGGGCCGCCAACCCGCGGCAGGCTCGCGTCGTGTCGACGCGGCGTAGACCAGCGAGTTCGGCAGCGGCCAGATCCCAAGGGCGCCCTCGAGGGCGCGAAGCTGTTCGCGCTTCGCGGTTCGGCTCCGATTCCTCCTCTCCTCGTCCTCCTCTTCTCCCCTGGGAGGCGGCGCGAGAGATTGCGAAGTTATTCGCACCTCGCGCTTCGCGCAGCGCGAAGCGCGAAGTTGGGAGCCCTTGGTTCCGCACCACCAGCGGCGTTCGGCCTTGAGCACCCGCGCTGGGGTCGCCGCCGCGTCGACACGGCACGAGCTTGCCGCACGCACCTGCACCTCGGGCGAGGTCGAATTGGGCCTCGTGAGGTCTCGAGTTTCGGCCTCGAGTTTCGAGGTTTTCGGGCGTTTTCGTAGGTTCTCATCGGCTTTCCAGCCACGGGATGCCTTCAGCGGCTGCGCCTCGCCGAGAGCGTTCAGGGGGTGCCCAGATCGTCCCGAAGGGCTGATGGAGAGCCGAATTCTAGACGCTTCGCGTATCCCCACCAGCCCCTCCGTAGCCCTGGCTCAAGCCTCTGGCTCAAGCCGTCTCTGGGCCCCGGCCCCTCGGCCGGGTCTCCCAGCTCAAAGGGACATCCCCTAGGAGTTTTCGGGCCGCGCGCTTCCCCCCGGGCCGCGTTCCGGGCATATCAGACTCCCTGGATTCCTCTCCTACGGCTTCACGCAGCAGCTTGGCCCAGGTCGGGCTTAGCATGGATGGGCGACCGATCGACGACGGTCCTGACTTCCCTGGGGCGACGACGACCGTGTCGCCAGTTGACGACCGTGTGGCCAACGGACTGGCAAACTCAAGGCATCCTCACCCTGGATCACAGGACACCATCCCGCCAGGGCAGCCGTCGCCCCTCGCCCCCTGGGAAGTGAACGCTCCCGTTGACGTTGCGTGCGCACGAGAACCGATGGCCTTCAGCCAAACGGGAAGTCGGGGAAACACGTTCAACCCCGCGATCAACACTGACATAGCGACCTTCAGTCGCTTCCTTGGGATTGACAACGACAGGCATGACGCCCTCCCGCCTAGCTTATCCCCTTCCCTCACCCCTACCCTTCCCCTGCCCATTGCTGGGCGCCCAGTTTCCTTCTCTCCTGGCGGTGCAGGGCAGAGCTGGATCGCTCACGGCGATACCAGGATCACAGGGGGCGAGGGCCCCACTCCAGAACAAGCGAATCCCCCGACGGACCCAGGTTCGCACGGGTCGCGAACGGACGATCGACAGAGAGATGCCCCTGACGACCGACCCAGGGGCCTCAACGACGGAGACGGGGGGACTAGGGCTGGGGCCTCCCCAGAGGGTGACCGCGGGTGTGACTGGAGGGGAGACGGGCAGACGCCTGCCCTGGGACCCGACTCGCATCACAGAGGCTTGCGCCTTCACTCCGCCGAGCGACCCCCCCTGGACACTTCAATGCCGAGAGAAGCAGCCTTCAGCTGCGAATGGGCCAACCCTGCCACCACGGAGACCCATGCCCTCGCCGCGCAGCCTACTTCCCCCGCGGACGTTGACAAAGGGCTTGATGGCTATCGCCGCGCCCCCGCCGCCCCCCCTCGGATGCAGCAGAATGGACATAGAAGATGGGCCTTCAGCCCTTGGAGCGACCTGTGAGATAGCAGATTTGAGGGAGTCTGCTGCCAGGGACTCCTCAAGTGGACTGGCGGGCGCCGACTGCGACGCGGCGGTCAGTCGCCCCTCTGGTCACTTCCGTAATCCCGAGGACTCTCGTCCGCCTCTCGCCCCACAGGCTGGCAGTCTCAGGCGGGACGAACCTCTTGCTCGGGACTCTCACACGGAACGAGCCTTCAGCTCGAGGCTCCAAGGCACATCGAGCAACCTCAGAGGTGACGAGCCTTCAGCTCGAGAATCGGAGACGGCACCAATGGTCGTCGGGAGTGCCGCTGGGCATATGGCCACGAGCGGCGACGGGAGTCGCCGCGCGCCCGCCGCCCTTCCTGGAGTTGACAGCACTGCGCACGTAGAGAATGGGCTTTCAGCCCGAGGAGCTCCCAGCGAGACAGCAGTTCTGAGCGATCCTGCTGCTTGGGACGCCCCGAGCGGACTGTTCGGCGCCGACGGCGATGCAACGACCAGTCAACTCCCTGGGCACTCCTGTAACCCCGAAGACTCTCGTCAGCCACCCGCCCCCCAGTTGAACAGTCGCGGATGCGACGAGCCTTCAGCTCGAGATTCTCACACGGAACGAGCCTTCAGCTCGAGGGTCCAAAGGCGTATCGGGTAACCGCAGAAGTGACGAGCCTTCAGCTCGAGATCCAGAGACAGTGCCAATGGACTTAGAGAGAGTCGCAGAGGCCGTGACCACGAACGGAGACGACTTCGACCCTCCTGGGACTCCTGGTGTTCCCGTGCTGGGTCCTCCCCATCAGGTGGGCCCTCGCGCCAGCTGCGGGCGACCGACCGACCACGCCGACCTCGACGTCGACGGGGCCAGCCCTGCAACGGGACCATCCCTGGGAAGGCGCGCCGAAGGCCGTGCGGCAGGCGCAGACAGCGTTACGAACAGATCAAACGGCTTCCGCCTTGACCCCGCCGCCCCTCTCCCTGGAGACACGGGCGCTGACGCCAGAGCCGCGCCCAGCCTCCGCGCTGCTAACCCCACAGGAGAGACCGGCCTTCAGCCAGGAGGAAGAGAGCAAGAGACGGGTGGGCCTGGCAGCAGTGGCCACAGAGAGGCACGCCCTTCCGCTGGGACGACCGGCCGTAACCGACCTTCCCTGGGAACGACGACGGGGTTGTCCATGGGGCGGTCTCACGCGCCCAACGCTAACAGGGTCTCCGCTGATCCCGCCGTCGGGGCAGGTTCCCTGGTCGATCGGATCGATCACATCGGACCTCCGATCGCTGCCGCGGGATCGCCTCGCGTCTCCCTTCCCTCGCCCACCTGCTCCTCTCCTAATTTTTCCCCTCGCGACCCCCCCCCCTGGGCTGGGGCACCCAGACGGCCCTCCGTGCGGCCTTGGCCGCGGCCACGAAGACCCGTCTCAAGGTCGGGAGCGGTGGCCCTTCATTAGGACGGCCAACGGCTCCCCTTTCGTGTTGAGATGCGCGGCTCCCAGAGCTCCCTTCATGCCCGACCCGCCCTCCTACCTCTCCCCCGACCTTGCCCTGGAGGAGGTACTGCGGAGGGAAAACCAGATCGCCCCCTCGGAAGCTGAGGGCCCCAGCCAAGCCCAGAGAGACAGAGGGCAATACGCTACCGACCTCCACGCTCGATGGTTGGACGCCACATGACACGCGAACGCTGACTGGGCAGCCAGTCGGGGGGCGGACGGACCCACGCGTGGGCCGCGCGTGGCGGACGCTAGGGTCACTGGCAGGGGGGGCACCATGAACGCCCTCCGCCGCCACCTAGCGCGCATCGACGGCCCCTGGCGCGAGATCCCCGATCGAGGGGCGCCGAGGACACCGCGCGAGACCAGCAACCTGGAGCTCCTCACGCACCACGCGTGGAGGGGGCATCGCCCTGGTCACCCAGGCGCACGAACAGGCAGCCCCATGCGTGCGGCTCCAGCAGAAGCCTTCCTCCCTGGACTTGGTTCGCAACGAGCCACCTCGGCCCCAACCCTCGCCATCCTGGACCTCTCCTGGCTTGTTTGGTCCGTCACGGGAGGAGACTACGAAGGGCGCCTCGGGGGTGTGCAGCCAGACCCGATACAGGTCCTCGCCTTTCGCTTTGCGAGCATCACCCATGACCCCAGTATAAGAAGGGAAAGATTGGACGCCGATGATCCCTCCGTAGCGGAAAGGCAACTAGCGCGTCTCGAATACGTGGCCCAGCGCACTACTGCGACATAGGCATGGAGCTCCCGAGTGGATTCGACACAGACAGGATGCCCATGCCCACCAGATCTCGATGACGCAGTGCCCCCGCACAGTAGCGGCCCTAACCGACCAGCCGGGACCCAGGACCCCATGGATGACGAAATCAGGGAGTATGCGCATAGAGTCCTAATTCATGAGCGCAGACAGAACATAGTTCACTTTCCGGACCATGGGGACATCAGACAGCGGGCCATCAGGAGGGGAAATCTTGGACGGGTTGGGGATGACGTACACTCGAGACGACAAGCAGGTAGACGCCCAGTACCATGGGTAGAGCCCGCCCTTACAGGAGTAACTGCCAGCTCAATGGGCATCCCTGGGGTACCGATTCAAGGGGGCGACAGTAACGACAACGCATGGCTCTGGTCCACCACAGCGCATCGACTACTGCTGCAGGACTTCTTGTGCCCGACCCAACGATGCGACTTCTGCGGTTCTTGGATGCTCCGAGACCCCACTGGACGACACTGCATCACCTGCCACAGGTTGGCTAACACATGGAGCTACAACCAGGGCGAGCGGCAATCAGGCGACCCCCCGCAGGGTCACCCAGACGCAGACCCGGAACAGCCACTCAACAGGCACGCGCTCGACCTTCTGGACACCACCTTGCTGTTGCAGCTTGTCAGAGCGGGCATGCGGTACGCCCCAGTCGCAGAGCATCTCTACTCCCCAGCCCAACCTGGCCCCTCCGACTTCACCTCGACCTCGCTCGTGGGCGAACTCCTGGGGGCCTGGAGACAGATGGTGGCCCAAGCTTCAGGCCTGGCTGAAATCTGGGCGTACGAAGGCACCGTAGGCCTCGAAGACTTTGGAGGCGATTGGCAACTTCGCACAGCAACGGTCTCCCTTGCCTTACTCTGCTCCGCGCCAGACTCCTGGGCCCTTAATGTCTGCCAGAAAATACGTCGCGTCCTCAGGACCTGCCCAGCAGGACGACTAGATGGCTGGTTCCCCCCGCAGCCCTATCACGACGACCCGAGCACGTACCCACCATCGCACTGGAGGGGCCCCCCATCGAGTAGGACAACCGCGACCGTCGCGATAGGGCCGAACACCGTGGCACACCTGGACGATCTCCGCTGGCTAAGCGCCACCATCGGCGGGGACCACCTGGACCGCGCCATAAGCGACGCACGAGATGGCATGGTCCTCAGCAGACGCTGGTGGCACAACAGAGACAGTCCACACTCCCAGGCGGCCGAGGTCATGAGAGGTGCGCTACAGGCAGCAGCACGCACCGACTGGCGCCCAATACATGCCCAAATGGGGCAAGGTACCCCCCTGGGAAACCTCGTCACAGACGCCGTTATCCGGCGCCTGGAGTCAGACAGTGGCGCCCGTGACCACGAGCGTGCTGGACGTCCCAGCGGTGGACGCTCCCCCATGGATGTAGACACCCCCTGGCGCGACGGGAGGGGCCCCACTGGCGGAGAGGGGGGCGGAGTGACAGCCCCCCACAGACCCCTCCCAGACCCCGCGGAGGACCTATCCCATGCGGAGCGCTCCCAGCGAGAAGCCTTCATCGATGAGGTGCGGCGAATCAGGAGGATGGTGGCCAGTAACTCCGTCACCCCAGGCATGCGGTGGAGTAGAATCTTGGTCCCCTTCATGTGGCACTGCTACGGACAGGGGTCGGAGCGTGCTCGAGCAGGCATTTAGGACCATCAATATCAGTACTAACATCATCAACCAGGCAGCCACTTGGTGGAGAGCGCGAGGCGTCTTCTCATACAGGGACGCCCAGGTAGTCCTTGCTTCAGAAGCAGACACGTCTTCCAGGGCCACCGGATCCACGCTCGAGGCACCCGAAGTAGGCAGCTACATTGCACCACAGCTGCAGGAACGAATGATGTTGCACCTAGACGCGAATGGCTCCCTTCAGACCGCCATCCTGTCAGGGGATCGGCAGGCAGTGGAGGACGGGGCGAGGTTGCGAGCGGAGCAGGCCAGGACCGAGCAGAGGTCGAATCCAAGACATCACTGGCCCACGTACGAAGAAAGGGCGCGCCCTGGAGCAGAGGCCGCTACCGCGGAAGCTGCGAACACAACCACGCCCTGGCACGCGGACATACGACAGTTGCTCAACCGAGCGAACGTTGCTATCCCTCAGGGCAGACTACCACCAGGCAGCACGAGAGAAGAGTACCTGGACAGGCTCATCCGCACATTTGACGCCAGACAGCGAGACGAGGAGGGGGCAGGCAGAGGGACCATGCCTGCCCCAGAGGGAAGGACTTCCGTCAACGGCGATCAGGCACAGCGCCTGGCTCAGAGCATGCTGCTAGACCGCAGAGCAAACGGGCAACCAGGCTCCTGTGGCTCTGCCTGGCGCCACACTACTTCCCCCTCCTGAGGCCAGCACTGACTGTGCGGGCGGTGGACTCCCGGCCTTACGACGTACTCTACCGTTGGATGACGAGAGCCGAGATGCACACACCGGAAGACGTGGTTACCTGTCTCCGCAGGGAGGTGCCAGGAGCCAATCCAGCGCCATAGTCTGAATTCACTAACCTGCAAATCCAAGCCCTCATTTGTCACCTCGGCGAGGCGGCCAGCCTGACACATCTTGACGCTAGTGTCTCCGCCAGAGCCCTCATCGAGAGCCTGGGGGACGGCCTTGCCCAGATTGGCCACCCCCCCGAAAACAACGCCAGACTCCCCCCAGAAAACATAGACGCTGCAAAAGTCCCCCCTTGGGACCTGGACGTAGGTACTCCCCTATGCATGATCTGCAGCGAAAACATCCTGGGCATCGCAGAAGTCTTGATGCCGTGCGGTCACTTGTTCCACGCCGAATGTCTGAGCCAGTGGAGGGTGAGCCAGCCAACGCAGGCCCACTCCTACGGAAGATGTTTCCCAGTAAACTGCCCTAATTGCCGCTCCAACGACAGGGGTAGCATCACCGCAAGGCTGCCAGGGCGAGTCTGCGACGCTGATGCCGCCGCCGTGGCGGTACCACCAGACCTGCTGCAACTCCGTGACGGTACCCTAGCCCCGCTGCAGCCTTTCCCGGGTCTTCACGAGCTAGCCGAGGTCGTCAGGCACCTGGCCCCAGACCTGGACTGCCTCAGAGCGCAGACACTCTCTATTCGACGGCCCCATACATATGTCACGCTGTCGGACATGCGCAGGATCCACGAGCATGTGAGCGGGAGGAGGGCTGCCTTGGAGATGCAACAGGCCCCGATGGACGTGGACGGGACCCCACCCGACGGTGGAGACGGCACGAACCCCGATGACACGCAGAGCAGCTCGCAGAACCCTGGAACCCCGCCGCCACCACGACCCCTCGGTCCCACCAGCAGGGCAGACAGGATACGACAATCTCCGAGGATCACCTTCGGAAGATGGGCCCTACTTCTCGGACGGAATCCACCAGAGGACGAGCCCAGGAGGAGAGGACCTATGCGGTTCCCTGTGGGACTGCTAACCACGGCGGTCCGGGACATTGCAGCCGATCTGGTAATCTCCAGAACCGCGTACGTCGGCGATCGAGTAGCCGACGAGACCGGAGTCACGTTTGCCCTCGCAGGCCCCGACGCCTGGGAGCAGATCAAAGCCTTGGTCACGGAACGCAGAGACCAGCCCCCTGGGAGCGCCGTCCCAACGATCCTCATGGTAGACGCGCAAGCTACACAGATGGACGCTGGGAGTGCCATCCCCTGGAGGACCGGACCCCATCGAGCTCGCGACCCTGGCAAACGCGCAGTGGGGGTACCGAGCGACCAGCAAGATCACTCACCTCGTCCCGATCGGTTACCCCTACCGAACCGGCAAGCCCAGCCCACCAATGCAACAGCTTTTTGCGGCGCAGGACACTTCGCACAATTCTGCCCCCGTCAATAGTCGCACACTGGGGAGGGAGATCTGGGGACACCTCCGACGCTCTACACATCCTAACCCCGAGAGCGGCAACGACGGCGTCGTCGCGCAGATCATGCGGTGGAAGGAAAAACTAAGACAATCTTGCAACGGTATGATCACGGCCGAGTGGGTCACCACGAGAGTACAGCTCCCCAGAGACGAACTTCTAAGGCGCCAGGGACTCGAGATGCTCTTCCATCATGTACTTCGCTGTCGGGCAGCGAGGCCTATGAGTGGAGAGGACGGCCTACGTGCCCCTCTGGACAACTTACAGGCGGCAGCTCAAATCACCACGCTGGCCCACCAGACGGCGTGCATCTGGAGAACACACGAGACGAGTGACTCAGTGCACATCCCAGTTCCCCCCAGAGCAATATGCTTAGCCCACTCCATTGCTTCCGCGACTGCCGGGGCCATGGGGCACAGAGTGGGACTTTGCGGGACAGGGCTTCTCCTGCTCGCTACTCCAGAAAGGATCGCCGCCCCTGTCCTGAGGCACCTCCGGGACGAACTCCCGCGTATTTTTGGAGACGGATCTTCCTCACCTGCACTAGGACCACGCCGCATCCTCCTGGAAGGACCCTGGGATGGCGGTCCCTCATTCGTACGCCTTTCCGACCCCGAGGATGGCTTCCACCTGCGGTGGAACCTTGCAGACATGGGACAAACACGGCCGGCTGACGTCATGCAAGCCGTAGAGGTCACCACCGGACCTGACGCTGTCGAGCAGGCCTCCACCGTGTACGCCCGGTTCCCAGACGTCTCTGACTACAGGTACATGACACAAGTTCGCATGCGCCTGGCGGCGGCTGATGCCATGGCAGCTGCCTTTGTAGGCACCAGCTGCATAGTGATCGGAGCCCAGACTATCAGGATCTTCCCCGCGACGCCAAGCAGGGATCCTATGCACAGAGCGGCCGCGGTATCCAGGGAGCAACAGGAGCACGTGGATGCCCTGGCCAGCACCTCCGTCCGGCAAGCCCCCAGGCGCGCCATTCAGCCCCAAATGCTCGAGATCACCACGATGGATAGGCACGGGGCTCAGCTTGGAGAAGTTCGCCTTCGTAGCATGCGCCCACATGCGTGTCTCCCTGGGCACAGCACGCTCCGGCTCTACTCAGCCGCGGTCGGCTCGGCGAATGCGCAGGTACTAACTCGGCTCTGGCCACTACCGAACGGCCCGAACGGTACTTCGCACCCAGCCAACACCAGGGCCACCCCACCTGTCATCACAGACGACTGGCTCCGGGACAACGCCAGGGCAATGAGCAGGAGTGCGCCCAACACGGTATCCAATGAGTTTCATGGAGGAGGCCTGTGGGACTACGAGACGGTCCTCCAGTCCGGAGAATACCTGCTCGCGGCAGTAGCGGCCGGTGGAGCCGTCGAGGTCACCACGAGCGGCGAAGCTGGATTCCTCTTCACCTCAGTCCCTACCTGGGTGACGATACTCCTCCCCGCGGACGCAGACATTAGAGCAGCCGCAAGAGGTGCAGGCAGACCACAAGCCAGACTGAAATTGCAGCTTGCAGCTGGTCCAATCCACGTTGCACGCCTGGACTCCGCCCCCGCGGCGACCCCAACTCCCGCCCCCGGTGGACTGCGGGTCAACGCACCTTCCCAGCAACCGCTCCCGAGGCGCACCACCGCATCCCTCAACCCACTCCCTGGACCAGCCAGGCCCACGCACTTCCCAAAACTAGCCGAAGTGCTCGTGAGCGCATGTAGACCCTCTCCGGCCGACCTGGTACGAGCTGACGAAGACGCAGTAGGCATCGCGCGGGGCATGTTGGGTAGATTCGCTGCAGTTGTCCCTGAGCAAGCGGTCCACGACATGGCACGGGGCGTGCAGCGCCGGATCGCTCTCGAAATCCGAAGGCAACTGGAAGGCTGGCCCATGCAGAGGTACAACTGGGACATGTTTGCCGCAATCTGGATCCTGCAGCTAGCCAACCCGGGGAACCTGGACCGTGACCACGTGTGGCAACTCATCCGGGAGCTCGGAATTCGAGAGGAGGTCACGAGACAGCTCCCTTTCACGCCATGGTTCGCGCCTGAACCCGACGCCATTTATTCAGCACACCAGCCATGGCTCGAAGTCCTTGGATCCAGAGTTGCAGACGTTGACGCCGCCACCACGCATCCCATCCCAGAGAGTGTCACCAGCGCCCTGGACGCCCTGATCAACAGGCTCTCAAACTTCCACTGGGAGGAGCGGCAGCGCCACGATCCTGGTAGGGTGTCCCGGGGACGGAGAGGAGGCTCCCAGGCAACCAGAACCACGGGCGCGGGGGACAGGCCTGTTGACCCTCCAGGTGTGAACGAGCGCAGAAGCCGCAGCCGGGCGAACAACGAGACGGGAGTCGCAGGCACGCAAGCCAGCGACGTGAGGCCGTCAGCCACCCCAGTTCCTGGATCGACTGCTCTCCCGACAGGCCCTGGGTTGACGACAGCGCCGACAGTGCAGACAACGACAGGCCCCAACGGTGGATCTAATGACAGCCCTGCTATGAACGCGAGTGGGACACAACCACAGACCTTGTTAGCGGCACCTGACCAGGGTGCGACACCACCATCCCTGGCTAGGTCGCCAGGTGGCAGAGAGGTGGACAACGACGAAGGCCGCGAGGTTAACATCAGGCAAGCTCCCCCGCGGGTGACCCCTGTGAGTCCCACGACACCCAGTGGTGGATCTGCGCGGACGCGCGCCCCGGTCCACGAAACCAGACCGAGCCCTGGGAGCACAGAAGATCCCGCGCCAATTGACACCTCTGCCGAGACAGCAGGAGCAAGTGGAGTGGGCACCACAGGCAGTCCCGAGAACCACACCGGCGCAGGCGCGTCCAGAGGCGAGCAGACCTCTCCAGCAGACGCGCATGCCAGCCTGGAGCAGCCTACGACTGGGAACGGTGGGGCCATGACTCCGGCCAGCGCCAGAGACGCACGGTGCACACCCGCGACCACTTGGGCAACGAACAGCGGGGGGGAAGGATCCCCGACAACCGCACCTCCACGGGCCCCAATAGACCCAGCGTCAGCCCAGAGCAGGAGACCGCTTCCAGGCACGGTGCAAAGCTGCAGTAGCGATCCCCTGGGACGAGGAGATACGCCGAGAAGCGGACCTGAACTCCCTCCGTGCATGGAGATAGATTGGAGACGGGAATATGAAGCCATGGCGTGCACGCTCAGACAAGCACAGGTGCACGCCACCGACGGCACAGGTAGCCCCCCCACCGCGGACGAGTGGAACCGAGTGCTCAGCGCGATAGCCTGGGCTGCTGCCATACCACAACTTGACAAAACCGTACGGGACCTACATGAAGACCTCGGCCTAACAATGCGAATTCCAGACGCCTTCAGCGCCTATTGGAGCACCCATCCACCCCCTGGGACGCGCAACCCCATGGGTAGGAGAACTCACACGCGTAATGTGGCGCTAACGGCAGACGCAGCCTGTGCCCAACTGAGACAGCTCGCAGACAGCCCGGCGGCTCGCTCGGACTGCGCGTCGGCGCCCGAGGCCCCCTTCCAGGGCCTGACGCCAGCCATGCTCCGCACCATTTTGCGCGCGGGAGCCGGCGCACCATTCACTGACGACAGAGACCAGGTCCTGAGTAAGACAGTAGAGGCCTCTGCAAGGAACCTCCGCAGATCTGGAAACACCGCCCGACGCGCTGGCACGCCCAGACGCGCACGCACCCCGGGTGAGACTATCGTGAACACAGCAGACACCGCTGTGGCCAGACGCGGCCGAACCAGAAGTGCTGCCGGGCCGCGACTGCCCGAAGCCAGCGCCCAGCCACGCAGCACTGCCGCTGACAGGGCGCACAGGAGCCCGTCCCGCCGAGCCCCCTGGGGCAGGACGGAAGGCACACGTAGGATTTCACTGCGAGGCACGGCTCGAGCCAGAGCAGCAGGCAACACCAGCAGGGAAAGGTCCACCAGACCAGGCACCAGGGCACCCAATCCCAGGACCCTGGTCGACCTCTGGGAGCGCTCCCGCCACAGAGCAGGCGAAGGCACCCCCACCGGTGTCGCCGGCCGAGGCGTCACAAGGCGGGCATCCAGGCCAGCAAGTGCGGAGGACGGCCGGACTCGCAGGCCGCGACCCCGACCAGCGGGGTTCACACCAGACGAGCCCACTGCAGCCCCCCAGCCTGCCGATGTGCTCCAGCAGGTATGGGAACGACACAGGGACGGACGGACCGGCCTCTCCCCAGGCGCCCCTGCTGACACGACGCTTGCCGTGTACCAAATCGCAGGTCTGGACAACACGCAGATCATTAGCACGCTCAGGGCTCTTCAGCAGGATGGCATTGTTTCCCACGGCTCCTCCGACGGCACCTGGGACATCTCGGGGCACCTTAGGCTCCACTCAAACGCCGACCCCAGGCCAGGGGACGACTGGGCGCTCGATTTCACTCAGCAAGCAAGAGCCCGAGTGGTCGACCCTAGACCGAGCCCGAATGCCGCCTTGGGACCAAGCCTACACCTCGTCTCACTCTTCGAGACTTGCGATCGGCGACCTCATGGCCAAAGTTGCCACGGTTCCACGTTTCAGATCCTCCGCTTTTGTCGAAATAAACGAAGAAACGGCGTCTCGAGTCGAGAGGCGTTGGGACCGTGACAACGCTACACGCGTTGACGGGCCCCCCCCACACTTGAGACTAGGAGTCGATGTCTGGGATCTACTAAGAGGAGACGACGGACAAAATCCTTGGTCCGACCACCTGAGAATCTTGGATCTTGGAAGCCTCCTCGTCATCATGGCCGGACTCCCATGTACCAACCTGTCCGTAGCCGGCCAGCACGGAGGACTGGACGGGCTTGCTGGCTCTCAGTCAGTGCACTTCTTCGCCGTGCCGCTTCTATGGAACATCGCGCGTAGGCTTCGGCCGGACGTACGCGTCCTAATATGCTGCGAAGGCCCAGCTACGATCCGATCGGCACACAAGCAGGCAATGTGCACGGCCCTGGGAGAGCTTCCGCTCGACTTGGGCGGTCCGCCTAGACGCCGCCCCCGCAGTGGCCAGCCCGAGAGATCGCCTCTGGCTCAGCAACTGCCCTCCCGCCGAAGATCTTGTCACGTATCCCAGACTCCCAAGTCCTTGGGAAAGACGATGGACCTACAGACCAGACGGACGCATCCCCACCTGGACCCAATCCAAGGCTCCTGCCAATGCCCCCCAGGCCATAGTTCCGTGCAGCTACCAGACGCACCCATTGTGCCTCCTGCACAGCGAAGACAGCAGCTACAGGTGGCTCCTCCGCACCCTCTCCGACACCAGGAACGGCATTAAGAACGTACTTGCGGAAACTGGAGCCGAGCGTAGGTTCCAAGGCTGCACAGAAGGGTTGGCCCTCGTCTGTCAAGGTAGAGAGCGGGAGAGCTTAGCCAGCGAAGGAAAGGTGAAGGCTTGGGCAGGATGGCTGCTCGCACACGGAAGAGAGCATGGACTCAGGATCCCATCCCTTGAAGAGCGGGCTCGAGCAGTGGGCCTTGGGTCCTACTACCAGTCCTTGGACATTAGGGGGAGGAGGCTCTACGACGCCGTAGGGATCCATTGCGACCCGAGGTGCCTCCAACGCAGACTCGTGTCCTCCATCCTGGCGTGGAGCAGGAACGAACCCATCCCCGGACAGCATCATGAGGCTCCGACCGAGGGACACATGTGGGCCGCATGGAGACAGGCGCGCAGCTTCGCGGACAGAAACTGCCCTTGGGCACCGCTTGCCGAAAACCCTTTCCCAGGCGACATAGTACGAACCATGCTGCAGCAGCAGCTTGCTGATTACGGGCCGCCGCTCCCCTAGACTCGCCTGAAGACCCTGGGGCGCTGCGCCGCGCCCTCGGGTCTCCCCCGTTCGCGAATCTCGTTCCGGGGGCGAGAACTAGGGCTTGGCAAGCCGCCAGCTCCTCCCTGGGACGCGCCTTGGCGCTACACTGTAATTACACCGTCCGGCGGCCGCGATCCCTCTGGGCCTACCTACATGCAACCACCTGGAACAACCCCACGTGGGCGGACCTCTGCGGGAACCTTTCCCTACGGGCCCTGGTCGACGCAATCGCAAATGCCACTCAGCCCGGCACGCTCAAACTGGGCTGCTGGAGCGTCAGGTACCTCAAGAGCACGACTGCACACAAAAACATGATCAAACACGCCTTCTTAACGCAGATGACCACCAACGGGAGGGTCGGACTCATACAGGAGACCCACTGGACGGAGCACGAAGCGGCCGTCTGGCCCACCATGTTCCACGCACGTACTCTTAACGCCTCACCAGCCTACATCGGACCAGCTGGGGGCCGCGCCGGCGGAGTGGCAATCCTCATTCCGCATGGCACAACGCTTCTCCGGGCCGAAGACCTCGTCCCTGGGTGCGCCGTCGCAGCCACGATCAAACGAGGTGAAAGCACATGCCGCCTGGTATCTGTGTACCTCCCTCCGTCCAGGAAAAGCCGAAACCATCGATGCCATTCGTCAGACCATCGAGAGATGGGATGATACCCCCACGTATTGGGGGGGTGACATGAACATGCTAATTGACAACCCGGGTTGTCAATTTGTATGTTCATGGGCCCAGAGATGGCGAAGTTGACGAGGCTGCGGCTCTCTCCGACCTACTCGCGCTGACCGGGTCAAGCGTCTGCCACTGTGACGGGCCCACCAGGGTGGACGCGGACAACGAGTCGCAAATCGACATTGTTGCGTGCCCCTTCCGACAGCTTGGGGCCTACGGAGTCAGGAAGGCCTGGAAGCCTTCAGTTTCTGACCACGCCATCCTGTACCTGGAACCACAGGGCGCCCCCACAACTCGCAGAGACAACACCATTCGTGCCGGGGACCTGCGCCTGCTCCCGAGCGAGGCGCATGCGGAGCTAAGAACCCTCTACGCCTTCCTCGAGCGCGCATCCGGGCTGCCTGACATCGACCTGACCGGCCTCCTACAACCCGCCGACTGGGTCCGTCCGGCGGCCCCTGGGCAGTTCCCAGCCAGACACAGTGACAACGACGGCGGCGAGGGAGAAGACAACAGGAGCCGTCAGCTCCACTTCCGGCCCCCAATGTGGTTGACGATCACACCGTTCCCCTTACGCCTGCCCTTCTCACTCTTGGCCGCCACGCCATGTCCGCGGCCATACAAGACTGGTGGAGGAAGTGGCGCAGGAGTAAAACCAACCGCTCACCAGGTACCCTGCTCGCTGCGGCGGCGAGATCCGAGTCCAGCACACGCCCAGTGGGGACACTCGCGGCCTGGCTTGCCGAATGCGAGTGGGACGGCAACGACCTGACCCCCCAGCAGGCTGCCCTTTGGCTGCGGAAGTGGGACAACGACACTGCTCAGAGACGTGCCGCCCGCCTCACCCCCGTACAAAAGGGCCCTGGGCACGAGCGCCCCGCTCTCGCCTCCCACTACCGCACGGGCCGTGAAATCTTCGTCAAGACGCACGCTATCCTGGGTGTGCGTGACCCTGATGGGAGGTGGAAGGAGCGCACGAAGGAAGTCGACGACGTCCTATGGCGGAGCCGAAGTCAGATCTGGCAAACCGCTCCCCCCCTTCCCCCAGCTGCGGACCGTATCCTCGACGAATACTTCAGACACAAGGATCTTGGGCAGTTCCCGGACTCCCCCAACCCGCAGTGGGGCAGGATCGCCTCCCTCGTCCTGGGTCCGAGCTGCAGCGCTCCTGGGGTGGACGGAGAACCGTGCGAACTGTGCCATCCTGGGGCCCGCTTCGTTGCCGGCCTGCTCGCCCAAGCCTGGTACGCCGCGGATCTGAACCCAGAACTCATAGACCAGGTCCTAGGCCCCTCCATCGATCTTCTGGTCTGGATCGGCAGAAAACTTGTCGCTGAGCTACCCAACGATATGCGACCCTTACAGCTCCCCACCTGCCTACGGAGGCTGCACGGTGCAACCATAGCCGACCGCCTCGGCCCCGTGATCGAACCCAGGCTCAGCCCTAACCAAGCGGCCAAGCGCGGGGGACAGTGTGGTCCCAATATCACATCCGCCACCAACCACCTCGCCCTGGACCCGGTGGCCGACACCGAACCCGGGCCATCGTGGGCGGCCCTGCTCGGCGTACACCAAGAGGCCGTAGACCAATATATACAGTGCGCCACGAGGCACTTAGGCCCTGCCCCCAGCACTGCCGTCCTTTTCTGCGACCAGAACAAAGCCTTTGAGCGCATATCCCTGCAATGGATGGGGCAGCTGACGAAGCGTCGGCAACTCCCCAGCTGGCTCCTACACTCCGTGGATGCCCTGGGCAGCAGCAGGAGCGTGCGTACCTGCAAAGGGAAATACAAGAGCAGGATAAGGAGACTCCTACGATCCATCGGAATGGGAGGCACCGCCTCCCCGCTCCTCTGGCGCTTGGGGTACGACCCTCTCACCAGCGCCCTTGCCAACATCACTGGGGCGGACGACCCGACATACGTGGACGACCTGGCCGCCCTTCTTGGCGCCACTGCCCAAACACTCCGTGCCGGCATTGCGCTGCCCTGGCTCGCAAGGACGGCAGGGCTCTTGGTTGAAGCCCACAAGTGCAGGGGGATCGAGGCACCATCCGGAATCGACGTCAGACAACATCTTGCCACTGCCCCCGTGGACTTCACCGATAATGGCACCACGACGACGGTCACAGGCCTTCCAGCGGCGCTTATCCTGGAAATGATCAAGCGGACCTGTGGACCTGACAGCGCGGCGCTGTGCACTCCCTGGAGCTGCCCATGCAGGTGCAACTTCAAAACGGCGCTGGTTCCAGCCAGCGACCACGGTTGGTGGAGACGTGCCATGGACTATACTCCTTTCGGCTCCTCCGCTGTGCGCCCCCAGTGGCCCTACCTCGGCGCCTGCATCGTATCTCGGGCCGCCGAAGGAGAGATCCTGCCGCCCCGGGGCGCAATGACCCGAGGGCAGCTCGACGCCCTCGTCGCGGGCACCTGGGGCAAATCTCTTCCCAAGCTCCGGGACCGAGCCATGGCCCTGTACCTTGTCAATATGTCTCCCACCAAAACCGCCCTTGCCTGGAACACCTATCTCATTGCGCTCATCCCCTACCCCTCGCACTACTCCCTACCCGACCCCCTTGTGGCGGCACGATGGCTGTACCTCTGGTCACCCCCAGGGGCGCGAAGGTGACCGCGGTTTGGGTGGGAGAGGCGCTCTTCTCGAGGGCCGGCGGCGCGATGGCGTGAGGATGACCGCTCGTCGGGCACAGTGGGCCGCGATGCGCGAAGCTGGGTGACCTGGGTACCCTTCCCCGAAGAGTAGGGGGCGCCGTGCTGCAAGCGCATGCCGGTGGCCCGACCCCTCACGCCCGGAGTGCTCGTTGCATGCTCCTGCCGTTAAGTCGGGCCTGTCCCCCTACAGGGGGATTTTGCACGAAGAAGACAAGATACCCCAAAAATAGTCAAAACGTAGCCCAAAAATAGTCGTGGGGACCATTTTTTGAGCATTTGTTTTGCCTCTTTGGGGCAGTTTTGGGGCATTTTTTATTTTTCGTCGAAGATCCCCCCTGTAGGGGGACACGCCCGACATAGTCCTGCCGTGCCCGTTCCCCCCTCCTGATCGGCGGCGTCGCCAGCAGCCTGGCCGTGCTTTTCCTCCTGGCCCGGTGCACCGCTGCCGCGAGCGGCTCGGGGCAAGCCGCTCTGGGCTCGACCCCCTGGGCGCCGGGGCGCCCTTTGCTCTCTCTCTCTCTCTGTCTCTCTCTCTCTCTTTCTCTCTTGTTTGCTCTCTCTCTCTCTCTGTCTCTCTTTCTCTCTCTCTTTCTCTCTCTTTCTCTATTTCCCGTCCTCCCTCCATCTCTCTCTCCCTCTCTCTCTCTCTCTCTTTTTTTTGTTTTTTTTTTTTCTCTCTCTCTCTCTCTCTCTCTCTTTTTTTATGTATATATATATATATATATATATATAGATGGCTCCCTTTCTCTATCAGTTTACGCTCGGCACACAATCTATGTGTATGTATGTGTGTATGTCTGTCTGTATGTATTGGTGTCTGGATGTTTGTGTGTATGTATGTATGTATGTATGTATGCATGCATGCATGCATGTATGTACTACAGAGCGCGTTCTGTGGTCGTTTTGACGGGGGGGGATTTGAAACCGGACCCCTCCCCCCCCATTTTTCCTCCCCTGCTTCCCCTCTCCTCGGGCCGGCACTTGCGTCGGCGGCGGCTGGCGACGGCGGCGGGGAGCGACGATCTCCATTTCGGGGCCAGGGCCGGCGCCTGCCTGCGGCGGCGGGCGGCGGCGGCGGGGGGCGTCGACGAGGACGACGGTGGTGGTGGTGGTGGGTTGTGGTGGTGGTGATGGTGGTGGTTGTGGTGGTGGTGGTGTGGTGGTTTGTTGTGGTGGTGGTGGTGGTGGGTGGTGGTGGTGGTGGTGGTGGTGGTGGTGGTTGGCGGTGGTGTGGTGGTGTTTGTGGTGGTTGGTGGTGGTTGTGGTGGTGGCGGTGGTTTGTGGAGGACGTGCTGGTGGTGGTGGTGGTGGTGGTGGTGGTGGTGTGGTGGTTTGTGGTGGTGGCTGTGGGTTGTGTTGCTGGTAGTGGTGGTGGTTGTGGCGGTGGTGGTGGTGGTGTGGTGGTTTGTGGTGGTGGTGGTAGTGGTGGTGGGTTTTTGTGGTGGTGGTGGTGATGGTGAGTTGTGGTGGTGATGGTGGTGGTGTGGTGTGGTGGTGGTGGTGGGTTGTGGTGGTGGCGGTGGTTTGTGGAGGTGGTGCTGGTGGTGGTGGTGGTGGTGGTGGTGGTGGTGGTGTGGTGGTTTGTGGTGGTGGCTGTGGGTTGTGCTGCTGGTAGTGGTGGTGGTTGTGGCGGTGGTGGTGGTGGTGTGGTAGATTGTGGTGGTGGTGGTAGTGGTGGTGAGTTTTTGTGGTGGTGGTGGTGATGGTGACTTGTGGTGGTGGTTTAGGTGGTGGTGGTGGTGGCTGTGGTGGTGGTGTGGTGGTGGTTGTGTGGTGGTGTGGTGGTGGTGGATGTGGTGGGTTGAGGCGGTGGTGTTGGTGGTAGTGGTGGCGGTGGTGGTAGTGGTGGTAATCGTCGCTGCGTTCCCGCCGTCGCCGGCGCCAGCGCTGGCGCTGCTGGCCGCCGCCAGCGCTTGCGCAGGCGCCAGGGGGGAGAGTTTGACCCCCCCCCCCCGGGTTGCCTCTGGTTATCGTCGCTGCGTCCCCGCCATCGGCGCTGCTGGCGGCCGCCAGCGCCGGCGCCGGCGCCAGGGGGGGAGGGGGGTTTTCGGGAGGGGGGGGGCTTGGGGGGAAGGGGAGTCCCCCTGGTTTTGATCGACGGCGCCGAGTGTTGGTGGGGGGGCCACCCCCCGGTTCGCAACGCGCCGCCGAATGTTCTCAAGGCAAGCGCCCGTGAAACGCGTTCTCTCGTAGGTGTGTATGTATGTATGTTTGTTTGTATGCATGTATGTACGTCTGCATGTGTATATATATACATATATATATGCATGATTGTTTGTATGTATGTATGTATGTATGTATGTATGTATGTATGTATGTATGTATGCTTGCATGTATGCATATGTATATGTATGTATGTATGTGTGCCCCTCTGTTTGTCAGTCAGTATGTCTGTCTGCCTGTCTGTCTGTCTGTCTGATGTGTGTATGTATACATATATATATATGTGTGTATATACATATTTATATACATATATATGTGTATGCCTGTATGTCTGTATGTATGTATGCATGCATGTATGTATACGTGTATGTATGTATGTGTGTAGTTATGTATGCGCCGCCGCGCGCACTATCTTTACGTTTTCCGTGTGTTTTCGCCTCGCGCGAGGCCGCTACCGCCAAACAGTTTGCAAGTATGCATGCACCCATGTATTTCGTACATATCCCTCCGTCCCTTTTGTGTGTTATCTCTCTCCAGACCGCCAGCAAGTGTGTCCGCATGTATCCATGCATATGCACGTACACATCCCTCCTCCCCTTTCTCTCTCTCTCTCTCTCTCCCTCGTCCCCCCCTCTCATTCTCACTCTCTCCAAAGAGCCCCCCATTCTGGCCCCCCTCTCTCTCCAAAGAGAGCCCCCTCTCCCTCTCTCCCCCCCGCTCTCCAGAGAGTCCCCCCTCCCGCGCTCTCCCTCTCCCTCCCTCTCCCTCTCCCCCTCTCCCTCCCTCTCCCTCCCTCCCTCGCCAGAGGGCCCCCCCCCTCCGGGCCTCCAGGCGGCTGCCTGGGGCCCCTGCGCCGCGCCGCCCCCCGGGCTGGACCTCGCGGCGCCGGGCCTCGGCGCCGCGCCCCCCGCGGGCACCCGCGCGAGCGAGCCCCCGCCGCCCGCGGGCGCCCGCGCGGACGGGGCGCCCGGCGGCGGGCGCCAGCGGGGCGAGGCAGCGCCGGCGTGGGGCGGCGCGCGAGGCCGCGGGCGGGCGCGGGGGCGAATGGGCGGCAGGGGGGGGGGGAGGGGAGGGAGGAGGAGAGGAGGAGGAGGAGGAGGAGGAGGAGGAGGAGGAGGGAGGAGGAGGAGGAGGAGGAGGAGGAGGAGGAGGAGAGGGGGAGGGGGAGGAGGAGGAGGAGGAGGCAACCTCGGGCCCAGGAGCCCGTGACAGCGCGCCAACCCTAGGGGGCAAGCCACGAACGAAACAGTCGGAGTATCAACATCCTACATCCTGCATCCTTGTTTTGTTACCATTCTGTACTATCCATTGGCATTGCACACCTATACCCACTCATCACACTTCGATATCCTCTCCTGCGCTTGCACTACGAGCACCACGCAGCACGAAGGGCTCGCGACACCGACAGCGGCATCGTACGCCTAAGCGCACCAGACCAAAGGACGGTACCCTACATCGACATCGACATCCAGAGCGTACGCCCTCACAACCACTACGACGCCGACCGCAGTTCCAAACCCAGCGTGACATAGACGAGAAAAAGATATAAAAGCAGCAACGCGCACGCTAATACGTATTGCCCCAGCAAGATCTTTACTGGATCAACCTAATCAGCAGCAACTGCAAGAAGCACGTCAACATCTTTACCAACACCACAGTGCACAACGACCACCACACAACACGACAGACAACATGTACAACCAAATCGACGACACATACGGACAGGCACCAGCACCCCAAGCCAAAGGCAAAGGCAAAGGGAAACAACACCACCAACAGCTACACGGCAAAGGCCACAATACAACATGGTAGCCAAAAGGCCACAAAGGTTACAAGGCACCCAACACGCAGACGTCCAACTACAGCCCAATCCATGACGCACAGCAGCACAACAAAAGGCAACGAATACAGCCCACACACAACTTAGCAGCATCAATACAACCACAATCACAGAAGGACCACCACACCGAGACCCAGCACACACCAGCGACATACCCAAACAAACAATCGGCATGACAACCAAAAACCGCAACCCAACTTCGGCAACAACGCTGACCACACAGCATACATCGACCACGAAACCAAGGAGATCATAGACAGCAAACCAGAGGCATTCTACGACGACGTCCAGAACAAGGACCGCCCAGGCATTACACCACTTGAAGTAGGGAAACTGATTACATCGAAGACAGCCAGCTTCCGGAAGCTAGCATCACAAATATTAGCAGTGGATAAGACCGGCCAAATCGACGACACGAATTAGCAATTACGAACAAAAAGCCACTCGACCAGAAGTTGCTGGACGAACAGCTACAATACATGCGCCGACTCAAAGACGACTGCGTAGCATGCACCAAGATCTCCGAGGGGACGCCCTAGCAGACAACAACGACACGACGACAACCTACGACCCACCAAGACCTACGCAAACATCGAGAAGGATATCATCCGGCAACGACAGCGCACACCGAGCCCACAACCGACGCACAATGCATCACCAAAAGCCCAAGACATCCAGCTCAACCGATTTTAACATCACAAAGCCCCACTGCGACCTCAAACCACCAACGCCGAGCTCGCGCACAAGGGAGGGCGTTGCTCGACTCACGACGCTATTCAAAAAGGCATTCGACGACCTACAAGCAAGCGACACACCCATGCAATAACGAGGACTGGCCCAACAGATCAGCACCGACGACAAGCAAACACAACGCTACCTTGAGTGCGCAGAAGACACCATGCAGCAATTACAAAAACAGTGACCACCTCTCAACCGACTGCAATAACACGAGAGAGCAATTACCAGCAGCACAAAAAAATGAACAGCAAGCCAGTCGCACAGAACAGCTCGCAACCCAACGCGCTACCAACGAAGAGAGGCAAGCTCACAGTGGCCCAAACGATGCAGAGAAACCACGCATGGAAAGAACCACAACGCAACTGCTGCACTGCCGCGCCGAATTGCAGCCAGCAAAACAAGAACGCGCCAAGGCATTGGTCGATCAAGCCACAGCCCACAAACGGCACGAGAAGATAGAGAAATAATCCATGATGGCCGTTGCTGAGCTTCGACTGGAGCTAGAAGCAAAACGCCAGCAGCTCGCGGCCCAACCGCTACACGAAGCACGCCTACATCAACAAGACATGGACCAAGCAGAAGGAACAACGTAGCAACGCGCGCAACACACCGCGCAACAACTCCACAACCACTACCAAGCACAACAAGCGGCGCTAGAGCAATGGCACGCACCATGCACCAGCATGGCCGAGCAAAGGATTCAATTGCTAGAACAAGGCCTGCAACAAGAGGCGACCGCGCTACGTCGGCAAGAGCAGCACCTGCGAAGGCTCCAAGAACAACGCGCAGAAGTCCAGAGAGCACGCGCCCAAGCGAGATCTGACCGAGAAGTGAAAGGAGCGCGAGAAGCAGTCGCAACAGCGCAGAGACCGCAGCGCAAATACTCCACGATTCTGGCAAGTTACCGCGACGAGACAGCAGCCGGGATCGTCCTCGGCAACGCGGAAGCAGACGCGCAGACCGCCAACCGACTCTACCAGCGACAATTGGCCAAGGCTAGGCAGCGCCAACAAGACACGGCGCGCCAGATTAGACAACGACAGCTCAAGCTGGAGAGACACGAGGAAGCACGATAATTATCTGAGCGATGGCACAAACAGAAACAAGCAGAGCCGCAATAACTATTGCGACAAGTACAACCACAAAACCCACTACAGGCACTGGCTGACGACGGAGACCTGGGGGAAGACGAAGGACGCAGGAATCAACCAACTCGCCGACCCAGAACGCAGCATCATCGACCAGGAACAACAGCGCGCGCATCATGCGCAGTCGCAACCAGCACAAGCAGAAGATAAGCCACAACGGATACGAGACCAACTGAGTGACATCGGCGACGCAACTTCTGAGAGCACAATTGGAGGCGACCGGCGCGTCGAACGCTGCGACGAGAGCACAGGAGAGCCAACAGATAGCGCGCACAACGGCATAACCATTGACTCTACCCAGCAGTCGCTATGCATGCCGACATAACCCGCTCCAATCGCACCGATAACCAGCCACGCCCAGAGCACTAAGGACGATGCATGCACCGACAGCGCCGACTAAGTTCGCAAGCGAGCACGACGCACTACTCCACGCACCAGAACCCAGAGCTACAATCACACGCGACATGACCACTCGAGACACGCCAAGATATTTCAACGCTCCCCTACAGCAAGAGGTAGCAGCATAATTCGACGCACCACAGCAAACCAGAGACGAAGACTACTCCCGACGCAGGAAGGTCACCGTCCACGCCACTGCGAACGACAGACCCAAAGTCTCGCACTCACCCCCAAGAAGCTCACCTCAGCACAGCAAACGAGCGTCGGGACAACCACCGACCATGCCAGACTTACCAGGAGCGACCAACGCCTTAGAAAACTAATCGCCGACCCAGCTCAACAATTAACAAGTTTCACCAGCCTTGCCTTAAGCTGAGCGCCATGCGACCCACCAAGTGGATATGATGACGCTAAGCAGAGACTTCTCCACCCTAGCTTAAAACCAGATTCAGCACTCGCCACATCCAGCAGCCCGTTCCCAAATTCATCCTCCAATCTACTTCCGACTCGCAACTAGGAATCGGACTCGCGCGCGACCCCGCTGACATTGAATTCCGCCCGGTGACCAGAGCCGCTATACCTCTCCACTTTAGACAACCTCCAACAACCCACAGCCGACCCATCTACCCTGATGGATCATTGCAGGCACCACAGAAAGACAATCCAGCATGGGCATTTGCAGCTTTCCATAGCGATGGGCACCAGCCGAGCTACGTAGGATATCACCCCGACAGGATCACACACAGTACACATTCCATCATTACGACCGACTCGACAGTGCCAGCATAGAGCTAGCAGCAACCATCTTGGCTACCACATACGCGAACCAGCAACCACCCCACATAGATAAACATCTACACGCCGGCCCAGCGAACGCAATGCACCTAATCGCACAACTACAAGGCTCAATCGACCCACTCACGCGACAAGCACATGTTACCTTCCATACTGCCAAACAACGGCGCCGCATCGCCATTCACCGCATCCACGGACGCGACGACCACCCATGGAACGAACTAGCAGACACAGTAGCACCATGCCGCCACCCACGCACAAGATACCAACATCGCCAAGATACCAACACAACCAGACGACGGCACCCAAGTACTACTGTCAGACTGTCCAAACATCTACTGGACCGCGCGCAAAGTTGCCAACAACAACGACGACTGTGCATGTCCATTGATCTCAATCAGTGGGCTTCACTACGCAGCGCGCATAGAACGCCAACAAGAGCCACTCACGACTACCAACTTACAGCAGCAGACCAACACCAGGCCTAAGCACGCCGACGAAAATGCTAATTCAACGGAGATCCACACCAAAATAGCCACGCACAGCGCACAAAGGGCAAACATCGATGCATTCAACGAAGAGACGCCATGTAACAAAAGGACACTACAGCACATGACGAGAGGACAGCACCTACGAGCACAACCACTGCTTCAGAATGCCCATCTAATGGGAGCGTAAGAAACAACAGCGCGCAACGACTTCAGCACAGCAGACACATGTCTTCAATTCGCCACTTCACAACGCCCATCTAAGCTTGCGCGCAGCTTACTTGTCAGCGCTTCAATGCCTTGCGTGACTACGCCCAAGAGCGAGTTATTTCAAATGCCAACACTTCCGAGTACTACACTCATCACGCCGCATCCTGGTCATCAAGCTCCACGCGCCATGCATTATCGAGACCATTTACGCAGCGCGCGCCCCGCGCGTCATTCACGACCCAAGCCGCCCAGCCAACTGATGGGACATACTTCGGGCACTAGCGACCGCATGGCCACCGACCATCATTCCTTGCGACTTCGAGGCGCACATCTCCGAGACGCCCTCACTGGGCATTGGCGGCGCGCCACCGCCCGCAGTCCAACGAAAAGAAGACGACAACGTAGCACAAGTGAGACTACTCATGTCAGCATGCGACCTTGCGCGCATGAACGCAACAACCGCGCGCGAACCGACTCGCGCGCACATCGAGCAGCGCAAAGACAAACCATTCACATTCAGGAAGGATTCCATTGCCATTGCCACCGGCTGGACATCATACATACAGGAGCTCCACAACGACCGCGAACGCGACTCTCGAGCCCAAAACGAGGGCCACTTCCCAATGTACGCCACTCCTCGCTATTCCGGAAGAACTACCAAGGGTAAACGCAAGCGCACATACGACCCGTTCAAGATGCAAGATTCTGGAGGACCTGCAGCCTTCGCGGAGATGATTGACGAGCAGCCACTACCTACATGGGACGGAACCATCAACAAGCACCACTAGACAGTAACTGACACGCTACACGCAGCAGCAACAGCTTACTTTTCAAAAGACGAGTTCAAACCAAGGCAACCATACATCATCACCGACACCATGAAGCTCATCCGACTACGTCAACACGCCATCGCAGTTCTACGACAAATCCGCAAGACCACCCCCAGCCGCAATGCGTTGCAAGCACAGCGAGGGCCCGACAAAATACACAACAGGCAGACCGACTGATCGCCACATATACGCACTACTATCAGCGTTGCATGCAGCTGAGCACGACGCCCACATCAACGCGCACGCAGCAATGCGCAATTTCTTTAAAGCAGCCAGAACACCACCAGCTATGCAACTCAAACTTGGCCGAGCCAACCACACTATGCAATTCCCCCAACCAATTCCAACACCTACAATACACACAAGAACACAGAGCAGCCTGGCAGCGCGCAAGAGCAGCGCTACGATCCAGCCACCAGGAGGAAGACTACCAAGTCACGAGCTACGCCGTTCTTCGCCGACCTCTGGAGGAAACGCACTCGACTCGGATGAGCAACGAGCAATCGAGTTTACATGACATTTTGCAAAACAAGAAGAAGCCGCACTCACGGACAACGACGACATGTGCAACTTCTATAACAAAACAACGACCGCACAGACGACGCCACAATCACCCCAACACATCATCACAAAGTCCAAGCTCACCACTCTGATCAGAAAAGTAAAGAAACGCAGTCAACCAGGATTCGACCGCATCACAACCGACCTTCTTAAATCAGCTCCCGCAAGTACAACCAGACACATGCGCCCGCTCTTACTCAAAGCATCACCATGCCGGCACGAGCCGCTCATGTGGAAGCACGGAACGGTGGTGCTTTTTCGCAGAGGACGTGACACAACCAGCAAGGCAGCTCGATACATATCAATCTTACTAGCATCTGAAATACCCAAGTTGAACTGCACCTTTCTCAGGCAGAACCTATTATCCTTACTGCAACAAGCACTGCTGCCAACGCGGCGTGGGGGACTTGCGGGGATATCGACATCATTCGCAGCGCGCGCAGCAGCGCCGGTCACAAGCTACAACAACCACCGCAAGACCATCGCCATCAGGTATTGCAGTGACCAGATTTCCATGCAGTAGTAAGAGGAATTGTTTTCAGCACCGCGGGCAATGGCGATCCAGTCAACCACTACAACAATAACGACTTCCCAGCACCATTCATATTTCTAGCAGAAGGGATACTCGCCCAACCAGGCATGCTGAACAAGCACAAATGCGACAAGCACCTAGCCGCACAGCTTACTGGCTCGCACAGAGCAGCGCACTTCACGCGCGCACATTCCAGCCTCGCTGCGCACCCAACAAAACGCGCCAGACCTGACCACGGCCTAGCCGATGCGATATGCAACCTATCCATCGCAAGACCCCCCGAAGAGCTGGCCGGCAACATCCAGGGATTACCGTGCGCCGTAGATCTACCTTTACCAAACAACCCAGTACTCTCCATATACCAGGCGACGCACGCGCGGAAGGACGAATGCGCAACCAGCATCGCGTCCGTAGACGATGCACTCATCATGGCTCAATGCAAGGACAACGACCTACTGGAGCATTGCATGGCAGACTTAGCAACGGACGCGCACGCCATTCTCACTAGCTGCGGTTTCAATATGAACTAGAAACCACGCAAATCAGCTTCTCTTGACACATAGCAGGACCTGGCACCACAAGTCAAAACCATGACTACTAGCACGAGCAGATGCCATCATCTACTGTCCAGCATGGGACATACACATTACGATCACGCACATGTACGACTACCCTGGCACACACACATCGACCCAACATGCAGCGCCGCAGTACGAGCACACAACCAGATTACAAAACAAACAGCACCACTCATGCCACTCAAAGCGACGCACTCCAAGGACAAGCAACTACGAACGCAACGAAGGCCAGACTCGCAGACATATTTGCCAATAGCCACCTTTTTTTAATCAAACCGAAACATGAGACCCACCACCAGACAGCATCATCACAGCACCCAACACAGCTCGCAAGCAAGCATGCCGCAGCGCTACCCATGCGCGCCACAAAAACATGGCAAGCCCACTTCTGACTACTGTACTACTCGCCGACAGGACCGACACTTAGCAAAGCTTATTCTCAACGGGCCGCACATTCTACTCCGACCCATCGACCTGCGCCACGAGCAACAGACGCAAGACGACCAGACCACGACAACGCCACATTTGGGTCGACCTCGTAAAAGATTGCATCAGATGGATGGCAGAGCTTCCCACCACGACAGACGACCCACAAAGAGAATGGGACATATGCAAATGGCTACAATACGCGCACGAGGCACCCAAGCAGTTCAACAGTCAAGGTGTCGAGGCGAGGAAGAGACAACAACAAATCACAGTTAGCAGTCCACTCAGCACAACACTCTGGACCCAAACGATGCAACAGCTCGACCACACCAACACGACACAACTTTCCAATCCCACCCCACAGTTTGCAACCTACCTTTGCTACGAATGCCGCCACGCAAACAGATCCATCAAAAGCTGGAAAATCCACCGCGCAAAAAAATACCCACAAATTGTCAAGTAAAAGAGAGCAGCTGCCAATGCTGCCACAAACAATTTCACGCAATGCAGCGACTTCTCACACACCTCAAGTATCGAGCTACCAGATGCCACCAACACTACATGCAGAACATCACCAGCATGACAAAAGAAGAGCTAGCAGCACTACGCACCGAGGAGGACAAGGGGAACAATGCCAACCGAAACAAGAGCCTACGACACTACGCCGCGACAGTACCAGTTACTCTACCGCCCAATCACAAACGACAGAAAGCAACCCGGGGTGCGACAGGGAGAAGTTGTTTAAAAAGGAATGGAGGTGGAGGAGGAGGAAAAATAGTAACAATGATAATATTAATGATGCTGATAATAGAACGAATAAGGATACTTATAATCATAATCATTACAAAAATACGAATAATGATAATCATCAGCATCAGCATCATAAGATGAGGAGAAGGGGAATGATGATGATGATGATGATGATGATGATGATGATGATGATGATGATGATGATGATGATGATGCTGATGATGATGATGATGAGGAGGAGGAGGAGGAAGGAGGAGGAGGAGGAGAGGGGAGGGGGAGAGGATGAGGATGAGGATGAGGATTGATGAGTCCGAGGATAGGAGGAGGAGGAAGGAGGAGGATGAGGAGGAGGAGGAGAGGAGGAGGAGGAGGAGGAGAGGAGGGGGAGGAGGAGTGGGAGGATGAGGAGGAGGAGGAGGAGGAGGAGGCGGAGGAGGAGGAGAGGAGAGGGGGGGGAGGAGAGGGGGAGAGGAGGAGAGGAGGGGAGGAGGAGGCGGAGGAGGAGGATGAAGGTAGAGGAGGAGGAGGAGGAGGAGGATGAGGGAGGAGGAGGAGGAGGAGGAGGGAGGAGGAGGGTAGGGGAGAGGAAGGAGGAGGAGGAGGAGAGGAGGAGGGAGAGGAGGAGGAGAGGAGGGAGTAGGAGGAGGATGAGGAGGAAGCGGAAGAGGAGGAGGAGGAGGCCCAGGATAGGATGGGCGGGGCTGTCGGAGAATACGTAACATGTGCATAACGATGATGTTCCGGAGATCCGCGCGGATCTCTTGGATCGGCGTTGGGCCCCTCTTGCGACGCCTCTGGCGCCGCCCCTGGCGCGCTCTGCGCCGCAGAGGTGGGGGGGGGGGGAGGGTGTGGGGGAGGGGAGAGGAGAGGAGGAGGAGTGGAGGAGAGAGGAGGAGGAGGAGGAGGAGAGGATGAGATGAGGAGGAGAGGAGGAGGAGAGGAAGGAAGGTAGAGGAGGAGGAGGAGAGGAGAGGAGGAGGGAGGAGGAGGAGAGGAGGGGAGAGGAAGCGGAAGAGGAGGACCAGGAGGCCAGGATAGGATGGGGCCCACTGTCGGAGAATACGTAACATGTGCCACGACGATTTCCGAGAATCCCGCGCGGAGCTCTGGATCGGCGTGGGCGCCTCTTGCGACGCCTCCGGCGCCGCCCCTGGCGAGCTCTGCGCGCAAAGGTGGGGGGGGGGGGAGGAGGGGGAGGAGGAGGAGGAGGAGTCAGGAGGAGAGGAGGAGGAGGAGGAAGAGAGGAAGGAGGGGAGTAGGGGGAGGAGGATGAGGAGGAGGAGGAGGATGAGAGAAGGAGGAGGAGGAGGATGAGGAGGAGGAAGCGGAAGCGTACGCGCGGGCCCTGTGATACAAGAGAGGCCAATCAAACTGAGGAATACGGTAACATGTGCACAGGTGACGATTTTCCGGAGATCCGCGCGATTTCTTGATCGGCGTTGGGCCCCTCTTGCGACGCTTCTGGGCGCGACCTGCGCGCTTCTGCGCGCAAGGTGGGGGGGGTGGAGGAGGGGGGAGGAGGAGGAGGAGGAGGGAGGAGGAGGAGAGGAGGAGAGGAGGAGGAGGAGGAGGAGGAGGAGGAGGAGGGAGGGGGAGGAGTGGAGGAGGAGGAGGAGGAAGGAGGAGGAGAAGCGGAAGAGAGGAGGAGGAGGCTGGGGGGGGGGGGCAACACCAACCCAAGAATCCGCGCGGGGATCCGAACGTTTCATGCCATGGCATGCGTTTGCTTCTCTAAGGGGACGAGGAGGAGGAGGAGGACGAGGAGGAGGAGGAGGAGGAGGAGGAGGAGGAGGAGGAGGGCGTTCCGAAGCGTTCGAGCTCAGAGGAGGGAGAAAGGTGCCGACACCGCCGCTCGTCCTGGGGAGTCCTCGTCGCAGCGGCCAGATTCTCCTCGAGGTTCCGGTCAGACCGCAGCTCGGGTTTTGGGGAGCAGCGGTGTCCGTATGTTTGTTTTGTTCTCGCAGTTCGAGCGGTGTTATTCGGGCTCACGCGTGTGGCGGGCCCGTCCCCGCTTGCGAGGGGGGCGGCGGGACGGGGGGGAGGGGGGGCGGGCGGAGGAAGAGAAGGGAGTGGGGGGGCGGAGGGGAGGGCGGAGGAGAGAAAAAACAACAAATCGTTCGTTTCGCGGGGCGCACTTAACGAGCAGCAGCACCCTCAGCCAGCAGCTGACCTGACCCTCAGAATATCCGAGGCGTTTCCGATGCCGATTCGGCTCCACCGAACCTAGCCCAGAGGAGGAGGACGAGGAGGAGGAGGAGGAGGAGGTGGAGGAGCAGCGTAAACCCAAGACGCATCAATGATGTTGCAATGAACCCTCCATTCAAGTTCCCTCTGCATAGGTCCCTACAGCAATGTATATCCATTGCTGTAAGTGCCCCATTGAAAAACAAACGTTTGAACATCTCTCCTCGTGCCAGACCCACATTCTAGATGCTTCGCGTAGCCCCGCCAGCACATTCAGAAACGATGCTCAGGCGAGTTTCCCTGATCAGGGATGTGGAGGAGCCTACAGTGGAATAAGGGGCTGAGGAAGCCGTCATAACCCCATGAGGCGGACGATGGAGGAGGAATCGGATGAGGAGGAGGGGGAGGGGGACGGGAGGGGACAGGTGGATGAGGAGAGCAGGAGCAGCACGAGGGCGAGCAGAAAGGCCAGAGGCCTGAGGCCTCTTGGATGTCTCCTGGAGTCTCTTCGGATGTCTCTTGAAAACTTCTTGGAGCCCTCTTGGGGCGTCATTTGGCCTCTTGGCGGTCCCCGGGGCTTCTTGACGCGTCTTACATAGGTGCTTCGGGGGAGCCTTTTGCGGCGTCCTCTTGGGGGTCTCTCGCTTGGGGCTTCTTGGGGGCCCCTGAGGCCTCCTGTGGCCCTCTTGGGGCAATCTTGGGAGCCTTGGGGGCCATCTTGGAGGAGATCGATCAGACGAGGGGGAGTCCTGAAGGAGCCCCCCCACCCCACCCGGGAGGCCAGCATGTGCCAAGAGCCAAGGTTCAATCGGTGATGGTCGCGTGCCGTCTCGCCGAGGCCCCTCTTGAACGCTCTGACCTTGTGGAGGACAATCCATGGAGAGGAAGCATGCTGCCAAATAATGTCCAGGTGTCTGAAGCATGTAACAACACTTCTTAAACATGCAACAGACATGTTTAGAACGTGTTCAGAACATGTTTCCGACACTTCAACACAGTTTAAATTCAATGATAGGACTGTCAGAGTGTCCATTGTCGTGGCGTCCACAGCTCTAACCCCTCGCGGCCCCCCGAAACATGGAGGGGAGGGGGAGGGTACCTCTCCCCGAGGAGAAGAGAGATTCTGGGAGATGAAAGAAAACATCGTTAGACCACCTTTGCCCAGAGGGCTGGCATGATCCTTGGGACTTCAGCGCCGCGAATCCACCCGACTTTTGAGCTGTTACCAGTCCCAAGTCGTGCCAGAGCACCCTTCCTGCGATTCCAGTAGTGCGAAGCAGCGTGGCTGCTCCATCTGACAGTCCTAACTCGTCCACATGTTGTACTTCCTGGGACTTCAACCAGACGAATGCCTGAAACTGTTGCGAACATTCAAAACGAAAAACGACTGTGTACAGTGCTACGGCGACAGCCACATGTTGAAACGGATCCGTCCTCCATAATCAAAGTTGATGCATACGTTTGGGACGAGTGTGCGCGGTGCGAAGGCGAGAACCACAATTTGAAAAGGACCCGCCCTCCATCCACCCGTGAAAGTGCTGCGAACGTGTAAGCCGGATGTGTGCGGAGTTAGGGCGACAGTTTGAAAAGGAGCTGTCTGTCCTCCAGCCGTGAAAGTGTCGCAAACGTTTAGGACGAGTGTGCGCGGCGTTGAGGCGACAGCCACAGTTTGACAAGGAACCGCCCTCCATGTTGAAAACTATTGCATGCGTTTGAGACGAATGTGCGCGGCGTTCAGGCGACATCCGCAGTTTGAAAAGGGCCTGTCTTACATGTCTAAATTTGCTGCACATGTTTAAGACGAGTGCACGCGGTGATGAGGTGAGAGCCACATTTTGAAAAGACCCTCCATCCACCAGCGAAACTGTTGTAAATTTCAAGTTTCATGATCATACATGGTGGAAGTCTCAGGCGAAACGCCCAGCCCATTTTACCAACACGTCTGAGGGCGCGACAGGGAGGCGTCATGGATAAGGAATGGGATGGAGGAGGAGGAGAAGGAGGAGGAGGAGGAGGAGGAAAAGGAGTAGGAGGGCGGAGGAGGAGAGGGGGCGGACAGGAGGGATATTCAGAAGCACGCCTTGCGAGATGGATGTTGTTCCTTTAGGTGTTTGTCGCCCCCCTCCTCATTTCCGTCCTCGTCCTCCTCATTCTCCTTCTCGTCCTCCTCCTCTTCGTCCTCCTCCTCGTCGTCCTCCTCTTTCATCCCACCCGCTTGGAGGGGCGCTTCACGGCCAGCTTCGTGTTCACGGGCTTCGACTGCGACCAGCACGCAGACTTCGAACTCGTTCCCCGCCTCATCGGGCGGGGGGGCTGCAACATGCGCGCCATCGCCCAGGCCTGCGACGGGAAGGCCCCGGCTGACCGAGCAAGGGACCCATGGGGCGTTCGGGGCCCGTGAGAGGTGCCGGCAGGAGAGGGGAGCCAGCCGGAGGAGGAGATGTCGGGAGAGAGGGATGGGGAGGAGGGGGGGAGGAGGAGACGGGAGATGATGATGATGTTGATGCTGATGTTGATGCTGATACTATGCTTCCGATGATGATGGGGCTGATGCTGATGATGATGACGATGACGATGACGATGACGATGACGATGACGATGACGATGGTGGTGATGATGCTGATGCTGATGCTGATGCTGATGCTGATGCTGATGCTGATGCTGACGACGACGATAATGATGATTATTACGACAATGGTGGTGCTGGTGCTGATGATGGGGATGATGATGGTGATGCTGATGATGATGCCGATACTGATGCTGCCGCTGATGATGATGATGCTGCTAATGATGATGATGGTGACGATAATGACATGGTGACGATGACGATGATGGTGACGACGATGATGACGATGATGATGGTGATGATGGTGATGATGATGGTGGTGATGGTGATGGTATTTATGATGATGATACGTTGATGATGATGGTGAGGCTGATGATGATTATGAGGAGGCCGCTAATGAAGATGCTGATGCTGACGATGATGGCGATGGTAATGATGATGACGACGATGACGATGATGGTGATGGCAGAGATGTTGATGATAATGACGATGATAACGGCGATGGTGATGCTGCTTTCGAGAATGATGATGATGTTGACAATAACGATGCTGGCATGATGATGATGGCGACGATGATGACGATGATGTTGATGAGGGGGATGATGTTGGTGCTATTTATGGTGATGATGGTCCTGATGATGAGGGTGATGGTGATGCTGATGGCGATGGTGATGATGATGGTGGTGACGATGATTATAATGGTGGTGATGGTGGTTAGGATGATGATGCTGTTGAGAATGATGATGACGATGATGGCGATGGTGATGATGACGATGATGGTCACAATGGTGACCATGATGATGAGGATGATGATGTTGATAGGGATGGGGATGATGCTGATGAGTGCGACGGTGATGATGCTGATAATGATGATGATGATGATGATGATGATGATGATGATGATGATGATGATGATGATGGTTATGGCGGAGATGATGAGATGATGATACTGATAATGGTGGTGAAGCTGATGATGTTGATGCTGAGATTGATGATGATGCCGTCGATGATGATGATGATGAGGATGAGGATGATGATGATGATGATGATGATGATGATGATGATGATGATAGTGACATGGTGACGATGATGGGGATGACGACTATGGTGATGGTGATGATGATGATGATGATGATGATGATGGGAATGTGGTGATGATGGTGATGACGATGATGCTGATTCTTATGAGGGTGATGGTGGAGATAACGATGTTCGGTGATGACAATGATGATAATGATGCGGAATAGTGATGATGGCGAGGGTGATGGTAATGATGATGAGGATGATGATTGTGATGATGGTGATGATGATGGCGATGATGCTGATGGTGGCGATGGCGATGGTGGAGCTGATGATGCTGATGATGATGATGATGATGTTGATGATGGAATGATGACGATGACGATGGTGATGACCACGACGACCATGATGACCATGATGATGATGAGGCCAATGATGATGGTGATGATGATGATCGTGATGATCATGAATGATGACGGTGATGGCGATGATGATGATGATGAAGAAACTGATGGTGATGCTGATGATGGTCGAGATGTTGATGACTATGATGATGATGCTGATGATGGTGACGATGATGAGGTTGATGATGTTGATCTCTGATGCTGCTGATGTTGCTGATGCTGATCATTATGATGACATGGTGATGACGGTGCTGATGATGCCGACCACGATGGAGATGATGTTGAGGACCAAGATGATGGTGATGGTGACGGTGGTGATGATGCTGAGGATGATGATGGTGTTGGTGATGATGATGCTGATGATTATGGTGGTGATGGTTGTGATGATGACGATGCGGCTGCTCATGATGATGCTGTTGATGATGATGATGATGGTGGTGAAGATGTCGATGCTGATAATGAAGGTGATGACAGATGATGGTGATGCTGATGATGATGCTGATGATAATGCTTAGGATGTTGATGATGCTGATGCTGCTGATGGCGGCAGGGTGTCGATGCCGATGGCGATGATGATGGCACCGCTGATGACGATGATGCTAATGATGATGATGCTAATGCTGATGATCGCGATGGTGGTGAGGTTGATGGTGATGATGATGCGATGCTGCCGATGGTGATGGCCGATTTGGTGATGATGAAGATCATGATGTTGATGATGATGCTGACGACAGATGATCCTGATGATGCTGCCGATGATGATGCCATGATGACGGTGGCGATGATGATTACCACCCACGATGATGATGATGATGATGATGATGATGCTGATGATGACGATGATGATGATGATGGTGGTGGTGATGATGATTATGATGACGAGGATGATTGTGATGATGTTGCTAATGCTGGTGATGGTGATTACGATGATGATGATTATGATGACGAGGATGATTTTGATGATGTTGCTGATGATGATGGTGATGGTGTTCATTCCCTACCTAGGCTCTGCCTAGAAGGGTTCTTACTCTCTTGGCTTAAAGGGCTGGGCAGTGGATATCGCCCTGGGCGGTTCCCCCAGGATCCGCCCCGCGGTTCCCCCAGTTACGCCCCCTGGGTTCACCCAGCTTAGCTCAGCTAAGCTTAGCTTAGCTTAGCTTATCTCATCTTAGCTTAGCTTTGCTTAGCTTAGCTTTGCCTAGCCTAGCTTAGCTTAGCTTAGCCTAGCTTAGCTTAGCTTAGCTTAGCTTATCTCATGTCACCTTAGCTTAGCTTTGCTTGGTTTAGCTTAGCTTAGTTTAGCTTAGCCTAGCTTAGCTTAGCTTAGCTTAGCTTAGCTTAGCATCGCTTAGCTTACCTTAGCTTAGCCTAGCGCAGCGCAGCATAGCGCAGCGCAGCTTTAGCACAGCATATCATAGCATAGCATAGCCAAGCATAGCATAACATAGCATAGCATAGCTCAGCATTATCCCAGTGCGACCCTACCTAGGAGTTGGAGCCCCTATGAAAACAGCATTCGTAGTAACAGTAAAGCTAAGCTAAAGCTAAGCTAAAGCTGAGCTAAAGCTAAGCTAAAGCTACGCTCAAGCTAAGCTAAAGCTAAGCTAAAGCTAAGATAAAGCTAAGCTAAAGCTAAGCTAAAGCTAAAGCTAAAGCTAAAGCTACAGCTAAAGCTCCCAGGGGACTGGGGGAACCGCGGGGCGGATCCTGGGGGAACCGCCCGGGGCGGGGAGCACTGCCCGGCCCTTTAAGCATGCAGGGTAAGAACCTTTCTAGGCAGAGCCTAGGTAGGGAATAGCATAGCATAGCATAGCGCAGCATAGCATAGCATAGCATTGATTAGCATAGCACAGCGCAGCATAGCATAGCATAGCACAGCATAGCATAGCATAGCGCAGTATAGCATAGCATAGCCTAGCATAGCATAGCATAGCATAGCGCAGCATAGCATATCATAGTTCGGTGTAGCATGTGTTGCACAACCTTGCTCAATGCCAAGTCGTGTGGTGTAGACCGGATACGGAGCATTCTCAAGCACACCCGGTGAGCGAATGCGAAAACATGCGTGTGTGTGTGTGTGTGTCTGTGCGCAGGCAAAACAAAAACAAGATCAAGCAAAAGCAAAAACAAATGCAAAGCAAAAGCAACAGCAAAAGCAAAAGCAAACACAAAGGCAAAGGCAAAAGCAAAGGCAAGAGCAAAAGCAAAGGCAATGCAATGCAAAAGCAAAACCAATGCGAAAGTGTAGATGTAGATGTAGGTGTAGGTGTAGATGTGGATGTAGGTGTAGATGTATATGTAGATGTAGATGTAGGTGTAGGTGTAGGTGTAGATGTAGATGTAGATGTGAGTCTCGCTGTTGATGTTGATGTAGATGTAGATGCAGGTGTAGATGTACATGTAGCTGTCGGTGTAGATGTAGATGTTGCTTTCCTAAATGCTCCAAGCCCTAGGTAGGGTCGCACTGGGATAATGTTGGTGATGATTGTGATGGTGGGAATGATCATACTGATGGTGATGATGATTGTGATGGCGGGGGTGATGATGATGATGCTTGGGATGGAGCTGCTGATGATGATGCTGATGAAGATGACGGTGTTGTTGATGATGATTAGTATCATGGTGACGGTCTTGATGATGACGTGATGACGGTGGTGATGACTTTTATGATGAACACGACGGCGATGATGATTTCGATAATGCTGATGATGCTGATCTTCATGGTGGTGGTGATGGTGATGCTGATACTGGTGATGGCGATAATAGTAATGCTGCTAATGGTGATGACGATGGTGGTGATGATGCCGCTGCTGATGATGTTGCTGCTGATGATGGCGATGATGCTGATAATGATGCCCCTGATAATGATGACATGATGGCGGTGGCGGTGGTGGTGACGATGTTAATGATAATGATGATCGTGATGGTGATGATGACGGTGATGATGATGACGACGATGATGACGATGATGATGACGATGAAAAGAGCGCTGACACGGAAGCTGTTGATGACGATGATCATGATCATTATTGTGATGTTGATGATGTTGATGTTAACGATGATGATATTGATGATGATGGTGATGATCATGATGGTGGTGATGATGATGGTTATGTTAAGGTTGATGATGTTGATGACGATGATGATGCTGATGCTGATGCTGATGATGAGTGTGATGGCGATGGTTGTGGTGCTGTTGCTGGTGATGGCGTTGATGGGGGTGATGGTCATGGTTATCGTGATGGTGATGCTGATGATGATGATGATGATGATGATGATGATGATGATGATGATGATGATGGTACTGGTGGTGGTGATGCTGATGATGCTGATGCTGATGCTGATGATGGTGATGGTGATGGTGATGGTGATGGTGATGATGGTGGTGATGATGATGATGTTGATTATGATGACGATGATGATGGTGATGGTGATAGTGATGGTGATGGTGATGATGGCGATGATGATGCTGCTGATGATGATGATGCTGATGATGAGGAGGAGGAGGATGAGGAGGAGGAGGAGGATGATGATGATGATGATGATGATGATGCTGATGCTGATGCTGATGCTGATGCTGATGCTGACGATGGGAGGAGGATGACGACGAGGAGGAGCAGGAGGAGGAAGATGAGGAGGAGGAGGAGGAGGAGGAGGAGGAGGAGGATGAGGGGGAGAGGGGGAGGAGTAGGAGGAGAGGAGGAGGAGGAGGAGGAGGAGGAGGAACAGGAGGAGGACGGCGAGGAGGAGGATGAGGAGGACAACGAGGAGGACGAGGAGGAGGAGGAGGAAGGAGGAGGAGGAGAAGGCAGAGGAGGAGGAGGATGAGGAGGAGGAGGCGGAGGAGGAGGAGGAGGAGGAGGAGGAGGAGGAGGAGGAGGAGAGGGAGGAGAGGAGGAGGAGGAGGAGGAGGAGGAGGAGGAGGAGGAGGAGGAGAG
Organism: Prorocentrum cordatum; assembly: GCA_963575745.1. Taxonomy (NCBI): domain Eukaryota; class Dinophyceae; order Prorocentrales; family Prorocentraceae; genus Prorocentrum; species Prorocentrum cordatum. The sequence goes on along the minus strand of CAUYUJ010014429.1, from coordinate 215,889 downwards.
GAGGGGGAGGAGGGCAGGATGAGAGGGCGATAGAGAGGGCGGAGGAGGAGGGGGGGGGGGAGGAGGCGGAGGGGGGGGAGGAGGAGGAGGAGGAGCAGCAGCAGCAGCATAATGCAGAGGAGGTAGTTGGCGTGCAGCCATACACGGTCCGCACCTTCTCTGGTCGCATGAGGCAGGGCTGAAGCGCTCGCTTACTCTTGGGCCCCTCCAGCCCCTAGGAGGTCAGGACTCGGCAGGAGAAAGAAGGAAGGGTAGGCTTTGGAGCGAGCGGCCCCGCGGGGAGGATACGACATCGATCTGGAGCGTCCCCGAGCGCTCTCAGCACGTCCTGGAACACTCTGGAAAGGCCGCGGCTCGGCCACACGTGAGAGTGGCCCTGTGCCAGAGTGACCTTTTGTGCGCGGTTTCGGGATGTGGGGAGCCCAAGCTCGAAGGAACCGAACACACTGATTAAGGCGCCTGGATCAGCGACGGGCTTTGTTTCGAAATGAAATCGCCGTGCTCCATTGCAAAACCAGGCGGCCTTGTCCTCACGTTTCGGAGGGTACTCCCCCCGATCCGTGGATCTGGCGCCCACGCGCGAGATCCACGAATCCCTAGTCCATGCCAGCGTGTGCCCGACATGCGCGCAGGCGGCTACCGTCGCATCGCACGCAACGGCTGGCAGGCTCGAGGGCCACTCTTGCCGAGGGCCATTCTTGCCTGTATAGCCGAGCGGTGCGCGACACAGCGTCCAGACCCTTCAGGGTCTCAAAGAGCCCTGGCTCATCTCAGCTCTATGCTCGGTGCGATCAGGATAGGTGCGGAAATCATGGTCACGAAAACGGGCAACATTTCTTGCCCATTTGAACAGGAATCGCAGTCGGAGTCGCCGCGGAGGTTGTCAGAGTGGAGACCAAACGTCGCACTCCCAACAGTGGACGCTGTCGGCTTTCGGTGTTGGACCACAGTTGCTGGTGAGCGTCGTGCCCATGTTTCCGTACAGTGTGGACGCCCATCAAGAAACCGGATGTGCGCCGTGAGGGTTTCTTGGTTTTTTTCGTTCCGAGCGTTGCGTGGCGACTCCCCGCGGCCGTCAAAGAGGCTGCTTCGTTCGGGGTGCTCTGGCGTTCCCACAAAACAAACGCACCTCGCGCGCGGATGTTCAGGGCTGGGTCGCGAGGATTTCTTGCGGCCGCGCCCGCATTGTACCCAATTCGGGCGTGCGAGGATGGAAACCGTTTCCCCAACCCTCCTTGTGTTCGGTACTCGTTTTGAATAGAGCACTGCGCGGTCCGTCCTCCCACCTCATCCCCTCCTCTTCTTCTCGTGTTTCCTGATTTGCCGCCTGCTTTATCCCAACCCTGCTTGTAATGGGCACTCGTTTCGAATAGAGCACTGTGGTCTACACCTCCTCCTCCTCCCGTCCTCCTCCCCCTCCCCCTCTCCTGATTCCCTTCTGTCTCATACCCCTCTCCCTCGCAGTGGTGCCTTACGACTCCTACCCCGCTTCGTGTGCGCTTGGGAGGCCCAGCAGAGGGACGTCCTAGGGGGATCACCATGGGACCTCGCCGTCTCTGGGGGGGCTGCGATCAGCGAAACTGTCGCCACTTTCGTGGGCTCCTGGGAAGCCCAGTAGAGTGACGTCCTACGGGGATCAAAATGAAACCTCGCCGTCCCCAGGGGGGCTGCGATCTGGGAGGCACAGCAGAGTGACGGCCTGCGGTGACCACCATGAGACCTCGCCGTCCCTGGGGGGGGGTGATCAGCGAAACCGTCGCCACTTTCGTGGGCTCCTGCAGGGAGGCCCAGCAGAGTGACGTCCTACGGGGATCACCATGAGACCTCGCCGTCCCTGGGGGACTGCAATCTGCGAAACTGTCGCCACTTTCGTGGGCTCCCGGGAGGCCCAGCAGGGTGACGTTCTACGGGGACCACCATGAGACCTCGCCGTCCCTGGGGGGGTTGTGATCAGCGAAACTGTCGCCACTTTCGTGATTCCTGGCTGGCCCAGCAGAGTGACGGCCTACGGGGACCACCATGAGACCTCGCCGTCCCTAGGGTGTTGTGATCAGCAAAACTGTCGCCACTTTCGTAGGCTCATGGGAGGTCCAGCAGAGTGACGTCCGATGGGGATCACCATGAGGCCTCGCCGTCCCTCGGGGGGCTGCGATCTGCGAAACCGTTGCCACTTTCGTTGGGCTCCTGTGAGGCCCAGCGGAGTGACGGCCTACGGTGACCACCATGAGACCTCGCCGTCCTTTGAGGGGGGGGGGTGCGATCTGCGAAACTGTCGCCACGTTCGTGGGCTCCTGGGGGGCCCATCAGAGCGACGTCCTGCGGGGATCACCTGGGGGGGCTGCGATCTGCGAAACCGTCGCCACTTTCATGGGCTCCTGGAAGGAGGCCCAGCAGAGTGACGTCCTACGGGGATCACCATGAGACCTCGCCGTCCTTTGGGGGGGGCTGCGATCTGCGAAACTGTCGCCACGTTCGTGGGCTCCCCGGAGGCCCAGCAGAGTGACGTCCTACAGGGACCACCATGAGACCTCGCCGTCCCGGAAAGGGAGGGGTGGGCGATCAGCGAAACCGTTGCCGCTCCTGGGAAGCCCAGCATAGTGACGTCCTACGGGGTATCATGAGACCTCGCCGTCCCTGGGGGGCTGCGATCTGCGAAACCATCGCCGCTTTCGTGGGCTCCCGAGAGGCCCAGCAGAGTGACGTCCTACGGGCATCATAATGAGACTCGGCCATCCCTTGGGGGGGGCCTTCTGCAAAACTGTCACCATTTTCGTGGGCTCCTGGGAGGCCCAGCAGAGTGACGTCCTATGGGGATCACCATGAGACCTCGCCGTCCCGGGAAGGGAGGGGGGGGGGGGCGATCAGCGAAACCGTTGCCATTTTCGTGGGCTCCTGGGAAGCCCAGCAGAGTGACGTCCTACGGGGTATCATGAGACCTCGCCGTCCCTGGGGGGCTGCGATCTGCGAAACCATCGCCACTTTCGTGGGCTCCTGAGAGGCCCAGCAGAGTGACGTCCTACGGGGATCACAATGAGACTCGGCCATCCCTGGGGAGGGGGCCTTCTGCAAAACTGTCACCATTTTCGTGGGCTCCTGGGAGGCCCAGCAGAGTGACGTCCTATGGGGAACACCATGAGACCTCGCCGTCCCTGCAGGGCTGTGATCTGCGAAACTGTCGCCACGTTCGTGGGCTCCTGGGGGGTCTAGCAGAGTGACGTCCTACGGGGATCACAATGAAACCTCGCCGTCCCAGCAGGGCTGCGTTCTGCGAAACTGTCGCCACGTTCGTGGGCTCCTGCAGGGAGGCCCAGCAGAGAGACGTCCTACGGGGATCACAATGAGACCTCGCCGTCCTTCGAGGGGGGGGCTGCGATCTGCGAAACCGTCGACATTTTCGTTGGGCTCCTGGGAGGCCCAGCAGGGTGACGTCCTACGGGGACCACCATGAGACCTCGCCGTCCCTCGGGTGGCTGCGATCAGCGAAACCGTTGCCACTTTCGTGGGCTCATGGGAGGCCCAGCAGAGTGACGTCCTACGGGGATCACCATGAGACCTCGCCGTCCCTCGGGTGGCTGTGATCTGCGAAACCGTCGCCACTTTCGTTGGGAGGTCCAGCAGAGTGACGTCCTACGGGGATCACCATGCGACCTCGTCGTCCCTGGTGAGCTGCGATCTGCGAAACCGTCGCCACTTTCATGGGCTCCTGGGAGGCCCAGCAGAGTGACGTCCTACGGGGATCACCATGATAGCTCGCCGTCTCTGGGGGGGGCTGCGATCTGCGAAACTGTCGCCACGTATGTGAGCTCCTGGGAGGCCCAGCATAATGACGTCATACAGAGATCACCATGGAACCTCGCCGTCCCGGGAAGGGGGGGGCGATCTGCGAAACCGTTGCCGTCCTTGGGGGGCTGCGATCTGCGAAACCATCGCCCCTTTCGTGGGCTCCTGGGAGGCCCAGCAGAGTGACGTCCTACGGGGGTCACAATGAGACCTCGCCGTCCCTTGGGGGGCCGTCCCTGGGAGGGTTGTGATCAGCGAAACTGTCGCCACTTTCGTGGGCTCCTGGCTGGCCCAGCAGAGTGACGTCTTACGGGGATCACCATGAGACCTCGCCGTCCCTGGGGGGGGGCCTTTTGTGAAACTGTCGCCACTTTCGTGGGCTACTGAGAGGCCCAGCAGAGTGACGTCCTACGGGGATCACCATGAGACCTCGCCGTCCCTGCAGGGCTGTGATCAGCGAAACCGTTGCTTCTTTCGTTGGGCTCCTGGGAGGCCCAGCAGAGTGACGTCCTACGGGGATCACCATGAGACCTCGCCGTCCCTGGGGGGCTGCGAGCAGCGAAATTGTCGCCGCTTTCGTGGGCTCCTGGGAGGCTCAGCAGATAGTCACCACATGTTTAGAAAGGGTTGGGTACGTCCCAGGGTAATTGATTCCCTGGCGATCACGGGCGTGACTAGCCGTAGGGGGAGGGGGCTGGTCACGTCTCGATTCGCGCTGGCGCCGTCTGGGGAATGTTAAGGAATGGCTGATCCCGTGCGACGCTTGCGCGAATCGTGAAGTGACCAGGGGGGAGGGAGCGAGCGGGGGGGCGGGGCTGGTCACGCGCGTCATACGCGAATGATAAGAAAACGGGCTCATGATGGCTCATGTCCCAGATCTCCGACGTCATGATTTTTTACGGGTCTCGACCGATTCCCGGGGACCGGTTACACATCCTGAGTCGTTTCCTTTGACGGTCTCGATGTTCAGTAAGGAGTCAAAAACCTACCGTCGTGTATTTTTCATGGCGGGGCTAGGACGAGGATAACTCCGTCCCAGGGCGTTCCAGATCTCTCTCAGAGCGTTCCAGAACTCTCTGAGAAGGCCAGGGCGCCCGAGACATTCTCCAGAGTCGCCGGATCTCGGAGATTCTCGATTTGTCCTCACCCGATTTTATCTTCGTCATGGCTTCGTCTTACCAGGGGTCGTCTTTCCTATTTTGCCTTCCTCCCGAAGGTCCGCATCCGCGGCCGCGGCAGCGGCCACTGCGAAGAGGAGGACGGGGGCTCGCAGGCGCAGGAGGCGGACGTGCCGCTCCAGGTCGCGCTCAGCTGCAGGAGCCACGCCGCACTGCAGCTCGGCCTCAGGACGTGCGCGGCGAGAGTGGAGGGGGTGTCTCTCTCTCCTCCCTCCCAGAGTCAGGTCGGGCATGTCCTCCTGCAGGCAGATTTTGTGGAAGATGCAAGAAGCACAGCCAAAACATACTTAAACATAGTCAGGAACTGAGAATCGAAGCATCGTCCCCAGACTACTTTTGATTAGTCTTGAATCATCTCACCAGCCTCGAACGTATCCCTATCCCTAAGATTGACACGCCAAAAGGCGATGACAATCTTAGGGATTCGGCCTCAAAAAATATGGGAATCCCTACGATCGGCATCGTGATGAGGAGGTGCCCAGCATAGGGATAGGGATATGTTCCAGGCTGGTAATTGTCCTCCTGTAGAGGGACACGCCCGACGAACTCCCAGGCCCCCTCGCGTCGTGGAGCCAGGTCCCCACCAGGGGCACGAAGGCAGCGGCGGTTCGCATCGCTTCGCGCACCGCGGCTCGGGTTGGAGAGGCGCTCTTCTCCAAAACTCAGGAGGGGGAAAAAAAAACAGACACAGTTAATCGTCGATCCCCCGGAAAATATGGGAAAATATGGGAAGTGGGGGGGAAGACGAAAATCAAACAAATATGGAAACATATTGGGAATCCTTTCATTTGTGTGTGTATATATATATATATATATGTGTGTGTGTGTGTGTGTGTGTGTGTGTGTGTGTGTGTGTGTGTGTGTGTGTCCCAGGGCCCTTTAAAAACAGTGGTGCGGGGGCGCGAGGATGGCCGCGCATCGCGGGGCGCGATGCCCGAAGTGAGGACAAATCATGACAGAGATTGTTCTGTCTTTTGCTATTTGGGGCCTCTGGGGGCCTCGGGGCCGTCGAGGAACGACTCAGGATGAAGAATTGGTCCGAGGGAATGGGTCGAGACCTATGGGGAGTCGACGTTGTGATAAATCAAGACGTCGGGGTTCTGGGCTTCTCCCTAATCCTCCCTCCTCCTTGCTCCTCGTCCTCCCCCTCCTCCTCCACCTCCTGTTTCCCTGGGCGCGAACTCGCCACGACCCATTCATCGAGCGACTTGTGAGCAAAAGAGGAGATATGGCGATATTGCAAATGTCCCCACCTCCTCCTCCTCCTCCTCCTCCTCCTTCTCTGGAACCCTGGAGCCCTCCTCCCCCTCCTTATGCTACCAATTGCTGACCGAAGGCATCGGCAACGCCTGCGGGGCTGGCTTTTCCACGCCCATGTGATCCATGCAGTGCGCGGCCACCTCGTGGAGGAGTCTGGCAAATCCCATGTGGACCTCACTTCGGATGTCCCTGGATGTCGTCGAGGTTTGCCAGCTTGAGGTGCGATCCCAAATGGGCATTCGGCACGGGAGGCTCAGAGCAGGGGGCGGGAGATCTTCTTTTCCTCCTCCCTCTCGCTTCCTCGTCTCTCTCTCTCTCTCTCTCTCCCTTGCTCCTGCTCCTGCTTCTCGGGCTCCTCCTGCTCTCCTCCTGCTTTCCCTCTCCCCACCCCCCCATGTCAGAGGCTCCCCCCTTCAGCAGAAGTACGCACCCCCCAAACTGGTCTGCCAACGGATGTTCAGTCAGTCAGCCATTAGCCGGCAAAGAAAGGTATCAACACATTTTGGTTCGCAGTCGGGAGGAGCGGCCAGGAAGTTTATGCCACGACGGTGGCAGGCCGGGGGTAGATCGGAGGCAGAGTAGGGGGCGACTAGCCCAGGGGCTGGCGTTACACGCATTTGCCAGGGCGCCTCGCTGAAGACACGGACCGCCCGCTGGATACGTGTGTTGATTTGTTCGCCCCTGGGCTATTCGCCCCGATCGTCGCCGCCGAGTGCAAATTTTCCAGCCGCCTTGGGACAGGCGCCCCCGACCAAGGAGCAATTGGTGTTATACCGTTTTTCGCCCGCCCAAGTCAAGGATGCTCCTCGAGCTCCTCGCCTCCATGTCGAGCCACTTTGCGCGCTACTGCCGCACCCGCGGGATCGCCGAGCCCGAGCAGCTGTACGAGGTTATGTGAGGCGTGGTGGCTTCAGCAGCAGCTGCTCCTCATCCCTGTGAGCTTCCTCCGCCTCCTCCCTCCTCCTCCTCTTCCTCCTCCTCTTCCTCCTTCTCTTCCTCCTCTGCCTCCTCCTCCTGCTCATCTCTCCTCCCCCTCCTCCCTCCTCCTCCATGTCAGTTTCCTCTCTGCTTCTTCCTCCTCCCTCCCCCTCCTCCTCCTCCTCCTCCTCCTCCTCCTCCTCCCTCCTCCTCCCTGCTCCTCCCTCCTCCCTCCTCCCTCCTCCCTGCTCCTCCTCCTTCTCCTCCTCCCTCCTCCCTCCTCCCTGCTCCTCCTCCTTCTCCTCCTCCCTCCTCCTCCTCCTCCCTGAGAGCGTGGGCGGGCAGAGGGCGAATGTACAGCCTGCTCCTCCTGCCTGCGGTCCCCGCGTCCGCACGCGCAGCGTGCAGAGGCTCGTGCTCCTGCAGCGCGCGCGAGTGCGCCTGGCCAAGCGGTCGTTCGACCTCAGAACTTCTGAGGCGGTGTCGTGTCTTGTCCTTCCCTTCTTCTCCTCCTCCTCCTCCTCCTCCTCCTGCTTCTCCTCCTCCTCCTCCTCCTTCTCCTCTCCTTCTCCTCCTCCTCCTCCTCGTTCTCCTCCTTCTCCTTCTCCTCCTCGTTGGATCGTTCCAAGGGACCGACCGTCACGGCATTCCTATAGTCATACCACGAAATGTTCCCAGAACCCACAGATGTTCTAATAACAGAAACGATGTTCTTAGAACATGAGCCCGATGTGTGAAAACAAGGCAGTCCCAGCCAGAAATGGTCTAAGAACATTTCGTGGGAACCACAGAAGGTTCTTAGAACATTGTTGAGTGGGGCTATAGGCGAGCCGGGACGCTTCGCCACTGCTTGATTCTTCTCCTCCTCGTTGGATCGTTCAAGCCGGCTGAGGGCAGTACCGCGCGCCGTCGGATCAACAGACATATTTTCACGCTGAGGCGTAGGAGGGGGGGATGGGGAGGCAGGTTCTTTGCAGGATAATCATGCGCGCCATCGGCGGGGTCGGCGCACGGGTTGAAGGCAAGGAGTAGCGAGGGGGATGCAGGAGGTGCAGGATGGACCCAAAGGATGAAAAATGGAGGACATGAGAGGGAGATGAGGTGGGGAAGGGGTGATGATGATGCTGCTGATGATGATGATAAAGATGATGATGATAAAGATGGTGATGATAAAGATGATGATGATGATGACGATGATGATGATGACGATGATGATGATGGTGATGATGATGGTGATGGTGATGGTGATGGTGATGGTGATGATGATGATGATGATGATGATGATGATGATGATATTGATGCCGATGGTGCCGATGCTTATAATGAAGAAGATGATGATGCTGACGAGGATGATAACGATGATGATAATGATGGTGGTGGTGATCATGATGCTGATGATGATGATGGTGGTGATGATGATGATGGTGATGGTGATGGTGATGGTGGTGATGGTAGTGATGATGATGCTGACGATGATGATGGTGGTGGTGATGATGCTGATAGATGGTGATAGGTGGTGGTGAATGATGGTGTTGATGCTGTTGATGCTGATGATGATGATGATGGTGGTGATGATGACGATGATGCTGATGGTGATGGTGTTGATGATGCTGAACATGGTGATAATGGTGATGATGATGATGGTGATGATGATGAAGCTGATGCTATGCTGATGCTGGTGATGATGAGGACGATGCTGCTTATGATGATGATACTGGTGATGATGATGATGACGATGATGATGACGAGGGTGATTACGATGATGCTGCTAGTAATGCTGATGATGCTGCTGATGATGATTGTGGTCATGATGATGATAACGCTGAATCTGATGATGACGATGGTGATGGTGACAGTGATGGTGATGGTGATGGTTGTGATGATGGTTGTGATGATGACGGTGATGCTGGTTGTGGTGGTGCCGATGATGATGCTGATGCTGATGTTGATGGTGATGATGATGATGATGATGATGGTGATGATGATGATGATGTTGCTGACGTCGATGGTGGAGATGATGATGATATTGATGGTGATGCTGATGATGATGCTGATGACTCTGATGCTGATGCTGATGTCGATGATGCTGATGATGGCGATGATGATGATGTTGACGACGAGGACGATGACGATGACGACGACGGTGAAGCTGACAATGGTGATGGTGATGGTGATGGTGATGATGGTGGTGGTGATCGTGATGGTGACGGTCATGGCGACGACAGTGATGGCGGTGGTGATGGTGATGATGTTGATGTTGATATTGATGTTGTTGATGATGTTGATATTGTTGATGATGATGATGATGATGATGATGATAATGATAATCATAATGACGAGGATGAGGAGGATAAGGAGGAGGAAGAAGCAGGAGGAGGCAGGATGACAGGACACGAGAAGGGGGGGAGGATGAGGCAGGAGGAGGAGACAGGAGGACGATGCAGGAGGAAGGGGAGGCAGGAGGTGAAGGAGGCGGAACCAGGCAGGGGAAAGAGGAGGATGCAGGAGGAGGTGGCAGGAGGAGGAGGAGGAGGCAGGAGGAGGAGGAGGAGGCAGGATGACGATGGAGGGATGCGGTAGGAAGGAGGGGAATGAGGAGGAGGAGGATGAGGAGAAAAAAAGAGAGAGAAAAAAAACATAATACGAATCCGAATAAACATATGATTACTACTAAGAAGATGAAGTTTGGGCAGGTGGATGAGAAGACGTGATGAAAAGGATGCAGAAGGGGGATAAGGAGGAGGAAGAGGAGGAGGAGGATAGGAATGAGGCAGGATGATGATGGAAAGAAGGGGGGAGGGAGGCGGAGGAGGAGGATGCAGGATGCATGATGCAGGAGACAGACACAAGAACGACGACGAGGATGCACATGGCAACTAAGATGATTGTCGTGCGGGATCCGATCGTCGGAGTAATCGCTTCTACAAGAATCCGATAACGAAAAGCGTTCTGGGAACGATCAAGTGATACATCGATTATGAAAACATGAGGGCTTCCATCATGAAAGTTTGACGCCGTAGTGTAAGTTCTGACAACTTGTAACCTTCGACCCATCCCGCCACCGTGCCTGGGTTGTGGGTCAGAGTTCTCAGGGATGCTCCTTCGGGTCTCTTCGGGGCGCTCTCGGGGGCCTCTTAGGAGCAGTTTGGGGGCCTCTTGGGAGCCTCTTGGGGGCCTCTTGGGAGCCTCTTGGGGCCTCCTGGGAGCCACTTGGGGCTTGCTCTTGGGGCCTCCTGGGAGACCCTCGGGGCCGAGGGCTCGAAATGTCCGTTCGGGTTCCCCATCTGGACCCCCTCTTGGGGCTATCTTTGGGCCTTCTTGGGCCGTCCTGGGCGCCTCTTAGGCCGTCTTGGAGCCCTCTTGGGCCGTCTTGGGGCCCCCTTGAGGGCCTCGTCCTGGGGCGATTTGGGGGGCCTCGTGGGCCGTCTTCCAGCGTCGGAGCCGAAAAGGCGAGAGGGCCAACAACTTCCAGAAAGCTGAGGAAGATCACCGATTTTTGCCTCTTGGGGCCTTCTTGGGACGCCTCTTGGAACACTCTTGGGACGTCTTCGGGGCCTCTTGGGCCGTGTTGAGGCCATCCGGGCCGTATTGGGTTACTCTTTGGGGCCTTCTCGGAGGCATCTTCGGCCCTCCGGGCCCCTGTTCTGCCAACCTGCACTTTTTTCGGAGGGCGCGCGCGCAGCACGCCCGGGGAACTCCGTGGAATCCTTGGGGATCCCAGGATTCCCCAGAAGTCCTTGTGAAATCGGGGGCGGCAAAGAGGGGGGTGATGACTAGGGGGGGTGGATATCATGGCGTGGGCCATGATATTTCCCCAGATTTCATGGCGCCTCTTCTTATTTCATTACGTCCCTGGCCCCCCCGCTGGGCCGCGCACATGCCGGCGGTCATGATTTGCACCCCCCCCTCTTGGACACCCCCCTCTTGGCCGCTCCCGATGAAACCAGCGGCCCGGACTTCCCCAAACCCTACAACTCTGAGCCTCTGAGGCTGCATGAGCCTGGGGGCACTCCACAGCGTGCTGCAGGCAAAGTGGCGGATACGCACACTACCAGCATGTTCAGTGCTGCGACGAATGGAAATTACTTCGAGAAAGCGGGATGAAGGATGAGGGGCATGATGAAACGTCGGATCTGGCAGGAGGATGGAAAAGAGGAGGCAGGTGGAGGAGCAGCTGCAAGAATAAAGGATGGGAGGGAGGAGAAGGGACGAGGCAGGAGAGAGAAGGCAGGATGCAATTCGGAGGGGGAATAGGGGGGCATGCAATTCTGAGGAGGATGCGACCAACACAGCACAATCACTTATGTTCTGATGTGGAATTCTGAACGCGCTTGCAGGCGATGTCGAACAACTGAAGCACACTTCGGCACGACGCTTTCGAGAGGATCAGCACCGAGAGGGCTCGTGATTGGCCGGTCTCGTGGCGGTACGTAGTTACAGTTGAATTCGATGAACCAGCCCTGCTGTGTCGCTCTGTGACCTCCGCGAGGTACGCACAGCGGGCACGCCGGCACCCACCATAAGAAATCGGGCACGCCTCCAGCGAGGCACCGCCGCCCCCTCTGCCCCCGTCCCCCGCGGGGGGCCCCGCGACGGAGGGCGAAGGGCCTCCGCGGAGGGGCACCGGAGAGCCGGCACGCCCAGCCCGCTGGTCCACGGACCGCTGCAGGGGCGGCGGGTCGAAGGCGCCTCTGGCTTCTGTGGCACCTTCGGGCGCCCTCGCCTGTCCCAAAAATTGGTGTCTTTTTGGGGGCCCGACGCGTGCTCGATGCGGACTCGACGCGGATTTGGCGTGCATTCGACGCGGATTCGACACGGATTCGACACGGATCCGACGCGTCCGACATGGATTCGACACGGATTCGACGCGGACAGGATCGCGACGGGACAGACAAGGTCCGCCGAGGATGCAACATAATCTGGCGAGTCACGGCGGCCCTGTGCCCCTGTTCCTTGGCCCCCTTTGTGATTGGATCTTCGTTTCGAAACAATCACGCGTTGCTTGTACACGCATGTAAGGGAGATCCTGAGCCCGGGGCCATGGGCCGGCCCCTCCCCTGTACTTCGGTGCCCTTTCTCTCCCAGGTGACCTCCCTGGGCGACCCCCGGAGGTCCCAGAAAGCCCGAGAATCTTCAAAGAACGCCCAAGATAGCCTGCGACTGGCCCTCAAGGCCCCCAAAAGTGCCCTACGAGAGCTCCAAGACGGCCCCAGGTGACGCTGCGACAGCCCCAATCAAGATGTCCCAAGAGGCCCGCCAAGAGGGCCCCAAGAAGAAGAGACCATCACACTCCCGGAGGAAAACGCAGATGTTTAGCCTCTTCGCCCCGTGGGCTTTCACAGCGTCCACAACGGCCCCAGAGGCTCCCAAGGCGGCCCAGGAGGTCTCCAAGAGAGCTCCAGGACGGCCTCCTGGACGGCACAAAGAGAAGAGCTCCAGGAGCCTACTGGGGCCGAGGCCGAGACCTCCTGGGGCCTACGGCTCCAGGACGGCACAAAGAGAACCCAAGACGGCTCAGGACGGCCCCCAAGGACAGGCCCAGGAGCGATTCCAGAGGGGGGGAACCGAGTTCAAAGTTCGAGCCTCGGCCCCGGAGACCCGCAGGAGGTCCCCAGAGGCTCCCAAGAGGCCCCAGGAGGCCCCCCCCCAAAAGGCTCCCAAGAGTCTCCCTGGCATCGCTCGGACGTGTGCATTTTTTTTCTCGGCGAGGACCATCGAGGAGCATCCTTGATCATTTGGCGAAAAAACCATGCACGAAATTGAAAAAAGCACAGGGAATAAGGCTCCAAGAGCCTCCGAGAAGCCACCCAAAAGGCCACCTGGAAGCCCCCAGGAGGCCCAAACACTGCCTTCAATAATGCCCCCGAGAGGCCCCCAGGATGCCTCCAAAGCGCCCCCCAAGAGGCCCCAACAACTGCATCCACTATACTTTCAAAACGCTTAATTACGCTTAAGTCAAAGTTTTGCAAAACACTTTTTTCCCTTCAATGCTTGCACTGTCCTGGGGAGGATCTCCGAACTTTCGAGCATGGCTCCATCGAGCTGACCCCCTTTGTCCAGGTTCCCCGCCTTGGGAGCCTCCGAGAGCGCCCAGCGAGGGTCTCGAGACGGGCACTACAGGCCCAAGAGGCCCTCAAGACGAGCCAATATGGCCCCGAGACGGTATAAGAGCGCTCGAAGAAGCCGAAGATAGCCTCAAGTATGCCTAAGCGGGTCCTCAAACGCTTTCAAAGGGCAACAAAAGGGACCCCCAGGAGGGCCCCAGGATGCCCAACGCATACATTGTCTATAGGTTTTCAGAAGTGTTAGCATTATCGTTGTTCCAGTGTTTCATGCACCAAGATAGCCCAAGAGGCCCCCGTGACGGCCCGACTACGACCCAAGAGAGCGCCAAGACGGCCCAAGAGGCCACCAAGTCGGCCCCAGAGGTTTTCAAGGCAGCCCCATGACATGGGCAAGAGCGGGGATCCAAACGGACATTTCGAATCCAGATGCCAAAAGGCCTGGGGAGGCCCCCGAGGCGCCCCCAAGAAACCGCAAGAGGGCTACCAGGAACCCCCCAAGAAACCCCAAGGGCCCCCCACCCAGAAGCCCCCGAGAGCCCTCCAAGAGAGTTCCCCAAAAGGCACACACATGTATATATATATATATATATAATATATATATATATATATATATATATATATATATATATAGATGTAGGCTCCCAGCATGGTTTTGCCAGGCTCCTAGGGGCTTTCGGGCATTCCCCCTTGGGCTGCCATGGGTTCTCCTTGTGGCTGCTTTTCGCGCCTTCCTGGAGCTTGCGTGGGCGCTTCCAAAAAACAGCTGAGGGATTCGCCCTGCACGCGTTCTTATGGCGCGAAGTCGTTCTGGACGTCGCCTCTATGGGAAGAGCGAGCCGCATCGTCTGTCTTGTACTGTGTGTCGTGCAACATCTTAACGCTTCCCAGAAATTCACAATACGGCCTACGGGATCCCTAATGCCGCGCCCAAGACGGCTTCCACTGACCCTGGCAGCCCTTAGATGATGCAAATTCCCCATATCATTGCCCCCCAGGGTTACCCAGGGACCTCCGAAGGCACCTCCGAGATAGTTCGAGGGGCTCTCGAGACGGTCATGAGATCTTCAAGACCGCTGAAGACGGCCCACAGGCCACTAGCCCCCCGAAGCCTCCCAAAAGTTGCCTTCGGGCAGCTGCTCGGCGTATCTGCTCAGGGCAGCAGGATCTCCTTGGGGCTGCCGATTCGGCAACTCCTGAAGCGTCCATCAGGGAGTACGCTCCCATATGATGATACTAATGGGGTGATATGCATCAGAACCGGTGACGTTGGTTTGGGCTGCGCTACGACCTAAGCACGCGCGAAGCGCGCGCGTAGTTCTAATGCATATATATATATACACACCCATCCATATACGTATACATGTGTATGTGCATGTGCATATACATGTATACACTTACATGCACACACGACTATACATACCACACCTGCTAGTATTTATACATATGCACATGCACATATACATGTGTGCATGCGAATTCCTTTGTGTAACACAAACATACACATGTACATACACGCATACTCTACACATGCATATCCAGATGCATACACATATATTCATGCACGTGTACACATACATACACACATGCCTATGCAATGCAGCACACATACATCATATACTAACATACACATGAGTAGACATGTTCATACATCTATGTCTGTACAACGCCATATACATACACATGCACGTATACATCTACACTTATGCATACACGCATCCATCCATACATACAAACAAACATCCATACATACATGCACACATGCACATGCGAACAGCTATGTGTGTATATATATATATATAGATGTGTGTGTGTGTGTGTGTGTGTGACCCTCCTCCTCTCTCTCTCTCTCTTTCGCGTCTCCTGGGGGGCTGCCAATCGCCCAAGTCTCCCTACTCTCCTGCGCCCCTGGGGGGTCCAGTGGAGTGGTCTCTCTATGCGCACCAAATGAGAGCTAGCACTCTGGATGCTGCCGAGCGCGGAACTCTCCCCATTTTACTGCGTCCCTGGGGGTTCCAGCGGGGTGGTCTCCTCACTCAAACCAAATTCGATCTCACATTGGGTACTGCCAGACGCACAGCTGCCCTCACTCGTGCGCCGCCACTGGGTGGCCCAGCGGGATGACGTACTACGCACACCAGCTGACCTCTTCTACGCCTCCCCCCCTTGCTTGCCAAACGTACGGTTGCCCCCATTTTCCCGCGCCATTGCAGGGCACAGTGGGATGACGTCCAACGCACACCATGTGCGTCCTCGGCCCCATTGGCGAGCGAAGCGCGCAAAATTCCCCAATTTTCCTGCACCGCTGTGGGGTCGCGTTCTGCGCACAGGTTGAGAACTCGGCCCCCTGGCTGTTGTCAAGTGTGCGACTCTCCCAACTCTCTTGCGCCCCTGGGGGAGTCCGGCGGGTTGGCCTCTCTGCGCAGACCTGGTGAGACGTCGATTCCCTGGTTGCTGCCCAGTGCGCAACTTTCCCTGCTTTCCTGCACCCCTGGGTGGTCTAGTGGAGTGGCGTCTACGAAGATCCACGCCATGGTCCTGCCAGGTTTCTCAGGTGCGCTTGGTATGTCCGTGGGTAATTTGCAGCTCTTGTGTGGCCAAGCGTTTGGTCCGATTGCGGTCATGCTTATGGACAGCGCGAATCCCCGCGGGGGAACACAGGTTGCAATGTTGGGTCACGTTGCGCCATGTGGAGCTCTGTTTGGCCACATCGGCGGCTTTTTCAACCTGGTGGCCACTACGAGCGGCTGGCGGAGATAAGAGGCGCACGTAAGTGCTACACAGTGCGACGACCCTCGACGGCCCGTAACTTGTTGATTGCGGCTGGCTTTTTTCGGGGAGAGCACGTATTCTCACACGTTTCAGTATATCTTTGGCGAGTCATTCGTGTCAGCAGCGCCCTGCTCGGTTTGCGCACGGGCTTGCTCTCGTGATTATGAACATGCACGATACCGGCACTGACCGCTCGCTAAGTCTACCTCGCTCGCGTTTGTATTCAAGTGGTCACCTTTCAGTAGGGGATGGCAAACTAAGTGTTTGGTGTGCGAAGCCGCTTCCACGAGTGCTGGGACGCCTCGTGATAAGACGGTGAACACCTCTCTTCACCGGGCATGAGAAGATCTTTGGTTGCATGTTTCAATTCAGTCATTCGCCGGAGATTTGCCCCTGGCCTGCACATTCTAAGAGCGGTTGTTACAGTTGTGCTCTCGGCGCGCTCTGGATGGGCCGTGCGCATTCGCTCCTTCCCTCCCTTGGCGAACGTGCCGGGGAGTCACAGAGGAGCTTGCGACGCCGTGCGACGGTTGAAAAACTAGGTCACCCTCGGGGGGCGCCAGGACAATAGCGCTTCGCGCGTCGCGGTCTGCGCCGAGCGGCAGCCCCTCTCCAGGGGGGGTGGCGCGAGGACGCGAAGATGATCGCGCATCGCGGGGCGCGGGGCGCGGAGCTGGGTGAGCCTCGAGGGGGGCGCGGAGCAAGAGGCACGCGGCACGTCCTCCTCCAGAAGGGAGGCGGAAGTTGGCCGTGCACTTGCCATGTTGCCAAACTGCACTTGCCTATCGTTCCTCCTCTTCCTCGTCCTCCTCCTCTTCCTCCTCCTCCTCCTCCTCCTCCTCCTCCTCCTCCTCCTCCTCCTCCTCCTCCTCCTCCTCCTCCTCCTCCTCCTCCCTCCTCCTCCTCTCCTCCCTCCTCCTCTCCTCCTCCTCCTCCTCCTCCTCCTCCTCCTCCTCCTCCTCCTCCTCCTCCTCCTCCCTCCCTCCTCCTCCTCCGCCTCCCCTCCTTCCCCTCCTCCTCCTCCTCCTCCTCCTCCTCCTCGTCCCTCCTCCTCCTCCTCCTCCTCCCCTCCTCCTCGCTCCTCCTCCTCCTCCTCCTCCTCCTCCTCCTCCTCCTCCTCCTCCTCCCTCCTCCTCCTCCCCCCCTCCTCCTCCTCCTCCTCCTCCTCCTCCTCCCTCCTCCTCCTCCTCCTCCTCCTCCTCCTCCTTCCCCTCCTCCTCCTCCCTCCTCCTCCTCCTCCTCCTCCTCCTCTCCTCCTCCTCCTCCTCCTTCTCCTCCTCCTCTCGCCTCCTCCTCCTCCTCCTCCTCCTCCTCCTCCTCCTCCTCCTTCCTCCTCTTCCTCCTCCTCCTCCTCCTAGGCGTTGTGGTCCGAGGCGTTCCTTCCTTTCGGGGCAGCCCGACGGCCACGACCCCAGCCTCCCGCCCCCCCTGGGGCGCGAGGCGAAGCTCTCGGGCACGCGGCGCCTGCGATCGCCGTCGCCCGCGGCGATTGCCCCCAGCCCCACGGAGGGGCGCCCTCGCGAGCGCGAGCGCTCGCCCGCCTGGCACCGCAGGGCGCGGCGCCAGCGCTCTGCCGCCCGTGCTCGGCTTCGGCGGCATCGCGATCGCCTGCTGCTGCAGGCGCACCACGGCAGCCAGCCGCCCATGCATGGGCCCCGCGGCGGAGGCCCCCCTGCGGGCCCAGCGCGCGGCCAGCGGCCGCAGGGCGCGGCGCGCGGCGGCGACGGCCCTGCCATCTCAGGCGGCGGCACCCCTTGCTGCAAGTGCGGCTGCCGCAGGAACGAGGCGTGGTGGCGCTACTGCAAGCACTGCAAGGGCGAACTTGTGCCGACGCAGGCCCCTCCTCGGCGCCCTCGCTCTGCTGAGCGGCGTGTGGTGCAGCGTGCGCCTTGGCACGACGAGGACGGGCTGCGACCTGGGCCAGGTGGCCGAGCCGATACGCCAGGGGGACGGCGTGACGGCTCCAGGGTCCGCTTCGCCTTGTCCAGCGTGGAAGAGCTGCCCAGCGGCAGCGACGCCGACCCCGAGGAGGCCAAGCTGGTGCAGCTCATCAGCTTGCTCCGCCTGGAGCAGGACGAGGGCGGAGTGCGCAAGTACCAGGAGCAGCTCGACAGCCTGCGCAGTGCCCGTCGGGCGCGGCCCTTGTCCGTGGACGAGGCCATGGCTGCCAGGGATGCGGCAGCTGAGGCCTTGGACAAGGCTGTCGAGCATGCTGACTCGCTCCAGGCCCAGTTGGACAGCGCCAAGTCGGTGGTGGTGGCCCGCTCCGCCAAGTACGATGAGGCTCTGGCAGCTTACACTACGGCTGTGCAGGCCTTGGCGCAGCAGGTCGCTGGCGCAACACCGCAGACGGCTGGCCCGCCGCTCTCAGGCAAGCTGTCCATCGCCAAGCTGCTCCAGGGTGACAACGTGGAGCTGGACGACGAAGGTCTCTTCGGCTTGGAGGCCCTGGAAGACTACGAGATTCAGGAGTCAGACCGTGAGGAGGCTGCCAGACGCAAGGCCGATCTCCAGAGCAAGTTCAAGGCCATGGCGCAGGAGGCGTTCGGCAAGTTCGCGAAGGAGGCCCGCGAGCTCGAGCGTCAGCACTCGGAGCTCAAGGACCGCCTCCAGAAGAAGCGCAAGACCTCAGGCGAGGCGGCCGAGGCGGTGGCGCAGCCAGCGGCACCAGCTGCGGCAGCGGGGGCCAAGACGGCAGGCGAGGCAGGAGGCCCCACGGCGCCTGCTGGCCCAGCGGCCGAGCCTGGCGGCCTCGTCGCTGATGGCGACAAGGATGTGGTGGCGGCGGCGCGCGCGCGGCTTGGCTGCTGCAGCCAAGGGCGCTGGCCGCGGTGCTGGCAGCAGCGGCGGGGCCGCCACTGCTCCACGGCCGACCCTTTGACGTCCCTGACGGGGTCGGTCCTCACCATCGGCATCTACACGGTCACGAAGATCTCGCCGTTCTCGGGCTTGTGGGCGATCCACCTCTTCGGAGGTGCCACGTCTGGGACGGCCACTACTACATGGGGCACTGCGACGACGCGCAGTGGTTTTCTTCCTCTTCACTTTCGGCTTCCACTCCCGCATGGGCGCCTGGTCCAGTCTATGACGACTGCTTCTACCTAGGCGGCGAGAGTGACGGCACCTCCTTCACCAACACTGGGGCCACCCATCTTGACGGTCCGACGTATGATGACATGCAGGCCGTGGCTGGCCCTGATTACTGCGTCTGGAAAGATATGGACCCTGCTAGGCAACGCGCACTTGTGCTCCAGCGTGAGCTCGAACGTGCCCTTCTCAGATTCACGGGGCACTGGCTGGAGGACCCGCGCGTCCTGGACGACGATATGGACGGGATGCACTGGAGGCGGCACTGCGTGCCCTACGTTGCCAACTACCTGTCGCACCCGTTTCTGAGGCCGCTGGTCATGGAGAAGGCCCAGCAGGATGGGCATGACAACCCTCACATTGCTGCAGTTGATATGGCTATCGACATCTGCAGGCGTGCATTCCGTGCTCGGCGGCGAGCGCGTTTCCACTGCCATGACTGGCTGCGGAGCCTCGAGGCCCTCGACCACGATGAGTACGACAACCAGCTTGCCCTCCACGCCGAGGCGATGATCAGGGAGCAGGAGTTCTTTGATACTCGAGTGGATCCTCGCCGCCCCGTCGGAGAGGAGGCCAGGTCTGCCTCCTCCTACACGGGCTGCTCTGACACGGTGACCGTCAGCGACTACGAGGACAGCGATCCTGACGACTCAGGTGGCACTACGACGGCGAGCTCCACGGGCAGCTGTCCTGCATCTCACACACGCTGCAGCGCCGCGGCTTTTCGGCGCGCGTACAGCCTTGGACGACGTCGTCGACGGGGCCTTCGAGCTGGAGCAGCCCGACCCCAAGCCGGGCACGTTTTACTGCAGATTGGGAATGGAGCTGACATCAGATGCAGGCTCCCAGCCATAGCGTGCTCCGACTGCTGCCCCCTTGGGCCTCTTGGGGATCGGAGTGATCACCCCCCCGTTTCTCCGAGAGCTGTCACGGCCGCCGAGCCATCAGCGTCGGTCCTGGAGGACCAGGTCGGCCGTAGGTCGGCTAGCGTGAAAGACGGAGGGGGGGCCCCTGATGGGGCCGCGTCGCCCAGGGTCTTGCAGAGACATCGTGGCAAGGCCTGCAAGATCATGACGGTCAATGTCACGGGCTGGGGCTCCCTCCTTACGCAACTGGAGGAGAAGCGCATCCCCGATGACGTGCAGGCTGTGCTCATCCAGGAGCACCACCTGGAGGAGACCAGGGTCGAGTCGGCGATGAAGGCCGCCAAGGCCCTTGGGTGGAAGGCTGACCTTTACCCTGCTCGGCGCACGGGCAACGGCGACGGCGCCACTGGCGGTATCGGCCTCCTGGTCAGGCCGCACGTCGCCTTCAGACGCCTGCAGTTCGACCATGACGGCATCCATGCGCCTGGTACGGCTCGTCAGGGTTTCTGGACCACCGACCTGGGGCCTAAGGAGGGGCTGGTGCTGGCGGGCCTCTACCTGCACACCAGCAAGGACCTGGAGGATGTGAACCTCGACCTCCTCTTCCAGATCGGCAGCGTATTGCACGCCGCAGGCAGGCCATACGTCCTGGGCGGCGACTGGCAGAACCTGCCCGAGTCCCTCAATTGCCTCCGTTGGCCCAAGGCAGTGAAGGGCGAGGTGGTCGCGCCCGACCAGGCCACGTGCTATACGGCCACGAGCGCCAGGGTCATTGACTACTTCCTCGTGCGGCACGACCTGCATGGGTGCCGTGCTCGCACCTTCGACGGCCTCTCGGTCACGCCGCACAAGGGCGTCATCCTCGAGCTGGACGTGTCGCAGATCCCGCTCATGGTGCGCAAGGCCCACATGGCCAAGGCCTTCCCTTCGAGCCAACTGGTGGGACCCCAGCTTCCAGGACCTGACTGGCAGGCGGCAAGCGAGGCGGCTGCTGCAGCCCATGACTGCGACAGCCTGGACGGGGCCTTCAGCGCGTGGTTGCGGCGCTACGAGGACGAGCTGCTCCAGCACTTCGGCTGCGAGCAGCCTGAGCGGTACCGTGGCAGGTCCGACGGCGTTCGTCTGGTGCACTCGACCCTGCAGATGCACTGCCGCAACCAAGCGAAAGGACGTGGAGCAGCTGACCCCAGCGAGGGCCACTGGCAATGGCTTGCCCAGAGGCTTCGTGAGTGGCGCTGGCGACGTGCCGCGGTGTGCCGCCACCCTAGCGCTGAAGGACAGCTACGCCTTCGTCGGCTGCAGCTGCGGCTTATGCGGTTTACCTTGCCGCAGCCCGCGCGCTGGCCCGACATGTGGGGGGCATGGCGGTCCCTCGTCCGACGACTTGATCAGTTGGGTGAGGACGACCTCGACCACCTGATGCACGACCTGGAGAAGTGCGCTGAGCGCGCTGCTGGCCAGGCCTCCTACCGCAGGTACAAGGCATGGGTGGACTGGTCCCATGATGCCACCGATGACGGCGGCATGCGGCGCGCCTTCAAGTGGATCAAGCAGGATGCCCCCTGGGCGTGCACCAATGCAGCGGCTGGACCTGGCATTGCCAAGTCTCTCGTGGACGAGGCACGTGACGCTGTTCAACCGTGGCACGACCTATGGGGCCAAGGCGAAGGCATCACAGCCGTTCGCTGGCCCACGGACGTCGGGGACATCGAGCTCCCGTCAATCGAGGACCTGCGGAAGACAGCACACACCTTCAAGTCGGACACAGGGCTGGGCTGTGACGTGGTCCACCCTCGACATTTGATTTTTCTAAGCGATGATGCGCTACAGACCTTGCTGGTACTCTGGTCTCAGATGTTGCGTCTTGGCTACGTCCCGGCCCCGATTCGTGTCATGCGCGAGGCTCTACTTCCGAAGCCCGATGGTGGGAGACGCACAATTGGCATATTCCCTGGCACGGTGCGGCCACGGACGCGATACTTGCGGGCCACCACGGGCGCGAAGTGGGCCGACAAGAACAAGCGCAGCTACATCTTCGGCACCGAAGGTCAGAGTTGTGAGGCCTGTGTATGGAGGCAGGCGGCTGCAGGCGAGTGGGCCACACACAGTGGTAAGACCTGCCTCTCCATCTTGCTGGACCTCTCCAAGGCTTATGAGTACATCCGCTGGGACCGTCTGGCGACCTGTGCTACCGACCTGGGCTTCAACATGTGCTTGCTACGGCTGCTGCTCATGCTGTACTCCATGCCCAGGCTGCTATCCTTCGAAGGCATCGTTTTCGAGCTGATGACGCCGATGCGTGGCGTGGTAGCAGGATGCTCATTCGCTGACCTGATGATGCGCATTTTTCTTATTCCCATTTTGGATGACCTGGCGAGCCTGCCTGGCATCTCGGTCGGCAACGTGGTCGACGACATCCAGATGCAGTCTACAGGCACTCGGCCCACCGTCGTGCAGCAGCTCAGCAAGGCTTACCGCCAGGTGAGGAGTGCACTCCACGACGCCGAGCTGCTGCTGAACGAGAAGAAGGGCAAGCTCCTCGGCAATGACTACCAGGCCAGCGTGGACCTCGGCAAGCGCTGCCCGTCGCTCGTGCAGGCCAGAGACCTGTCGACTCGCAACCTGGGCTGCGACTACAGCTGCGGCAAGCGGCAGGGCATGCGCACGCGGCTGGGGCGCCTGGGCAAGGTCAGAAGGCGCTGTGTAAAAATCCGAGCACTTCGCAGGGCCAGGGGAAAGTGCAAACAGCTGGTCAGCATGGGGCTGGTCCCTGCTGGGACCTGGGGTGACGGGGTCACTGGAAGGTCGTGGAGCGGAGTGATGGCCCTCAGGAGGGCTGCGAGGGCGGCCCTGTTCCCTCACACGGCCCGCAGATCCCTCACCATAGACCTGGCTCTGGTTCCTGGAGACACCGCGTCCATCGACCCCGCGTACCCTTGCACGGTGAACCCCATTGTCATGCTCGCCCAAGCCTTCTGGGACGCCTGGATGCCTCGGGAGATCTTGTGCCGTATGCTCTTCAACGCGGACAAGGCCCTCAGAGGGGCCAAGACACCCTGGAGCCAGGTTACGGGTCCTGTTTCGGCTGCGCTGGCTTCTTGTTTCAGGATCGGTTGGACTCTTGGAACGGGTGTGGGCAAGTTGTGTACTGCCGACGGTGAAGTGCTTGATCTCTGTCGTGAGTGCCCCCGCACAGTGAGGATGGTTGCGCAGTGGGGTGTCGAGGCTTGGCTCCTTGACAAGGCCCGCTGCGAAGAAAGCTACCTTAGTACCCTCTCCCACGGACCCTACCTCGCCCCTCTGAAGGCCCTGGTGTCTAGCCGTACTGATGACGACTGGACTGGCATGCACAAGGCTACGCTCCGATGTCTTGCGGCCAACGGGTTCTGGGGGGATGAGCGGCTGTACAGTGTCGGCCTGAGGGATATCCCAATGTGCTCGCTCTGCGGTGAGGCTCCTGGGACCG
>CAUYUJ010014429.1:177500-187500 GCA_963575745.1 Prorocentrum cordatum | reverse complement strand
CATGCGCTACGTCTGTCTGGTTCACCCCTGTTGCTGCTGCGTGTGGCAGGCAGCTGAGGGGGGGGGAGGGGGGTGGGGGGGGGGCGAAGTCGGCTGCCAAGGACAGCGCCACCCGCCACGTGGCGCCACGCCGCTCTGAGCTGTGTGATGCAAGAGCGCCGCGCGCTAAATGCCTGCCTCTCCCCAAGGAGCCGCGAGATCTCGCAGAGACCGGTCCCCGGGGGCACCTCAACGATATCATCACTTGTACTCCACTGCCCCCGTCTCCAAAGCCACACCCAGTACCCCGCAGCCTCCGTTTCCAACCGGAGAGGAGGAGAAGGAGGAGGAGGATGAGGAGGAGGAGGAGGAGAAGGAGGAGGATGAGGAGGAGGAGGAGGAAAAGGAGGAGGCGGAGGAGGAGGAGCATGAGGACGAGCGAGAAGGAGCGAGAAGGAGCGAGGAGGAGCGAGGAAGAGCGAAGAGGAGCGAGGAGGGGCCAGTTGGAGCGAGGAGAAGCGAGGAGGAGGAGGAGGATGAGGAGGAGGACGAGATGAAGCGAGGAGCGAGGAGCGAGGAGCGAAGAGGATCATGATGATGATGATGATGATGCTGATGATGCTGATGATGCTGATGATGATGATGATGATGATGAAGATGATGATGATGATGACGATGATGATGATGATGATGATGTTGATGATGATGATGATGATGATGATGATGATGATGATGATGATGATGATGATGCTGATGATGATGATGATGATGATGATGATGATGATGATGATGATGATGATGATGACGAGGAGGAGGAGGAGGAGGAGGAGGAGGAGGTGGAGGAGGAGGAGGAGGAGGAGGAGGGCTGCTGGCACCTCCTGGGAGTTCCTCGCCCCTGCGTCGGCGGCGGAGGCCGCGGCCGTGTGCACCTTCGCAGTGCAGCACGTGTGGCGGTGGGCCAAGGAGGCGCCGTAGGAGGCACGTCGCGGGCGCGCGATCGCGCGGGCGGCGGGGCGCCAGAAAAGGGCAAGGCCTCGTCGGCGCGGCTCGGCGAGGGGCGGCGAGTGGTGGCGGGGATCAGGGAGGTCCTCCTCCTCTTCATCCTCCTTCCCCTCATCCATTAAATTTCTCAGTCTGATTCCTCACAGTCGCACCCCGCGACTTCTGGTAGGGCGGGCCAGGCATGTCGCCGGAGACTTCCTCACCATGCATGGTCTGGAAGCTTAACATGTGCCTCAGCCTGTCTGATGAAAGGCTGGCCCTTTTCAAACATGTTGTTCTGGCATGTGCGCCGCGCACATTCGTCATATCTGATGGGGCGGGCCGTTTTCACAATGTTGATCTCTTCATGTCGCCACGCACTGTCGTCGAAAGAAAAGATTGCAAGAGTTGTTTGCGGATTGAGGGGGGCCGCTTCCACACTGTGGTTCTCGTTCTGGCGTCGCGCGCATTCGACATGAAAGTTCACAAGATACTTTAGGAGTGAGGTCGGGCCGTTTTTCAACATGCGGTTCTCGCATCAGCGCCGCGCACACTCGTTTCTGAATGATACAGCAGTTTCATAAGTTTATTGCTGACGTCCCAGGAATGGTGTCCTGGCATGAATTGGACTTGCAGGACGCAACCGCCACATGCTCTCGCACTGCTAAAGTTCCAGGGAAGGCGTTCTGGCACGATTCAGGATCGTCCCAGGACAGGTCTGTTGGCACGATTATAGATTATCAGACGGTGGCCTTCTCATGAGGCTTTTCCCGCAACAAGAATACATGCATGTCGGGACCTATGAACATGGAGCTTGGAGGGAGCGTGTATTGCGACATCGTTGGTTCGTCGTTGGCTTTCCCGGAGGCGCTCTTGAGCCAGCCTGGGGCTCTCTTCAGACCGCTTGGGTGTTGGAAGACCGCAAGTGGAACGATATGTCACCGAAAAGCGTGGACAGCGATATACACATGCACACAGACTTACATTCAGACTGACACACATACGTACAAGCATACAATCATACAACCATACATATATACCTATCTATGTTTAAGTATAGATACATGTGTGGGCGGGTGCCCGCCAGCGTGGACCCAAAACAGTACGTTGGTGCACCATGGAGGTAAAAGCTATGCGGTGAAATCGACGTGGTGTGAGCGAAGAAAGTGACTTCTGCGCGGTGCAAGCTATATGGTGTAAGTATGTCGTGAAATCGAGGCGATGTGGGCTGGAGGTGAAAGGTATGAGGTGCAAGTTACGTGATGTAAGCTATGCTGTGTAAGCCATGCGGTCAATGATATGTCGTGTAAACTCAGAGCACGGGGCGTCCACGAGGCGGCACAGGCGGCAACGTGGCGCAACCTCGGAAACATAGAAAACACACAGCGCACGGGGCGCCCACGAGGCGGCACGGGCTGAAACGTGGCGCAACCTGGGCATAGCCTCCCCAGCGCACAGGCGACCACAAAGCGGCCATGGGCGGCAACGTGGCGCAACCTCTGTGCACACACACACACACACGCACACACACACACACACACACAGCGCACGGGGCGCCCACGAGGCGCCCACGAGGCGGCACGGGCGGCAGCGTGGCGCAGCTGGGCATGCCCCACCAAGCGCAGAGCGCCCACCGGGCGGCACGTGCCGCAGCGTAGCGAGCCGTGGAACATCCAACCACTTGCTTCGCCAAGAAAGGAACCCCCTGGTGCAAGCAGTGCTCGGAGAACAGTGTTCGTGCCGCGCGGGCGCGGCGCCGGGCCCTCCTTCCTCCAGCTCTCCCCCCCCCCATTCAACTCCTCCAGGCCCTTGCCTCCCCCCTCCCTTTTCCCCTCTCTAGCCTGCCCCTCTCCCGCGGCGGACGACCGGGCGGAGGGCAGGGGCAGATGCCTCCAGTCCGCCCCCGCTCTCGGCGATCGTCGGCTCGACGCCCTCTCGCGCCGTCGCTTCGCTCCAGATCTTGCGCCCTGCCCCGTGCCCCGCGCCCGCGGCTCTTGGAGAACGACCCTCCCCCCCCCCCCTGGCGACCCTGCCCTCCGCCAGGTCGCCCGCCGGGGGCGAGAGGTGTGCTGCAGGGGGCGAGAGAGGGGGGCGCGCAGGGGGGGAAGGGGCTGGAGGAGTTGGAGGGGGAGGCAGAAGCCGACGTCCGCCGAGGGCGAGAGGTGCGCCAGAGAGGGCGAGACGGGGGACCAGGCAGGGGAGGAAGGGGCTGGAGGAGTTGGAGGGGGAGGAGAAGCCGACGTCCGCCGAGGAAGGGGGAGGAAGGGGCTGCAGGAGTTGGAGGGGAGGCAGAAACTGACGCCCGCCGAGGGCGAAGGTTGGGCTAGAGAGGGGGGGAGAGGGGGCTGGGGAGGAAGGGGCTCGAGGAGTTGGGGGGAGGGAGAAGCTGACGTCCGCCGAGGGCGAGAGGTGGGCTAGACAGGCTGCGGAGGAAGGGGCTGGAGGACTTGGATGGGGAGGGAGAAGCTGACGCCCGCCGAGGGGGACCTGGGCCAGAGAGGGGGAGCGGGGAGGCTGGGGAGGAAGGTGCATGAGGAGTTCGAGGGGGAGGGAGAAGCTGACGCCCGCCGAGGGCGAGAGGTGGGCCAGAGAGGGGGGGCTGGGGAGGGTGCTGAGGAGGAAGGGCTGGAGAAGTTGGATGGGGAGGGACGCCCGCCGAGGGCGAGAGGTGGGCCAGAGAGGGGGAAAGGGGAGGGGCTCTGGGGAGGAAGGGGCTGCAGGAGTTGGGGGCAGGGAGGGAGAAGCTGACGCCTTGCCGAGGGCGAGAGGTTGGCTAAAGTGGCGGATCGGGGGGGGGGGGGGCTGGGGAGGAAGGGGCTGGAGGAGTTCGAGGGGGAGGGAGAAGCTGACGCCTGCCGAGGTCGAGAGGTGGGCCAGAGGGCGGGAGAGGGGCGGGAGGGGGGGGGCAGGAAGGGGCTGGAGGAGTTGGAGGGGGGAGGGAGGGGCCGACGTCCCCCCCGAGGGCGCGCGGCCGGCTTCTTTGGAGAGGGGCTGGGGGGCTGTGGAGCAAAGGCTTGGAGGACTCGGAGAGGCTTGAGGAAGGGCGGCCGGGACGCTGTCCCCCGGCCATACCGGTGAGCAGCGCCGCCCCTTTGCGGCCGCCGCGGCCCCCCCCCCCCCAACATGGCCCCGGCCCCGGCCCCGGCCAGCAGCCGCGCCGCCGGCCAGCGGCCGCCGCCGCCGAGCGCGATCGCCCCCTCCTCGCCTCTCCTCGCTCCTCCTCGCTCTTCATCCTTCTCGCTCCTCCTTGCTCCTCCTCCTCGCTCCTCCTCGTTCCTCCTCCCCCTTCTCCCCCTCCTCCTCCTCCTCCTCCTCCTCCTCCTTCTCCCTCCTCTTTGCTCGTCCTGCTCCTCCTCCGCCTCCTCATCCTCCTTTTTCTCCTCCTTCTCGCTCCTCCTCAATTCTCCCTCTTCTCCGCATCATTATTATCCTTGCTTGTCTCGGGCGGAACTCGGATAATGATACATCGCGCCCTGTCAGAGCCTTCTGGCACGCTCTAGGCGGGCCGCGGCGCCCGATACGTTTTCCAGAACTGCTGAATATCAGAGCTACCCTGTGTATCCCGGCCCGATGTTGTCATCATCCTGGTGTCTTCTTATCTTCCGCCCGCGTCTCTCCTCCTTCTCTTCCATCCGCCTCCTCCTCCTTCTCCTTCTCCTTCTCCTTCTCCTTCTCCTCCTCCTCCTCCTCCTCCTCCTCCTCTTCCTTCTCGCCCTCCTCGATGCTCCTCCTCGATCCTCTTCCTCCTCGATCCTCCTCGGTCCTCCTACTTGATCCTCTTCCTCCTCGATCCCCCTCGGTCCTCTTCTTCCTCGTCCTCCTACTTGATCCTCCTCCTCCTCCTCGTCCTCCTCCTCATCATCATCACTCCTCCCCGCCCCTCCCCGCTCCGCCCCGCTCCTCCTCGCCCCTCCTCGACCCCCGCGCGACGAGCCGTCGCGGCGCCCCCGGGCGCGCCCGCCGAGCGAGCGCGGCCGCGGCGCCCGCCGCCTTCGACGCTCGCGCGGGTCGCGCGCGTCGCGCGCGTCGGCCGCCGATCTCGCGCGTCGCGCGCCCATCGCGGCGGCGCCCGCCGGGCAGACCGCGGCGCGCGGCCGGCGCGCTGCGACGGCGCGCGGCCGGCGCGCGGCGACCGTCGGCCCCGCGAGGGTCGTGTGGGGAGCGCTCGGCGGCGGACGTCGCGGTGCCAACCTGCTTTCGTCAAGCAGTGGCGAAGCGTCTTGGCTCGGGGGCGGAAAAGAGGGGGGTGATGACTAGGGGGGGTGGATATCATGGCGAGGGCCATGATATTTCCCCAGATTTCATGGCGCTTTTCCTTGTTTCATTACGTCCCTGGCCCCCCCGCTGGGCCGCGCACATGCCGCCCGTCATGATTTGCACCCCCCCTCTTGGACACCCCCCTCTTGGCCGCTCCCGATTGGCTCGCCTATAGCCCTACCAAACAATGTTCTAAGACTCTTTGTGGCTTCCACGAAACGTTCTCAGAGCATTTCTGGCGGGTCTGTCTTGTTTTTTTGTATCACATCGGGCTCATGTTCTAAGAACACTGTTGTTGTTATTCGAACAGCTTGGGGTTCTAAGAACATTTCGCGGTAGGACTATAGGAATGCCGGGACGGTCTGTCCCTGCTCAGTTTAGCTTGGGGCACCAGGCAGAATTTCGAGCACCAGAAAGCAAGTACCGAGGCGCGAGGGTTTTCACGTGTCTGGCCCCCGGAGACGCTCGTCTGACGCTGTTTCGGCGCTTGTTCGACACTCTTTGGACACGTCTCCGGGTGCTCGAGATTATTTCTGGGCTGTGGTCCGTAAGTACGATGGGAGCAACATACATGGAGGGCAAGAAATCCGCGCGTGGCTCCGGAAGTTCATTTTTAGAGCAGTGGTGCAGCGTCCTCCCAGCTCGCCTGGAGGCCCACCAAAGAATGCTCTGTAAGATTCTGCTGTGGTCTACACGAAAGGTTCTTGGAGCAGTTCTGGCTAAGACTGTCTTGTGTTAGCACATCGGGCTTTTGTTATGACGCCATTGTTGTTTAAAACATGTTTGGGTTCTAAGAGCGTTCCGTGGCAGGCCAGGCCTATAGGAATGCCAGCTGAGGATATCCAACAACCAGGCCCATTTCATGAGAAAAGAAGAGAGAATCCCAAGCAGTGCAAGCACTGCTTGGAATATATTCCTTTCTCTATATCTTTATAAGCCCGGGCGGGGGGGAAACCCGTCACCCCCCCCCAAAAAACCGGACTCCCGGGATCTGGGGCTTTGGGACCCTCTGGACGGGCCTCGAAGCGGCCCCTGGGCCTCGCAGGGCGTTTTGCCAAGCCTTCCCAGCACACCTAGGGCGATCAGGGGGGTCATCGGAGACGTCCCAGAGTCCCCCAAGACAGCACAAGAGCGCTCCAAGAGTGACCGACGTGACCTCAAGATGGCCCAAGAGGCCTCCAGGACGGCCCCAAAGAGGCCCCCAAGAGCACTCCCAAGAAGGCCCCCGGAGGCAAAAATCATTGATTTTCTGTTGGTTTTTGTTGAATGTTAGGGTTCTCCTCTTTTCGGCTGCCCGACGCTCCAAGACGGCGGTCTTCTGGGCGTCCGAAGCCGCCTGGGAGGCTCCCAAATCGCCCCACAACCATCCGAAAGAGCTTCCAGGCAGTCCAAGAGAGCCCCAAAACGGCACAACACGGGTCCACGATGACTTTCAGAGAGCCCCATGGCGGCCCAAGATGGCCCAAAGACACCCTCCGAAGCATTCCAAATCGTGACCCAGTCGTTCAGGGAGACCGCGGTTGGAGGCAGGGTGGCCCGAGGAAGCCCCCGGAGGCCCCCAGAATACGCCCAGGAGGCCTCCAGAAGGCCTTAAGAAAGCCTGAAACAACTTGTGCGAGGCCCCCAGAGGCTCTCCAAGGAGGAGCCTCCGCAAAAAAGAGCTGAGGAGGATGGGGAGAATGCGCAGGGTATGGCGCAAATGAGGAAAAAGAAGCATGGAGGAAGGATCACGAATAACATTATTATAGCGGCGATAAGGCAACAAGGAGTTATCGCTGAATTGTCGGCTTGATCTTCCTGCTATTCCGCCTGCATACCAAACTTCAAGGACCAAGGTGCATGGCGCGAAGCGCCACTGCAGTCTTGTGTGTATATATATATATATATATATGTCCTTACCCGCAGGCGGCCGAAGGTATCCTTCATTGCATCTGGATGCTATTGCTCATAACCTTCATCCTCCTAGCCCTTCTCCTCCCAACTCCTCCTCTCAAGAGGAGGAGGAGGAGGAGGAGGAGGAGGAGGAGGAGGAGGCCAAGGAGTAATAGGAGGAAGGAGGAGGAGAAGGCCAAGGAGTACTAGGAGTAATAGGAGGAGGAGGAGGAGGAGGAGGAGGAGGAGGAGGAGGAGGAGGAGGAGGAGGAGGAGCTAAGCGCTCTCCTCGGCTGCTGCTCCTCCATGGAGGACCTCGCCGCCGCGCCCGCCTGAGGGCGGCGCGCGGGCCCGCGAGGGACCCCTCGCACGGTGCAGGCGCGCCGACCTCGCGCGGCGGCTGCGCGCGCCGCGGGCCGCGCACGGGGCCGACGGGCGACGGCCCTCGGCATCGCTCGGGCTCCGGCTTCGCCTCGTGCTTCTCGCGTCCTGCCATTGCTCGCAATTTTCGCATGCCGCGATGCCTGCACTGTGGCTGACGACACAGGGCTCCAGCTTCGGCGGCTCGCAACCTCGAATCACAAAGTCGAAATCCACAGTGAGTCGAGACAGATCCCGCTGCCACTGCTCTCCGTCATCGCACTCGCAGTGGTCAGCGTTGGTACTGACTAGCTCGGGCTTCGGTGGATCCCTTCTCGGCGGGGACCATCGAGGAACCTCCGTCGAGGGAGAGAAAACGCCACGAACAGAAACTTTTGGCGCTCCGCGCGGAAGCCCTTCTCGGCGGGGGGGGACCATCGAGGAACCTCCGTCGAAGAAGAGAAAACGCCACGAACAGAAACTTTTGGCGCTCCGCGCGGATGTCTTGCATCCGCGCAGGGGCCCCCTGGCGGCGCCTCTGGCGCCGCCCCCGGCGCGCTCCGCGCGCAAGGGAGGAGGGTCCACCGGGAGATTGGCCTTTCGCCGGAGTGACCTCTGATGCAGGCACAAGGTTTTTAATGGGCCTGTTCGGCTGCGGTCACAGAACTCAACGTGTGAGGCGATGTCTTGACATAGTTACGCAAGTGCAGGCGAGGGAAAAAGTGGGCACGTCGTGCACCCCCCCCAGTCTCGTTCGCGACAGGTGGGCCCCACCAGCACTGGCTGGCGCGCTCGGATCGCTTGGCTTTGGTCTCCCGCGCGCCCGTCTACAGCCGCGCACCAAAGTCACTCTTGCCTGGGGACGCTCTCCAGGCCTCCCAGATGGGCTCCGA
The DNA here is from genome assembly GCA_963575745.1 of Prorocentrum cordatum. Lineage (NCBI taxonomy): Eukaryota > Dinophyceae > Prorocentrales > Prorocentraceae > Prorocentrum > Prorocentrum cordatum. The sequence goes on along the minus strand of CAUYUJ010014429.1, from coordinate 179,158 downwards.
GTAGATGGGGTCGAAGGATCGCGCCGCATCGCCGATGCATCAGCGACGTCGGTGTGGAGAAAGTCGGGCTCCACATGAGCGCCGCCAGAAAGCGGGGTCGAATGCGCCGACAGTTGCGCGTAAGCTCCCCGCGTAGGGTCGCGCGAGAGCGCCCTCGTTTCCAGTGTAGCGTGACGCGCTGGCGGTCCGCGTGAGCCACCGCGTAAGGTCGCCACGTCAACTCGCGTAAGGGCCCCAACCAACGAGTTTTACCGGACGAAGGTCCAGGAGCGGGGGGTCCTCTTGCACCGGCTCCCGAACGACCTCCTCTGTCTTATCCGCGGGAACCTCGCTCGCCTGGCGAGGGCGGAGGGGCAACCCTTCCTAGTTGCCAGGAAGGCAGGTCAGCTGTTCCCCTGCGGAACAGTGGTTGGCTGCCCAGCAGCCGATTTTGAGGCAGCGCTTGGAGAACGCCCCAGGGCGCACCGTCTTCCTCTGCCGGGCCCGAGATCCAACGCTGAAGCAGTGGCGAAGCGTCTTGGCGTGTCTATAGGCCTACCAAGCAATGCTCTAAGAGCCTTTTGTGGTTTCCACGAGACGTTCTCAGAACTTGTCTGGCTGGGACTGTCTTGTTCTAGCACATTGCTTTTACGTTCTGAGAACCTTGTAACTGTTCTTGGAACATGTTTGGGGTTCTAAGAACATCTCGCGGTGGGCCTACAGGAATGCTGGGACTCACCACCCACCAAACCACCCCAACCCAACCCGAAGGCTCAGATTTCCCCTCGATTTCCAGAGGTGGGGGGGGTCGGGAAACATGGAAAAAACACGTGTGGAACCCTTACCACCCCCCCACCCCCCCACCCGAAATTCGGGTCTGCGGGTTGGGTTCGGGTGGTCTGGTGGGTAGTCAGGGACGGTCGGCCCCTGCTCAAGACACGCGCGTGCACGCGTCTTCCTCTGCTTGGGCCACGGCCCGCCTCGTCCCGCCCAGGCGTTGGGCGCGGCTCCTGCGATCCGCGGGGCCGGAGGGACGCTCGCTCGCCCGCTCGCGCGCTCACCTGCTCGGACCCCGTCGCTCGTCGAGCACAGAGAGGCACCCCTGACCCCGAGCACACGAGGGAGGCGTGGCCTCCCTGAGGTCCCCGTCTTTCTCGCATGGGGGGTCGCAATTATGGGGGATGCTCGGTCGGAGACACCTGCAGAGAAGGCCCCCATACCCCGAATGCTGAGTCGGGCCTGTCCCTCTACGGGAGAAATGTTAAAACATAGTTTTCCTCTTTTGGGGACGTTGTGTGCAGCACTTTTGTCTGCTTATACTGCTTATAGTGGGGGCACGTTTGTTTTTTCTGACCTTTCGCCCAAAGTCCGCCCGCAAAGGGGGGCACGCCCGACCGAAACGCAGGTCCCCTCCCAAAGGCTTTAGGGGCCCTCACGTGGCGAACCCATCTGGGAGCCCCCCACCCGCGGGGCAGAAGCCCGCCCACTCGGACGGCCTGGCCCCCCAAGGCGGGGGAGGAGCGAGGGCCACAGGTGCCGAGGGGCCGAGGCCCAGGGCGCCTACAGATTCAGTCGGGCGTGCCCCTCTACAGGAGGAACACTCCAACAGAGTCAAGAAATAGTCCTGGGACGAGTTCTCGCTATTCTTGCGCATCTGGGATGCCTTTTTCTGAGGATCT
>CAUYUJ010014429.1:132500-172500 GCA_963575745.1 Prorocentrum cordatum | reverse complement strand
AGCAGTTGGTGCAGCAGACCTTCATTGGCCGCGATTTCGACAGATATGTGGACTTCACCATCGTCAAAGTGCACGCAGACGGCCTGGTCACCCTCGACAAAGCTTCGGAGGCCCTCACCAAATGCACCACCGACAGCGGCATCGAATAATCGCACTTCCTGGTCCAGGGCCAAGTCACTTCCAGATATTTCACGATCCAGTTCACGGGCCTCCCTGGGCCCGCCTCTCGCCGAGTTCAGAAAGCATTGGGCAGCCTCCGCAGTCGTGACCGCAGCTGGCCCCGCATCCGTGCCCCAGCCATTGCAGGCAATGGGTGTGTCGAGCTGCGGGTGGGCCCAGACAAGTCGCCAAAGCAGATCAAGACAGAGATCGTCGGCAAGCGCATACGGCAGGCCCTCGAGCGAGCCTTCCCCAACCACACCTGGAGAGCCGACCGCGCCATGGGCTGGATCTCTGCCCACTGGCCCCCCGCCCTCTCTTTCACAGTGCATCCCAGACGTGATGCAGCTACAACGATCGCCTACCAGGACACGGGCCTTCCCGCCTGGGGCATCACGCGCGCACAGATCAAGGGCGCCATCAACGATGTGGCCACGCCCGAGGCTGCCCCCCCAGTTCTGGCTTTGACAAGATCGCTAAAGGTCTGAAGCGGGCTCCCTGTTGTTCGTCACCGAGCCTCGTGGTTTGCACTTGGAATGCAAGCGCTCTCCTCTGCTACCAGGGTTGCCGAGTGGTCGAGAAGTCTTCCTACTTGCGCGCGGAAGATCAGCACCGAGCTCGCCGCTCCTCCTTCGCGCCAGGTCACCATTGGGAAGTCAGTGGCGGTGTTGCTACAGTCTTCCCCTCGGGACTCCACGCGGTGGGCGAGACCCTCCCCCCTGGGCGCGTCCTGCGCGCCGTCTTCCAGGACGACGACCAGGGGCTGATCTTCTACAACATCCACATCTACGAGGTCAACAACGCGGCGGCCAGGCGCATCTCGGCCAAGATCCTCAGAGACATGCACCGTGCGAGGGCTGGCCCGAGGCAGGTCGCGCCGGTCGCCAGTGGGGACTTAAACTTCGCCGCCGCTGGGGGGCCGAAGCTCACCGAGCCCGCCGCCAGAGCCTCATCGAAGGCAACCGAGGCATCCAAAGCATCGGCGCGAAAGTGGCGCGGCGCGCTCAAGCACTTGGTGGAGACCGAGGGCAGCGACACTACTCACTACTGTGCGGAGACCCTGGCGGAGTCGACCATGGGCCGCTGTTTCTGCTTGATCACGCCTTCTCAGATGATCCAGCTCGCCGTCACCTCCACCGCCTTCTCCTCTCCTGAGCTGCTGTCTCGCCGCCGGGTCAGCGACCGCGCCGCAGTCCTCGCCCCCTTCGCCGTGCGCGACCCCATGCCCCCTTAAAACCAGCCGGTCGCCGAGTCAATTCTGAAATCGCCCATCTTCAAGCGCGTCGCGGAGATGGCGTTCGCCCGCGCCGACCTCGACGAGCTACCCCCCGCCCCCCCCCAGCCAGACTGCTCCAGAACACGGACCTCCTCCGAGAAGTTGCCCGCGCCGCCCGAGACCGCACTCGTGAAGAACACCCGAGGCAAGGGGATGTCCAGCTCCAGTTGGCCAAGTCGTTGGCCCGCGCGGTCTGGCGCCAGGATCGCTCGTTGGCGGCCCGGCCCCTCCGCGCACGCGCCACAGCTCACCACGCCCTCGACATCAGCAGTGGCCAGATCAGGCTCACCGACCCAGCCTCGTTCGAGGAGTGGGCCAGCACCCTCTTCCGCCAGGGCGCTGATTAACGGCGAGCTGCCATTCGCTTGGCCCGACAGCGAGGCCGCCTCCCTCGCGCTCTGGCCCGCGCTCAGTCCCAAGCATTGCACCGCGAGATTCAGCTCTGGAACCCGATCAGCAAACGCTTAGTGCTCACCGGCGCGAAGATGACCACTGGAACTGTGACGGGGCCGGCCGGGAGATTGCAAAAGCTGATGGAGCACTGGCAGCCCGCCTTCCAAGGCAAGAACGTAGACGTCGCGTCGGCGGAGAGCTACCTCGACCGCCGCGCGCCCAAGATCGACTCCAACAGATACCAGCCCCCCGACTACGACACGCTCAAGAGGTTTGCGGGCAGATCCTCCTCCACTTCTCCTGGCATTGACGGGCTCCTTTGTATCGCTTGGTCCGCGCGCGAGAAGTGCACAGAGACCCTCAGGCAGGTCATGACCTGGATGCCCGGTGGCGGCCTCCTCCCCGACGAAGCCAACGCGACGGCCCAGGCATTTCTTCCCAAAGGGGAAGACCCTGACGCCGCTGAGAACATCGGCTGCCACCGTGGCCCGTCCAAAGTCCGAGACCTTGGGCTTCGGAACGCCTCCCTCAAGATCATCAGCAGCACGATGAACGCTGCGATGGCCGCGGTGGCTGCCTACGTGGCCCCAGCATCGCTGCGGGGGTTCATCCACCGCCGCGACTTCGGCTACAACATCCTCGAGCTGGACGTCGAGAGCCGGGTCGCGTCCGCCGGCCCCGACGCTATGACAAAGCTGCGCGTGCTGGCGTCGCTGGGCATCGCGCAGGCCTTCCCGAGCTTCGCTCACCAGTTCATCCGCCTCGCGCTGATGGCAATGGGCGCCCCTGGGGCTGCCCTGAACTCCTTCGGCTCGATGTGCCGCAACATCCTCGCGATCGCCCCGTGCGCGGGCTCGTGCGTCTCGCTTTTCTACATCCGCCCGGGTACCGTCCAGGGCCGCTGGTGGAGTGGCGCGCTCTACGCGAGGGGCGCCGCCTGTTTCCTCCTCGACTTCGAGCAAAAGCTCGAGCTCAGGGGCGACGGGCTGTGCCGCGCCTGTGCCGACGACCTCGGGCTGGCGCTGGCGGCGGTCGTCCGCCTCGCGCACCTGGAGGGAGTAATGGCTCTCATGGGCGACCTCGCGGGCCTCGCGCTGAAGCCTGCCAAGTGCCACGTCATCCCGCCCTCGGGCCCTGTCGAGGACGAGCTCGTGAACAAGCTGCGCAACGCCCCGATCGCGATCGCCTCCTGCTTCCAGGAGTTCAACATCTGCGACCACCTGACACACCTCGGTCTCCTCCTGGGGCACGGGGCGACCGAGAGCCTGATCTACGCGAAGGCCTCCCACAAGTTCCGCAAGATGTACAGCGCCAGCGACGCCCCCTCGATGGGCTCCGCCCAGTTGTTCAAAAGCCGTGCTCCCCCTGCCCTCAGCTACTTAGCCCACTACGCACTGCTGCCTCACGAGTCCTTCAAGGTCGAGAACTGGGTCAATGCATCAGTCCTAAGGTTCCCCAATGGCGCATTCAGGGTCAGGGACTGGCCGAGGCTGCTGGACTGGGGCGCGCACGCTCCGCGGTCCATGCAGCCCGCGACGATTGCCGCGATCGTCAGAGCTTCCACGTCTACATTCTACAAGTTCCCCGAGGTCCGCGAGCGCTTTCACCAGGGCCTCGACCAGCACGGAGATGACCAGACCTTGATGGGCGCGGCCCGGGCCGCTCAGCATCTCTCGCCGCCTTCGTGGAGGATGTCGCCCTTCGTCGAGACGTTCCACCAGGTCGTGTCCGCGGAGACGGACCGCCGCTACCACCCGCCATCGCCGCTTGCCCCTGCCCTCGAGGCCGCGAGGGCGACACTCGCAGCAGGCAAGGCAGCCCGTGTCCAGGGGCTTGCATGCGCTGCTGCGAGGAGCGCGCTGGGCTCGGACGAGATCGGCTCGTTCCTGGCGAAGCGGATCATGATCGAGCTGCCCGCCCTCGAGGACTTCGAGAACGAGCCCGAGGTTTCCGACAGGGCGAGAGCAGCGATGAAGAAGTTGTCGCCGTCGTGGGCCGCTGAATGGATGAGGACTCTCTCCTTCTCGTGGCAGACGTCGAGCAGGATCATCTACGAGCGCGGGCGCATGTCCTGCATATTCCAGTGCGCCGTCGGCGCCGACTCTGGGAAGCACTACCTGACGTGCGGCCGCTGGCCGGTGACGTGGCGGCGGCGACCTGCGCCGCCGCCCAGACCGAGACCGCGGCGAACCTCGGGCTGCTGGACACCACCATCGAGAACATCGGGCGGGTCGTCGTCGCCTGCGGCACCTACCACATGCTCCGCATGGCGCACAATGTCGATGCGGAGGCCCCGCGCTCGACGGCGCGAGCGGCGTTGTGGGCCTCGCGGTCGATGCGCTGCCCGCCTCGTGTACAGCGAGCTCCTCTCCCCCGGGCTGGTGGAGCAGTCGGAGCTGCTGCGCGCGCACCTCTTCCAGTTCGCGTTCCCTCCACCCGTGGGCGCTCCTGCGAGCAGGGGCTAGGCACGGAGGCCGAGGTGCGGCCGCGCGCGGAGGCGCGCGGCGGCGCGCCGCCGGCGGACCGTCGCGCCCCAGCGGTAGGGCAGGCGTGTTCGGCGCACCCGAGAGCCTGCCCCCAAGCCTGCCGTAGGTTCTCGTCTTGCCCTTCGTCGCGCTCGTCGTCTGCGCCGCGCTCGGCCCACTGCCCAGGGCCCCTGGCCTGCAGAGGCCGGGCGGGTGCCTCCCACGGGCAAGCAAAACGCTGGGGCAGCGAGGCGCGCACGTCGCGCGAGCAGCGGGCGCGGGAGGTCTGGCGGCGCGGGCGGCCCCTTGCCATCCGCCCTGCGCTGACCTCCCGCGGCGCACCGGGTGCGTGCGGGGGGGGGGGGGGGGGGTGCGAGGGGTTGGACGTCGTCGAAGGTTCCTGACGGCATGAATCGTTCAAAAGTCCCCAGAGCGCTCCAGGAGCGCGCCAGAGCGTTCTGGGGCGGCCCCATCTGCCCGAGACATCCTCGAAACCCGCCAGCTCTCAATGACGCCAACCCAGAGGTGCCATGGACTGATTTTTCAATGGGCGGCCCCCTGCCAGGGGTCTCGAAGCCTGCCCTGTGGGCGTTTTCGTTTTTGGGTCTCGAGCTCAATTTCGGTTGCCCCATGGTCCGAAAACTTTCTTCGGACGCCGAATATGTTGCATCTCGCCGGGCGAACGAGCGGGGGATAGGGAATAGGGGGTCATGAAATCTGCTGCACGCAGCTGGCTTCGGCCCCGCCGAAGGGGCCCTTTCCTAGACGCATAGCTGCCTCCGGCGCCGGGAGGCGCCGGGAAAATCAGCTACGTGAGCTGATTCGCTCGCCCCCTTTGCTATCCCCCCCTTGCGCCCGAACCGACGGTAGAACAAAAAACGCTGGAGGGGCTGCAGAAACAACAAACTACATCCTCCGCGCGCCCGTCGCCGAGGCGCCCAGGGGGGAGAGGCAGAGGGGGCGGGCCTTTGTCCGAGGGATCGGAGGAGCTGCGGCATTGCCGGGAGCATTCCGAGCCTTCTTCGGAACCCCGCCTCCTTCTGTTAAGTCGGGCATGGCCTTCCACAGGAGGAATATTCCAAAATAGTGAAAAAGCAGTCTGGGGACGATCTTTTGAATATTTGTTGGTGTTCTTTCGTAGGAATTTCGACAATTGTATTGCCATTGATCTACTTTTGCGGATTATTGGACATTTGTTTTAATCTTTATTCTGAAATCCCCCAATATGGGGACCGACCGAACCCTTCTGGGAAGGCATGCCCTCCGTCTCGATTCCCCTCTTCAGCGCGCCGCCGAGTCTGGGGGGGCCCTCTTCTCTCGCTCCCGACCTCGCCCTCTTCCCGCCGGCCCTGCGTCGTCGGTCTCCCGCCCGGCGAACTTTGGCCGCGGGCGCGGGCGGATGGGGGCCTGGGGAGTGGATCTCGGGCCCGGGCTCAGGAGAGGAGGACGAGGAGGAGGAGGAGGAGGAGAAGGAGGAGAGATCCGCAGCCCTTGGCTCAAGCCATTTCCCTCCCATTTGGAGGGGCAAGGGTTCGAGGTGGCGCAGCGCCAGGTTGTTTCGCAGCTCGGAGCACCGCCCCAACGGTCAGAGCTGCCAGCACACCGAACCGTCTGCAGTGATGGGCAAGGGTGGCAGCGGCAAGGACAAGGCCAAGAAGAGCCAGGGCCAGGGGGAGGGCAAGACTCGCCACCCCCAGGCTCAGTCCATGTCGCAGGCGCCGTCATCTTTTTCGTGGACATGCCCAGGGCGCCACGCCCTAGTCAGCTTACAACACCAATGGTGCTGGAGATGCGGCGTCCACTGGGAAGCTGAAGTGACATCGTCGGGCAGCGGGGTCTCCACACCGCAGCGTAAGGCACAGCGGCCTTCAGGCGCGGCGAGGGAGCCCAACACGTCAAACAAGCAGCAGATTCAGAAGCTGCAGGGCACGCTGGACTCATTGAAGGCGCTGGCGGTGAAGCAGACTGGCGCGGACGAGAAGTCCACGATGGTAGCGTCTGAGGCCATCGCGGCGGTCCTGGAGAAGTTGCGCGAGGAGCGCGGCAGCGAGAAGACAGTGTTCCAGCGGCAGCAGGCACAGTTCGCCATGCTGAACAGAGCCCAGAAGCAGCTGGAGGCCCAGACGCGTTATGTTCAGGAGCAGACGCAGGCGCTTCAGGACCTAGAGGTCAGGAAGGCGCTGTTGCAGGCCGAGGTTCAAGCAGCCAAGGCCGCGCAGGCGGAGTTGGAAGATAAAGTGGCGGCTCTCAAGCTGCCGCAAGAGGCGGTGCATGATCTCTACACGACGCCTCCAGGGCTCCCCGACCCGATGCCAGCGGGGAAAGGACAGGCCGTGGGTGCGCTCAGCCAGTTCGGGGTCGCCAACGGACAGATGGACGCGCAGGCCTTCCTCAACAGTATGGACTTCCTCAGCACGGGGCTTGCCCCGAGTCTCACGCAGGAGCTCTGGCAACCCATGGAGAGCCTCGCCGCGGAGATCCGCGCCCGCGGTGGGATGGCGCCACCTGCGGAGAGCGCGGCCGCCGCCGCCAGCGCCGCGCCGCAGACCGCGGAAGCTGGGCAGCCCGTGGCGGCAGCACGCGAGGAGGCGGCGGCGGCGGAGCATCGCGCTGAAGCTGATGTCCCCATGGCCGCAGCGGCGTTGGCGGGCCGACGGGTCGCAGACGAGGCGCTGGCGAGCCAGGCGGACAAGAAGCTGAAGAGCGAGGGCGAGCAGGCAGCGGCTGCGGAGGCTGCGGCTCAGGCCGCAGGCCCATCGCGAGGGAAACACCTTGCGGGCGGCTGCTGCCGCCGAGGGGCTGCAGGTGCTCACCGTCAACGGCAATTGCTGGACGACTGCAGCCAACCTCAGCAAGCTCAGTGAGGCTCACATAGTACTGGTTCAAGAACATAAACTTCATGGTCAACGCCTTCTTGAGGCGAGGGAAGCGATGCGCAAGCTGGGTTGGCAGACATTATTTACTCAGTGCGTGGTCACGACAGCCATGGGACGCTCGGCAGGAGTAGCCATTCTTGTTCGTGCGCATCTTGATGCCTGGAGCGACCCTCGGCAGCAACATGATCTTGTAGCGCATCGCTTGATTCACGTATACCCCCGCAGCAAAGAGCTTGGCATCATGTCTCTGTACTGTGCGTACTTCCACGACAGCGAGGGTCTGTCGCGTAGGAATGTGCAGATGGCGCAGATCCTGGGACATGACATATTGCAGCGTTCTCTTCCTTTTGTGATCGGCGCAGACTTCAACATGGAACCGTCCCTGGTCCGTGAAGCCTTCGCTCCGCATAAGTGGAATGGCCAGATTCTGATCCCAGATCCGATGGTCACCTGCTGCAACACAACGCCTGGCAAATGCTATGATTTCTTTATTGTCAGCAAGCCGATGCGACATGCCAATCGGAATGTCAGCACGGACACGAAAACGGACATTTTCCCTCACCGTCCTGTAACAGTACGGTTTCACACTCGAGTTGATGACATCAGGGTTCAGAGGATGAATCAGTTTGCGAAGCTGCCCGTGGACCTCCACATAGGCCCCGCCCCGCAGGCGCCCGACTATGAGGATCTGCAGGACAGGCTTGGGCACCTCCTGAGGCCCATGAAGATTGAGGGTGGATATCGGCTACCGCAGGGAGGGGAAGTGGATCTACTTCAGAGCGAACTTGACGAAGTATATTGGAGTTGGTGTTCAAAAGCGCGGGGGGAACTTGAGGGGACCCTGCAACAGACTCCAGGAGGTCTCAAAGGAGGTCAGCCGTATGATTCTTCGGAGGTGCCTCTCGGGGAGTTGTTGTGCACTCGGAGGAACCCCACGAGAAGCCTAAATAGAGCGCTGCACTGGTTAGGACGCAGGTGCCACGAAATCGCAAGTTTGGTGCAGTCAGGTAAATATTTTATTCACGCCAACTACTTCACAAAGCTCCTCAAGGCCACCTATAGGGCTACAGAGACAGGAGGCAGTTTCAGGTTCCACTACCCTGGAGGACGCGAGGCCTGGATGGGCCTACTGAAGGCGGCTCTTGGATGTTTTTGGGTACATTACGAGATTCTGTTCCTAGATGTGATTGTGAACACTTTCAAAGCCCTGCGTCAGTTCGCAGATTATGTCGCCGCTCGGAGCCTGCCGCGAGAGAAGTCGGACAAGGCAGCCAAGTGGAGCGACTGGTGCACGGAGGCCCTCGCAGGTGGAGCCAAGTGGGCGCACGCGTACACCAAGGTGGCAAGCGATCGTAAATAGGACCTCCACCCCACTGATGATGGTTACCGCACGTCGTGTCTAACTCGTCAATTGGAGGAGGAGGAGGTGAAGTGGAGCAAAGCTTGGTGGGAGGATGCCATAGAGGAGAAGGAGGTGATTTGGCCGCAAGACATGGTGATCCCGAACCCCCCGAGTATAGAGGAGATTCGTGCCCTAAGCAGTTCGTTTAAGAGAGCCACCATTGCTGCGGATGGTTTCCATCCTCGACACTTTATGCTGCTTTGTGACGAGGCGCTAGGTGTTTTCCAGCAGGTTATGGCTGCTACGGCGGTCGCGGGCGCGGTGCCCACCTGGATGAGGAAGCTGATCCTCGCCCTTTTTCGCAAGCCAGTCTCGGGGAGGAGGCCGATTGGGTTCTTCCAGAGTGCGGTGAGGCTGGTGTCCAGGTGGCATTCTAGAGATTGTAAGAGATGGGAGCACAAGTTGAAGGATTGGGGAGTGTTCAGTATGAGGGCAGGCAGGTCACCGGTTGACACAGTGTGGCGGCAGCAGGTTCGAGGGGACTTGGCGACTGCAGAACGCAAGCACGTGCTCAGCCTTCTTGCAGACCTCACTCAGTGCTACGAGCACGTGCAGCACCCCCAGCTTGTGCAGATTGCGATAGAATCGCAGTATCTGCTGTACACTTTAAGGTTTGCACTGCACACGTATGCGTGGGAGCGGATACTCAATTTAGATGGAGTGGTGTCCCAGGGGATTTTACCACATCAGGGGATTGTCGCTGGAAGCAGTACGGCTACGTTTGAAATCAAGGTTTATTGCATTCCAACGATAAACAGATTCCTGGAGCAGGGGTTTTCGACGGAGTTGGCGGTCCATGTTGATGATTCCAGCCTAAATGAAAGATGCGCAGACAGTGTCACGTGCGTCAGGAACTTGGCTGCCGCCCTTGCTTTTCTGATAGACCTCCTCTCTCAGCTATTCAATCTGACTTTCGCGATGAAGAAGTTCTGTATCACAGGCACCAGCGAGGATCTGGTGCGCATTGCCAAGCTGAATCTCGCCCAGTATGCAGGCCAGTATGATGTATCGCTGGTCAATTTAGGCGTGGCTTTCAACCCAGGCAAACATAAGAGTGTCAAACATGCGAAGCAGAAGAGGAGGGAGAGGTGGGTGAAGCAATTGGGGAGGATCAATAAGATTATGAGTTTAAAAATCCGAAACGCCCCAGGGCTAAGATATGGTTTTGCGGGGGCAAGGCCTGCGACTACATATGGCGAAGAGGTGGCGGGCTGGAACCCCCGAGAGATTCGACGACTGCGGACGCAGGCCGCAGGCATGCTAGGACTTTCGAGCTGTGGAGCAGATCTCAACTTGGCCTTCGCGCTCGAACCTCAACGAGACCCTTTGAAGCACGCCTGTGCGACTATGACACGCTCTGCGAAAGAGTTGTGGCTGGCCTCTGATTTGATGCATAGACCTGGAGATTGCCTCACCATAGGGGAGCTCCATAGGATCCTCAACGAGGTTCGAGAGTACCAGGACCGACGTGAGCTGGCTTCTTGGGGCACAAGATCGTGGGGACCTGTGGGGGACATGCTTCTCTGGATGGGTAAGGCGTCTTGGAGCATTCGTGGACCAGGTATGTTTGCTATGCGGTCAGGGGCCCCATGTGTGCTCACGGAGATCCCCTACGTTCAGGTTTCCAACTACCTCTTCAAGGATCTAGGTAAGGAGTTTGTGGCCGAGAGTACGCAGAAGTACCTGAGCTCTAGTGAACACCCTAGAGCACAGGATATTCTGGAGGGAGGTCTCTGGACGGATCCGCCCCGCGCGTTTTGGAATGGCTCCAAGGGGAAAAACCTCAGGCGCGTCGTCAAACAGGTGTTCACTAGAAGCTTCGTTACGGCACAGCATCTCCATCGTTGCAGATACCAGGTGGAGCCAACTTGTCCTTTCTGCAGGAACCCGCAGGCGCTAGACAGCGTCTGGCACAGGGTGTTCCAGTGCCCGCACTTTGAGGAGCTGAGGCAGGAGCACATGCCGATAGAGTGGGTGGAGGCAGGACTGGAAGCGGGGGAGGAGGATCCTTTCTTCACGAACCTTTGGTTACCTCGCCCAGACGGGATTGTTCCCGCGGGTTGGGATGGGGAAGTCAGATACGCTGGGCCTGAGGGCCCGATTTCCGAGTTTCGTTTCTCCAAAGCGGTCCACATCTATTCTGGTGGATCGTGTTATGGAGGAAAGTATGAGCAGGTGGCCAGGGCTGGTTGGCCGGCGGTGGCGGTCAATGATGAAGGAGGACTTGTTTCTGCGGTGTATGGCAATGTTCCTGGTTTCCTTCCTCAGAGCGCCGTTTTCGGAGAGTGTTATGGGCTTCTTCAGGCCCTGAACCACCTTGGAGATGACCCAGAGAGGGAGGAGCCTGACCGCCCTTTTGTGATTCATGTGGACTGCAAGAGCCTGATGTCTGCTAAAGATAAATTTTCGGCCACCTCGGGCAACACTCCGCTGGCAGAAGTTTGGCGGGCCCTGTTTGCGAAGTCGTATCCCACATGGGTGCTGAAAAAAAATCCAGGCCCACACCACTGAGGAGCTTTCAGGGATCCCGCTTCGCCACCAGAGAGGAAATGATCGTGCTGATGAGTTCGCCAAGGATGGGGCGAAGATCCATCCGATGACGCTGGAGAACATCCACCGATATGAAGTCATGTCCTCTGGCTGGAGTGATGTCGCCTTAGGAGTAGCAAACATCTTAGTTGAATGCCCAAAGGCCCAAGAGCTGTTTGGGCAACTGGACCGCACTGTCGCGCTTTCGGGGGCCCCGCCCAGGGCTGCGAGTAAGCGCTCTCGCGCCGTTCTGTGGAACGGCTCCATGTGGAGGTGCAGCAGGTGCGCGAAAGGATTCAGGTCCAAAGTAGCAAAGGGTGCGTGCGCTGCCCTCACGCCTGCTCTGAGAAAGATCAGAGATTTGGAGGTTGAGCCCGCCCACAAGTTGTACGTTTGCAAAGTGATAGAGTCAGGCTTGCCCCTGGTTTTCTCTTTGCGGTGCGGGGCCTACACCACTCGCCCTGCCAGGGCCTTGGGGGCCCCGTGCGTCAAAATCTTCAGGCAACAGAGGGCGCAGCTTCTTAGTGGGAAGTTGCCGTGGCCCCGTGGTAAGCACGTCTCAAAACCGTGGCCCCTAGAGTCTCCGTCTCCCGCAGGGGAATGGTGGTCGCGGCTCCAACATGTATAATCTATTTCTTTTCCCAAGTCAGCCCTGTCGAGCCCAGTTCGAGGGAGCCGTGAGAGCGCCAACGGTACAAGGAGAAGGAGGAGGAGGAGGAGGAGGAGGACGACGACGAAAAGGAAGAAGAGGAGAAGGAGGAGGAGGAGGAGGCAGAGGGGGAGGAAGAGGAGGAGGAGGAGGAGGAGGAGGAGGAGGAGGAGGAGGAGGGGAGGAGGAGGTGGAGGAGGAGGAGGAGGCGGAGGAGGATGACGAGGACGAGGACGAGGACGAGGAGGAGGAGGAGGAGAGGAGGAGGAGGAGAGGAGGAGGACGAGGAGGAGGAGGAGGAGGACGGAAGGAGGAGGAGGAGAGAGAGGAGGAGGAGGAGGAGGAGGAGGAGGAGAGAGGAGAGGAGGAGAAGGAGGAGGAGGAGGAGGGAGGAGGAGGAGGAGGAGAAGGAGGAGGAGGAGGAGGGGGAGGAGGACGAGGAGGAGGAGGAGGAGGAGGAGGAGGAGGAGGAGGAGGAGGAGGAAAAGGAGGAGGAAAAGGAGGAGGAGGAGAAGGAGGAGGAGGAGGAGAAGGAGGAGGAGGAGGAGGCGTAGGAGGTCGGTTGGTTGGTGTCCCCCCGGCGGGGCGGCATTCGGAACCCCCGGGCGTGGGTTCCTTTTAGCAGGGGGCCGCGAGAGCCCGGGAGGGCAAACGCAAGCGGCCCTGCAACGACCCGGCGGGGGCCCTCTGCTGCGACCATCGTCCTGGACCAGCCCAGCACCCACCCCAGCCCGGCCCAGTCCGGTCGACGACGACGACGACAACGACGACGACGACGACGACGACGACGACGACGACGACCACGACCACGACGACGACGACGACGACGACGACGACGACGACGACGACGACGACGACGACGACGACGACGACGACGACGACGACGACTGGGACCGAGAGGGAGGGAGGGAGGGAGGACTGTGCGGAAGCGGCTAGATGGGCGACCTGCCTGACCGCCTGGAGGGGGGAGTACCAGGCGGGGCCGCCGGTCCGTGGAACGGATGCCCAAGCGCTTGGGGCTCTGCCCGATTCCCCAGCCGCTGCACTAGTCGGCGCACGGCGAGGGGACGCAAGTACGAGACTCCGGCAATGGAGGGGAGGAGGGAGCCGCCCCAGGAGAAGAGGCGTCCCAACCTGAGCCCACGCCCAAACCCGGCCCAACCCACGCATCGCAGCACAATTGCTGGAGGCAGGGAGTGCGGGAGGGGGGACCAAGAGGGAGGCCTGGGAGCATATTTTCTCTCACCCGCGCTCGCTGCCCCCCAGAAGGCTGCCGCCGCCTCCTCGAGCCTCCGCGCCAGGGACACCGCCTGCTGGTAGCCCGGCTCGCCCGGGAGGACGCTGAGGATGGCCTGGGCCGCGGCTTCGCGGGAGGCTGGCGCAGGGAGATCGCGCGAAGCCCAGAAAGCGTCCCGGCCGTCCTGGGTCCGGAGGAGGAGGAGGAGGAGGAGGAGGACCAGGAGGAGGAGGAGGAGGAGGAGGAGGAGGAGGAGGAGGAGGAGGAGGAGGAGGAGGAGAGGAGGGAGGAGGAGGAGAGGAGGCGGAGGAGGAGGAGGAGGAGGAGGAGGAGGAGGAGGAGGAGGACGAGGAGGAGGAGGAAGAGGAGGAGGAGGAGGGAGGAGGATGAGGAGAGGAGGAGGAGGGAGGACGACGACGAGGACAAGGCGCTGTAGAGGAGGAGGAGGAGGAGGAGGAGAGAGAGGAGAGGAGGAGGAGGAGGAGGAGGAGGCGAGGAGGAGGAGGGAGGAGGAGGAGGAGGAGGAGGAGGAGGAGGAGGAGGAGGAGGAGGAAGAGGAGGAGGAGGAGGAGGAGGACGACCAGGAAGAGGAGGAGGAGGAGGAGGAGGAGGAGGAGGAGGAGGATTTTTTCCACAGCGCGCTGCAGCCCACACCGTGTCGCGCACGGCCGACGGCGCGGCCGCGGCGCCGCGCGACGGGGAAAAGGCCCCGCCCCACGGGCAGGCGGGAGGCCCCAAACGAATGGAGCCGCCCCCACGAAGGGGGAGGCCGAACGGCAGGGCCACCCGCACGCCCAAGGGGCAGGGCAAAAAGAGGACCCGGACCCCGGGACCCACGAAACGACGACGACGACGAGACGACGACGACGACGACGACGACGACGACGACGACGACGACGACGACGACAACGACAACGACACGACACGACGGGGAGAACGACCGCCAGTCCCGCCCCAAGGCGGCGAGTGCGGGGAGTGAGCTCCCGCACCGCCCTGGGGGAGGCCACGAGACCTGGCAGCCCCCTGGGAAGGAACGCCCGGGCGCGGGGGCTTGGACCCCGAAGGCCCGGTGCTCCCCGCCTGCACCAGGGGGCACTTTGGCCCGACACCCCGCTTATGGGGGTGCCCCTCCGGGGCAGGAGGAGGAGGAGGAGGAGGAGGAGGAGGAGGAGGAGGAGGAGGAGGAGGAGGAGGAGGAGGAGGAGGAGGAGGAGGAGGAGGAGGAGGAGGAGGAGGAGGAGCAGCAGCAGCAGCAGCAGCAGCAGCAGCAGCAGCAGGAGGAGGAGGAGGAGGAGGAGGAGGAGGTGGAGGAGGAAACGTTGTGTGGGCCCCCGTCGAGGGTGGAGGCCGAGGCGCTTGGCACCCGCGCCAGGGAGTGCAAATTCGCCAGGCCGCCCAGGCCTCCCCTGACGAGGACGAGCCCTCCTAAACTGTTCCTTGGCCTGCTGCAGTTCAGGGGGGGGGAAACACCCAACGCACTTTTTTGCGTCGGCGGCTGGGCAGAGTCACCGCGCTGGCGATGGGGCGTAAGTGGGACGCACGGATTTCGAATCGGGCCGCCATGCACGGGGGAAAGTGGGAGACGCCCGGCGCGGGCAGGAGGGAGAAGGGAGCCGGGCCCGCTCAGAGCGGGGCCAGGCGGCGGCGGGGGGGCGCCGAACACTCAACACACACAAATAATCGTCGACTCCCGGTAAGACATGGAAAAGAGGGGAAGAAATAGGGCCAGGAAATCAGGATCTGATGGGGAGCCTTGGGATCTCTATCCCCATTTGTTTTGTGCCCCTGGGCCCCCTTCCTGTGTCCCCACCTCCCCTGCATGCCGAGCGCGATGACTCCGCCCCCGCCGTGGCCGCTTTAGCCCGCCAGCCTCCGCCCCCCGCGACCCGGCGCAGGCATGGCCGCGCCCCCGCGCCCGCCGGCGGCCGGCGACGGCGCCGCCGCCGCCTCGGCGCAGGCGTCGTCGCAGGACGGCTCGGCGCGCGGCCCGCAGCGCGGCAGCGTGGGGCTCGAGCTCGCCCGGGCTCGGGTTTGCCGACGCTGCCTGACAGGCCCGCCCCGGGCTCTGACGGTCCAGCTTCCGCGCGAGCTGCTTTCGCGGCGGGAGCCCGCGTCAAAGTTCAGGGTTGGGCCTCGGCACTTCCAGTGGTGGCCCCGCCGGGCCAGCCCTACGCCCCCTGAGCCCGAGCCCTGCATCCTCCCGGCGACGGCGCGCTATGGGGAAGCCAGGGGCAGTTTTGAGTCGGGCGCGTCCCTCTATACAGGAGGAACATTCAAAGACTGTCAAAACACAGTCCGGGGACGATTAAAAACACATGTTTGGGGTATTCTTAGTTTTTCTTCCCAAATCCCCCTGTAGGGTCACAGGCCCGACCGAAGGGTAGAGTTCCAGAGGGAGGCGGACTCACAGGGGGGACGACTGGACCCTCGATCGAGGCATGGAGCTCTGAGGTCTTCGGCGCCTTCGTTGGTTCGGGCCGGACGAAGGGGGGATGGGGAAAGGGAAGGGCACGAAATCTGCTGCATGCAGCTGGTTTCGGCCCCCCCGAGGGGCCCATTCCTCGATACATAGCCGCCTCCGGCGCCGGGAGGCGCCAGGAAAGTCAGCTGCGGGAGCTGATTCTCACACCCCCCTTTGCTATCCCCCCCTTCCGCCCGACCCGATTGGCCCTCGGCGGCTTTCCCCGAGCCCCCGGGGGGCGCTCCAGCGGCCCTCCGCCTCGCCGAGAGCGCGTTCTATCCTGGGGCGCCCAGCTCGCCCCGAGCGGCCGCAGGGCGAGCCAAGCTGGGACCTCAAGTTGGGAGCCTTGAGGCTCAGGAGGGAAAGAAACACACAGACACAATTAATCGTCGATTCCCCAGAAAATACGGGAAATGGGGGGAAAGACACAAATCCCGATAATATGAGAAAATATGGGGAATCTGGTTATTTGTGTCTATTAATTTGTGTGTCCCAGTTCCCCTTCAGTCAATGCAAACGGGGGTTCGCAAGAGCGCCCGATCTTGCAGGATCCTGCAGGGCCAGGGTCGCATTGGCCCGGGCTTGGGTGTAGGACCCTGCAGGACGTTGCAGGATTCTGCAGGGCCTGGCTGGCCCAGGTCTGGATTGACCCGGGTCAGAAGATCCCCGATCAAAGCCAGAGTTAGGTCGGACCTGTCCTTCTGCAGAGGGAAATTCAAAAATAGGTACGAAATCGTCTGGGGACGATTTTTTTGCCATTTCTGAGTAATTTGTATACTTGTGGCGTATTTGTTTCATGTTTCGTCCAAAATCCGCCTGTAGGGGGACATGCCCGAGCGAAAATCAAAGGCCAGGGGGGCAACGTGATAGGGAGATGCGTCGACCCCAATCGCGCACTCGTCGCCGCTAGGGGCTCGACAGCCCCACCGCGCCCACGAGCGTGCGGATTCGCCATCGGGGGCCCAGCGCCGATCTGTCGGCGACGCCTCGCCGATTCCAAGCCGAGGTGCCCCCCTGGGGACGTTCCCCCCCGCCTCCCACCCCCGGGCATCCGACGCCTCGGGTTGTTCGAGGCACGGGGGCCCCCGCCCGACCCCCCGACCACTCTCCCGCCGAGGACCGCTCTTTTCGTCCCCGTTCGCTCTTGGACGGTCCCGAGGCTCGGCGAGGGCCCCGCGAGGCCAAAGGGCAACAGGAAAAGTCGGCGTCCCGATGTTTTGGTTCCCGAGGCGCCCGGCGTCGGGGACGCTCCCCCCGTCCGTCGAGGTCCGAGGGCCCGAGCGTGCTCTCGGGCCCAGCTGCTCCCGAGGCTCCTCGAGGCCTCCGAGGGGCCTCGACAACAAAAAGGGGCCTCGGCGCAGGGAGCGCGCGCGCGCGGACCTCCCATACCGTGGGGGGCGGCGAAGGCTTCGCCGGAGAGGCCTCCGGAGGCCACCACCGTCGTCCTCGTCGCCCGGCCTCCTCCCTCATGAGCCTCCCTGTCCTCTTTCGTCTCCTCCTCCTCTCCTCCTTCTCCTCCTTCTTCTCCTCCTCCTTCTCCTCCTGTATCTACACCTCCATCTCCTCGCCTCCTCCGCCTCCTTCACCCAGGCCCGGGCAGCGAGGCCCGGGGACATCTTGCGTCACCCTTTCGGCCATCTGCCGCCACCAGCTCTGTCAAGTCGGGCGTGTCCCTGCACAGGGGGGGCTATGCAAGAGCGCTCTCGAAAAATAGTCTGGGGACGATTTTTGTTCGAATGCGTCTGATTAACCGCATGCCGATGATGATATAGGGACTCCCCCTTCAGTGTTTAGAGTTGATTATCGTCGCCCTATACAAAATTTAACTTGGGCGGCGAGCGCTGAGGCCGAACTTCATTATCACCTCGAAACGCTACGTTGAGATAGCAACATCAAGCGATGTCGATATAGCAACATCAAGCGAAGCGATCACACTTTTTCCGGATGTGTCAAGCGAAACCAATAATTTTGGGTATATGTCCTCACGCTCGCCTGAACTTTTTTATCCCTGGGGTTGATTATCCATGGAAAATGAAGCACATGAGCTACCCTACACGAGCACTTAAAAAAATCAATGTTCATAAAGCGCTTGTAAATTAAAATTGATAGATTTGGAACTTTGGATTTTTCCTTTCTTCGTCCTCTTATTATTATCCTCTTCTTCTTCTTTCTTATTATTCTTCTACTGTATTCTTCTTCTTTTATATTTCTCTCTGTCCCCACGCTCGCCTGAACTTTTTCATCTCTGGGGTTGAATATCCATGGAAATTGAGGCACATGAGCTACCCTACACGAGCACTTACAAACAAACAAGTTTCATATAAACGCTTGTAAAATCATCTACTAGATTTGAAACTCGAGATCTAATAGATTTGTCTCAAGCGAAATAAGCAATAGTTTGCGGATGTCTCACGCGAAACAAGGGATTTGTCGAGGATGTCTCCAGCGAGATAAGCCATTGTTGAGGATATTTCTATGAAAACTAAACGCCAAGGATGTCTCAAAACGTGTTCGGCTTGGTCTCCTCTAGATCATCTCTTACTTCGAGATTATGCTGAGGTCTGCTGGGCTACTTTTATTATCTCTCCCTGAACCCCGAACTTTATTATCCCCTAGTGTTTATTCTCACGGGCATGAGGTTACTCTTGGGCATGTTTGAACTAGGTTTCGTGTTTCGCCCACAATCCGCCCGTAGGAGAGCATGCCCGACCTGACACCAACTGAGCGGCGCAAGAAGACGGGGTCGTCTGCGCCGACATTGGCGCGCAAGCTCCCGCGTTTCCAGTGCAGCGTGCCGCGCCGGTGGCCCGCGTCTTGGCATCGCTCGGACGTGTGTATCTTTTCTCGGCGAGAACCATCGAGGACCATCCTGGACCATCGAGCACAAAAAACACGCACGAAACCGACAAATGCACAGGAAATGAACGTCCGAGCCACGGCAAGGCGTAAGCCACCGTGTAAGGTCGCCATGCCATCTCTCGGCGGCGAGCGAGGGGGGGAATTGAGAAGGGGCGGGCCTTCTCAGAAGTCTCGGAAGTTCCGCGGCCTTCTGAGAAGGTTCCTGAGCCTTCCCCGACGACAGAGAAAATCTTCTCAGAGAAGGCGCGATCGGGCTTCCGAGAAGTCCCGCGCGCCTTCTGAGAAGGCCTTCTCCTTTTCACTTCCCCCCCTCGCCCACCGCCTGATCTCGCGTCATGAGGTCCGCTTCTCTTCGTCGCCCCGCTGCCGTCGTCGGGTCCGCAGGTTCTGGCGTCCAAGGTGACCGAACGATTACCACCAGCACCGAAATCGAGGATCACCTTCCCCCTGTGGAGGCAGCCCCCCTGTGTTGGTGTTGGTGCCAGTTTCCGGGCCTCCAGTAAGTTCCGTCTAATCTCGCGTATACACCCTCGGCGATGCTTGAGAAAACCTAAGTTTTCGTCCAGAGTCTCGATTAAATTCTTGACTTTCCAATGCAAAATCCCAAGGTTTTGATAGAAGTTCTGGGTCTTTTTCATGTGCTGAAACTGTGAATTTCTCAACCCATGATTTCTTCTTTTATATATATATATATATATATATATATATATATATATATATATACATACAAAAAAGAAATACCAAACAAACAAAAACAAAAAAAAAAAACAAAAAAAAAAAACGAAACGCAGGGCCTGAGGTCCGCTTCCCTTCGTCGCTGCAGCGGTCGTCGGGTCCCCGGGGGGGCGAGGCCCGGGCCCACAGAGGCCCGCGGGGGGCGGGACCCGAGGGCCGAGGCCGGGGCCCGACGGAGAGGCCAGGGCCGGCACCGCGGGCAGGGCCGCGAGGCCAGGGCTCGGGGGCGGAAAAGAGGTGGAGGAGGAGGAGGAGGCGGAGGAGGAGGAGGAGCAGGAGGCGGAGGAGGAGGAGGAGGAGGAGGCGGAGGAGGAGGAGGCGGCGGAGGAGGAGGAGGAGGGAGGCGGAGGAGGAGACGGAGGCGGCGGAGGAGGAGGAGCGGAGGAGGAGGAGGAGGCGGCGGAGGAGGAGGCGGAGGAGGAGGAGGAGGCGGAGGAGGAGGAGGAGGAGGCGGAGGAGGAGGAGGCGGAGAAGAGGGGGGGGGGATGACCAGGTAAAGCGACGCGAAGATCGGGACAAAATCGGATCGGGATAACTCGAAGTCTCTGAGAATCGGCGAGTTTGGAGGACGTATTGGGTCCCGCGGCCGCTCCAGAGCGTTCCGGAACGCTCTGAGAGCGCTCCGGAACGCTCGGGAGCGATTTATCCCGATCCTAGCCTTGTTTTACTAGGGGGGGGTGGATATCATGGCGGGGGTCATGAGATCTCCCCAGATTTCAGGGCGTTTCTTCTTGTTTCATGACGTCCCTGGCCCCCCCAAGGACCGCGCACGTGCCGCCAGCCATGATTTGCACCCCCCCCCTCTTGGACACCCCCCTCTTGGCCGCTCCCGAAGGACTGGCACCGACGTTGGCCAGGAGGGAAGAAAACACACAGACACAATTAATCGTCGATTCCCCAGAAAATATTAGAAGAATATGGGAAGTAGGGGGGAAGACGAAAACCCAGAAAATATGAGAAAATAATTATTTTATTTGTGTGTATTTCTTTGTGTGTCCCAGGGTCCCTTCAGTTGGAGCCTTGGCCGAGGCTGGAGCCGAGGTCGACCTCAAGCCGGAGCAGCCAGAGAGGCTGTGCGGAACGTGCTGCAATCAGAGAGATCACGGAGGCCAAGCTGGGGCCATCTATCATGAAGCGGCGTCCCCCAAGCGGATTGGTGCAACGATTTTTTTTTGTTCCGAGACAAGAAATATTAGATTTCGAAGTTTTTCGGTTTTTCATTGTTCAGAAGTTGTTGCGTCGCCGACCCGCTCCGACATTGGGCATTCGGCGTGCGGCTTGCGCGCAATCTCGCTTCGACGCGTCATTCGAGCGGTGTCGCCCCCAGTCTGTTTCCGCCTCGTCTCTCTGCTACCATTTCCTTTGAGTTTAGAATCGCGTTTTCACGTATCGTTTCAGCTCGCGGTGGCCTCTTCAGGGGTCTTGAACCCGTCGTGGGCCCTCTTGAAGCCATCGTGGGTGTCGCGGGCCGATCGTTCGACGACTCAGAGCCCTCTTGGACCGTCTGTCAGGTGTGGACAGAACCCCCCAACGTCGATTAGTGAATTGTCCGTTTTCGGTTCTCGAGAGGGCGCCGCGGCCGTTTTTTGCCAGGCTTGCGCCCGCCAGGTTTGGGCCCGAGGTCGTTTTCACTAAACCACGTTTTACTAAAGGGAGGTCTGTCCATCCCCGAGTCTGGGGCGCCTCTTGGGGCCCTTTTGCATCGTTCTGGGGCCTGGCCGGGGCACTTTGCGTCTGGGGGCCCCTCTGGGTCGTCCCGCGCGCGCGAAGTAGAAATGCTGCGAGGCAGTCGCCGGAGCTCTTCGCGCGCCTCTGGCCCGTTGGGCCGGCGAATTTCCCCCGAGAAGCATGTCCGGCGCGTTATGGGGCGCGCGACGAACGGGCGGGCCAATTTCGACGACTCCTTCTCTCCTCCTCTCCTGCTGCTGCCTCCCATTCTTCCCTTTTCCCGCTGCTGCTGCTGGCCTTCCTGCCGCTGCTGCCGCTCCCTCCTCTTTCTTTTTTCTTTACCGTCGCTGATGTTGCGCGGGCACGCCTGCTTGGCGTGCCGGCGCACCGGGCAGGCCCGCGATTCTGCGCCCGCGATTTCGCCCACAATTTCGGCAACACGATTTCGCCTACGGTTTCGGACACGATTTTGTCTTCGATTTCGCACACGATGTTTCCCGCGGTTTTCGGCCACGATTCCGCGCCCCATTGCAAGGCCCCACGAAACCACCCACGATTTTGAACACGATTTTGTCTCATTGATTAATTTTTTGAAAAATCGTGGTCAAAAAATGTGCCTCCGCGGAAGGCAGGCCAAACAAGTGCGCAAAATCGGGGCCAACCAAATGTCCCAAATCGTGGCCAAACAGGGAGGGAGAGCAGGGCTCCGCGGAAACGCGGCGGGGGGGTCGGGGAGGGGGCCAGGGGCTCCCCCGGGGATCCCCGCTCGGTTGGAGAGGATGCCCTCGCGGCGGGCTGCGCTGCCTCGCGCGGCGGGTTCGCGATTGCGCCGCCGCGCCTGCGGCTGCTGTGAGGTTTCGAAGCCGACGTTTGCCGTCGGGCCCTTCTTCACCGCCACCAGCGCAGCCGCGAGCCGTGGCCCCCAGGTGAGAGCGCCGGGGCCTCGCCGCGGTTGCGGCAGAGTCTGCGCCAGCGGCCCCCGCGCCCGCGGTGGGTCCCACGAGCGCTACTCCCCAGAAGCGGAGTTTGCTCAACTTACGCGGGCACGAGATCCAACCGCCTCCGGCGTCCCGCCAATTCCCCACACGGCGCTCGCGCTCGAGCGTTTTTTTCTTCATGCGGGATCTCCAAAGTGGCCCTTTCTTGTGGTCCGTCGGTCCCGCGCCTGCGCGTTCCATCATGAATCAGATTGGGAGGTGCTTCTCCCGCGCAAGCTATCGGACGCGCGGCCGGGGCAGCACCTGGCCTTTCGACGGCTGCGCGCGCGCGTCGATTCCGTCTGCGCTTCGACGGCTGCTCGCGTCCAAAATCCGCGCGGGCGCTATGCCCGACAATTGCGGAATGAAGCGTCATCGCGGCGATGAGTTCCATGGCGGTCACGTGGCAGCCTGGCTCGGGGGCCGCGTTGGTCGCGCCTCCGCGGCTCGCCTGGCGTGATTCAGTGGCGGGGGCAGGCAGCTCGCGGCGATTCGATGGCGCGCAGGCGTTCCACGATGATTCCCCGCGGTCCAGCTTGAGGAAGGCGACATTTTGGAAATTTGCCAAATTTGAAATCGTTGCGGCCCCTTGGGGGGTGCTCAGCTTGGCAACATCAATGGGGCCATCCCGGAGGCGTCCCAGGCCAACGCGCTGTTCAACCGTAGTGTTCGTCGGGGGGAACGTTGCGTGAGCTTGTGGCCTGTGACTCATGCTATCACTGTGCCGCCACCCGTTCGGCTCAGGCGCGCGCGTCCTAAATCATGTGCTGCACGTCGCTCGCCTTCATGCCCGCGCAGCATACGCAGTCTGCACGTTATAAGTTGTGTCTTCCTTCATATACATCTACAAAGTCAGAAGTTCTGACTCAGAATTGGGAAGTGGCCTTCGCATGGACTTCACGCCCCCGTGCACGCTGGACTCCGCCCTTCTCACCAATGGCAAAATGAATGCGTCCCCCGTAGTATCATGCAACCCGTGGACCGGATGCATCTCCGACTGACGGGGCATCTGGGGCCCCGCGGCCACCCCGGCGGGCTCCAGGACAGCCCGAGGATGCAAGTATTTAGAATCCAGAAACCAGACAAGCATACGGTCGCCAATTTTTACCTAACAGCGAAGACTGATAGGTTTCTACTGATGTCGAAAGAGAGCATCTTGACTCCCCAGGGGGGTCTGGGCGGGATCCGGACAGGATACGGGGGAATTTTTGAGATTCCTTTTTTTGCAAACGGTAACGCACTTCGTGGTCTTCGAGTCCCCTGAACTCCATTCCTGGGCATGATTTTGAACGCCCGGAGCCAACTGTAGACCACTTTGTGTTCTTCCAGTTCCCAGATTTCTACTCCTGGGCATGATTTTGAATGCCCAGAGCCAGCTTTAGGCCACTTCGTGGTCTTCGAGATCCCGGAACTCCATTCCTGGGCATGATTTTGAATGCCCGGAGCCAGCTGTAGGCCACTTCGTGTTCTTCGAGTTCTCAGAACTCCACTCCCGGGCCACATTTTGAATGCTGAGGCAGGCTGATGCTGATGCTGAGGCTGAGGCAGGCTGAGGCTGAGGCTGAGGCCGAGGCTGAAGGCAGACTGATGTTGAGGCTGAAGCAGGCTGAGGCTGAGGCAGGCTGGCTGAGGCTGAGGCTGAGGCAGGCTGATGCTGAGGCGGGCTGAGGCGGAGGCTGAGGCTGAGGCCGGCTGAGGCTGAGGCAGGCTGAGGCCGAGGCTGAAGGCAGACTGAGGCTGAGGCTGAAGCAGGCTGAGGCTGAGGCTAAGGCTGAGGCAGGCGGAGGCTGAGGCTGAGGCTAAGGCTGATGCTGAGGCAGGCTGAGGCTGAGGCTGAGGCTAATGCAGGCTGAGGCTGAGGCAGGCTGAGGCTGAGGCTGAGGCAGGCTGAGGCTGAGGCAGGCTGATGTTGAGGCAGAGGCTGATGCAGGCTGAGGCTGAGACAGGCTGAGGCTGAGGCCGAGGCTGAGGCCGAGGCTGAAGGCAGACTGAGGATGAGGCTGAGGCAGGCTGAGGCAGGCTGAGGCTGAGGCAGGCTGATGCTGAGGCAGAGGCAGGCTGAGGCTGAGGCCGAGGCTGCAGGCAGACTGAGGCAGAGGCTGAAGCAGGCTGAGGCTGAGGCTGAGGCAGGCTGAGGCTGAGGCTGAGGCTGAGGCAGGTTGATGCTGAGGCAGGCTGAGGCTGAGGCTGAGGCTGATGCAGGCTGAGGCTGAGGCAGGCTGAGGCTGAGGCCGAGGCTGAAGGCAGACTGAGGCTGAGGCTGAAGCAGGCTGAGGCTGAGGCTGAGGCAGGCTGAGGCTGAGGCTGATGCAGGCTGAGGCTGAGGCAGGCTGAGGCTGAGGCTGATGCAGGCTGAGGCTGAGGCAGGCTGAGGCTGAGGCCGAGGCTGAAGGCAGACTTATGTTGAGGCTGAAGCAGGCTGAGGCTGAGGCTGAGGCTGAGGCAGGCTGAGGCTGAGGCAGGCTGAGGCTGAGGCTGAGGCAGGCTGAGGCTGTGACTGCGACTGCCGTTGCCACTGCGACTGTCATCGCGAATTCGACTACGACTGCGAGAACAGCAGAATTCTACAACTGGATTCTCATCTGAATTTTAAGGGGAATGCTTCCAGATATGCTCCTACACATCGCTGTTAGGTTGCTTTGCCGGGATAATTGGATAGCGTGTCGCTCCGCCTGTTTTGGCCCACGACGCTTCGGCGCGTCACGCTATCAGCGTCCCGACCCGCAGGCTTGCGGATCGGTGTGACACGCTATCCGCTCGCCGGGCATAGCGTGTCGCTGGGGCCGCCGCTTCGACACGCCATGCAAGCATTCCGTATACGTACATTCCTGGACGTCCGCGGGGGGTCTCCCCGCAGGCGCCAGCTCCCCAGCGCAGCACTGGGGGTGGCGCTACAATCGCCGCCCAGAGCCCGGAGGGAACGAGGAGGGTGTCTGGAGACCGTCCGCCGACTTCCAAAAGTTTGTTGAATGCTCATGAGGCCTGCTTGGTCTCTTCAGCACGTTCCTGGAGAGCCGGCCAATTTACACATCGTCAAGCAGGCCTGCGCAGGAATCCTTTAAATCCATTCGGATAGTGTCGGGACGGAGCGTCCCAGAACGCTCGTAGACTATCCCAAACGCTTTGGAACGGTTTGGAGCGACGAGAGAGCGCGTTTCACGGGCGCTTGCCTTGGAAACCTTCGGCGACGCGCCCCCCCCCTTCCCGACCCCCCCCCCAGGCACCAGCGCCGGCGCCGGCGCTGGCGCCGCCGGCAGCGCCGCCGGCAGCGCCGACGGCGGGGACGCAGCGACGATTACCAGAAGGGGCCCACGGGGAGAGGGGGGGGGGGCCAAACCCCCCCCCCGCCAGCGCCGGCGCCAGCGCTGGCGGCCGCCAGCAGCGCCGACGGCGGGGACACAGCGACGATGACCAGAGGGGGCCCAGGGAGGGGGGGAGAGGGGGGCGGGGTCCAAACCCCCCCCCGGCGGCGCTGGCGCCAGCGCTGGCGGCGGCCAGCAGCGCCGATGGCGGGGACGCAGCGACGATGACCAGAGAGGGCCCAGAGGCCGCAGAGGAAACACGCAAATCGCCATATCGAGCCCTCGCCCCCCAGAAGCCACCGAGAGGCCTTTAGGAAGGTCCACGAGGCTTCACACATGCTTCTCAGACGCCCCCGAGACTCTTCTAACGATACTTCAAGAGGCATCCAGTCGAACTCTGACCCAAGGCCAACACAAGATGGCGGGAAGAGCCGAAGGCCACACCACCACCACCACCACCACAAATCACAACACCACCACCGACACCACCACAACAACAACCACAACCCACCACAACCCACCACCACCACAACCACCACCATCACCACAAACCACTACACCACCACCACCACCACCAAAAACGCCACCACCACCATCACCACCGCAACCCTCCACAGCCCACCACCACAACCACCACCACCGCCACTACCACCACCACCAGCACCACCTCCACAAACCACCGCCACCGCCACCGCCGCCATCCACCACCACAAACCACCACACCACAACCACCACCGCCACCACAAACCACCACCAGAGCCTGCCAGCACAACCACCATAACAACCACCACCGCCCCACCACAACACCACCACAACCACCACCACCACCACCACAGACCACCACAACCACCACCACCACCACAACAAACCACCACACCACAACCACCACAACCACAACCACCACCACCAAAAACGCCACCACCACCAGCACCACCGCAACCCTCCACAGCCCACCACCACAACCACCACCACCGCCACTACCACCACCACCAGCACCACCTCCACAAACCACCGCCACCGCCACCGCCGCCAACACCACCACCACAAACCACCACACCACAACCACCACCACCACCACAAACCACCACCAGAGCCTGCCACCACAACCACCACAACAACCACCACCGCCCCACCACAACACCACCACAACCACCACCACCACAGACCACCACAACCACCACCACCACCACAACAAACCACCACACCACAACCACCACAACCACAACCACCGCCACGACCACCACCACAACAAACCACTACACCACCACCGCAAACCACCACACCACCACCACCACCACGACCACCACCACCACCACCAGCACCACCCGCCACTACAACCACCATCACCACAACAAACCACCACCACAACCACCACAACCACCACCACCGCCACCACCACCACCACAACCCACCACCACCACCACCACAACAACAACCACCACCACAACCACCACGACAATCCACCAAAGCACCACCACCACCCTAACCTTCCACCACCATTACTACCACCACCACCACCACCACCAGAAACCACGCACCACCGCCGCCACCACCACAACCTGCCACCACAACCACCACAACAACCACCACCGCCACCACCACCAACCACCACAATAACCACCACGACCACCAACCCCACCGCCACAACCACCACCACCACCAACACCACAGCCCACCACCACCACCGCAGCCTCAGAGAGGCCCCAAGAGACGCCCAAGAGGCGCCCAGGAGGCATTACAAATACCTTCAGAGGCCCCCAAGAGCCTTCCGACGAGACCCCGCGAGGCATCCATTAGGACGCTGACCCAAAACCAAGGCACGGTGGCGAAGCGTCGTCGTCGTCGTCGCCGTCGTCCTCGCCGTCGTCCTCGTCGACGCTCCCCCCCGCCGCCGCCCGCCGCCGCAAGCGCCGGCGCCGGCCCAGAAAAGGAAGTCGTCGTCCCCGCCGCCGCCGCCAGCCGCCGCCGACGCAGGCGCAGGCCCGAGAGAAGTAGGGGAGGGGGGGGGGTCGAAACCCACGGGAGGGCAGGGGTCCGGTTCCAAACCCCCCTCCGTCCAAGCGACCACAGAACGCGCTTGTTCGGAGCGACGCACGATACATCCTCCAAGCCCTCTGGGCTCAGAGACTTCGGGTTGTTTTTTCGCAGTGTTGTCTCTTTTCATGTTATTCTTTGCCGCCGTCTTACATCGGCAGCGTACCTCCGCTTCCACCTCCAGCATCTCTTTCTCCTCGTTCGGGAAGGTAGCCGTTCGCCGGACTGCCACCATGACTCGCGAAGTGCCCCTGTGCTCCTGCGGTAAAGCGGTTCCCTCTGGTTTCCCGCCGCGCTCGGCATCCCAAGGCCCTCCGGGGCCCAGGGGCCGCCATGCCCTGCTCGGCCAAAGCGTGAGTTCACGGATATCCAGCCGTGATGGTGGAGCAACAAGTGTTCGACGGCAACAGCTTCAGACCACGGATGCCCCGATGCTTGCCACGAGGCCTGGAGGGCATCCCCGGCGATGCGGCTCGATGTGGAGCCCGATTTGTTTTACGGCGACGTCGCCGATGAGTCCATGGAGATGCGGCATGGTCCTCCGACCCCATATATTCGGACCCCATCTAGGATGCCTCTGGTATTAACTCTGGCGTGTCCTTCTGCGCGAGGACGATTCAAGCATGATCAAAACAAATGCTGGGGACGAGTGTGTTGATGCTTGTTGCTACCTGAGGGCATGTTATGGCTATGCTTTGTTGTTCCCCCAAAAGCTGCCTAGAAGGGGACATGCCCGACCTTAGCCGATTCGGATCCCACCTAGGAGGAGGAGGAGGAGGAGGAGGAGGAGGAGGAGGAGAGGGGAGAGGAGGAGGAGGAGGGGAGGAGGAGGGAGGAGGAGGAGGAGGGAGGGAGGAGGGCGGAGGAGGGAGGCCTCCTTGTGACCCGTGCGCAGGGGCGTATCCCGAGTTTCCGTCGTGCGGTCCTGGGGCCCAGCGAGGGCCCCGCGAGCCGCAGGTCGGCGGCGAAACTCGGGGGGGGGACGTCGGGAGCAGAAGGCCCTCCTCGGGAGGAAAGGGTGGTGTTCTCTTCCTCCTCCTCTCCTCCTCCTCCTCCTCCTCCTTCTCCATCTCCTCCTCCTCCCTCCTCCTTTCCTCCTCCTCCTCCTCCTCCTCCTTTCCTCCCTCCTCTCCTCCTCCTCCTCCTCCTCCCCTCCTCCTCCTCCTCTTCCTCCTCCTCCTCCTCCTCCCTCCTCCTCCTCCTCCTCCTCCTCCTCCTCCTTCTCCTCCTCCTCCTCCTTTTCCTCCTCCTCCTCCCCGCCTTTTCTCCTCCTCCTCCTCCTCCTCCTCCCCCTCCTCCTCCTCCCCGCCTCCCTCCTCCTCCTCCTCCTCCTCCTCTTCCTCCTCCTCCTCCTCCTCCTCCTCCTCCTCCTCGAGAACGGGGGATTGTGGGGGTCCTCGCCTTTCGAGGGGTGTTTTCGTATGGTTTTCTTCCTTTTTCTCCTCCTCCTCTTTCTTTTCGTTTTCTTCCTCCTCCTCCTCCCCTTATTCCTCTTCATGCTCGTTCTCCCTATCCTGCTCCTCAACTCCCTCCCCTCCTTCTACTCCTCCTCCTCCCTCTCCCTCCTTCCATTTGTTTTGTTTGCGTGTTCCCCCCCCCCCCCCCGAAAAAAAAAAACAAAAAAAAACCGAAGGCCACCCCGTTTTTTTCTTTGTTCCCAACCCTCCTTGGTTGGGTATTCGTTTTGAATAGACAGTGTGGTCGCGTCCCTTCTCCCGCCTCCCGCCTCCCGCCTCCCGCCTCTTTCCTGCCTCTTCCTGTCTTGCCAGCGGGGGGCTGCGATCTGTGAAACTGTCGCCACTTTCGAGGCCTGCTGGGGGGTCCTGCATAGAGGGTAACCGCGGCAGATTCAAATTAGACCTCGCCATCCCTGGGGGGCTGCGATCTGTGAAACTGTCGCCACTTTCGAGGCCTGCTGGGGGGTCCTGCACAGAGGGTAACCGCGGCAGATTCAAAATAGACCTCGCCATCCCTGGGGGGCTGCGATCTGTGAAACTGTCGCCACTTTCGAGGCCTGCTGGGGGGTCCTGCACAGAGGGTAACCGCGGCAGATTCAAATTAGACCTCGCCATCCCTGGGGGGCTGCGATCTGTGAAACTGTCGCCACTTTCGAGGCCTGCTGGGGGGTCCTGCATAGAGGGTAACCGCGGCAGATTCAAATTAGACCTCGCCATCCCTGGGGGGCTGCGATCTGCGAAACTGTCGCCATTTTCGAGGCCTGCTGGGGGGTCCTGCACAGAGGGTAACCGCGGCAGATTCAAATTAGACCTCGCCATCCCTGGGGGGATGCGATCTGTGAAACTGTCGCCATTTTCGAGGCCTGCTGGGGGGCCCAGCACAGTGAGGGCCACCGCGGCAGATTCAAATTAGACCTCGCCATCCCTGGGGGGCTGCGATCTGTGAAACTGTCGCCATTTTCGAGGCCTGCTGGGGGGCCCAGCACAGTGAGGGCGACGCGCAGACCCAAATTAGACCTCGCCATCCCTGGGGGGCTGCGATCTGTGAAACTGTCGCCACTTTCGAGGCCTGCTGGGGGGCCCAGCACAGTGAGGGCCACGGCGGATTCAAATTAGACCTCGCCATCCCTGGGGGGCTGCGATCTGCGAAACTGCCGCCAGTTTCGAGGCCTGCTGGGGGGCCCAGCACAGTGAGGGCCACGGGCAGATTCAAATTAGACCTCGCCATCCCTGGGGGGCTGCGATCTGCGAAACTGTCGCCATTTGCGAGGCCTGCTGGGGGGCCCAGCACAGTGAGGTCCACGGGCAGATTCAAATTAGACCTCGCCGTCCCTGGGGGGCTGCGATCTGCGAAACTGTCGCCATTTTCGAGGCCTGCTGGGGGCCCCAGCACAGTGAGGGCCACGCGCTGATTCAAATTAGACCTCGCCATCCCTGGGGGGCTGCGATCTGCGAAACTGTCGCAATTTTCGAGGCCTGCTGGGGGGCCCAGCACAGTGAGGGTAATCGCGCGGATTCAAATTAGACCTCGCCATCCCTGGGGGGCTGCGATCTGCGAAACTGTCGCCATTTTCGAGGCCTGCTGGGGGGCCCAGCACAGTGAGGGCCACGCGCGGATTCAAATTAGACCTCGCCATCCCTGGGGGGCTGCGATCTGCGAAACTGTCGCCATTTTCGAGGCCTGCTGGGGGGCCCAGCACAGTGAGGGCCACGGGCAGATTCAAATTAGACCTCGCCATCCCTGGGGGGCTGCGATCTGCCACCTGTCGCCACTTCGAGGCCTGCTGTGATCCCCGTTTTCGAAAGTGGCTAGGAGTGCTCAGGAATTGTAAATCATCAGCTTTATCAAGCCCTTTTCCTGTAGCCAGTGTCCTGCGAGTCTCCCGAATTCCGTCTGCAGACATATGTAAACCTCGCTCCGTCATCGCCCCCTTATAAAGTATCCTAAACTATTTGCGCCCCGCTTTTGCGCAGGGGTTGGGTACGTCGCCAGGGTAATTTTTTTGGGGGGGGAGGGGGGGGAGACGAAAAATCCTCCTCCCCAGGATTCCTTTTGTGAGGCTTTCCAATAGAATTCCTTTGTGCGGCTTTCCAATAGAATCCCTTTGTGGTGCTTTCCAAAAGATTCCTTTTGCGAGGCTTTCCAATCGAATTCCTTTGTGATGCTTTCCAAAGGATTCCTTCTGTGCGGCTTTTCAATAGAATCCATTTGTGGTGCTTTCCAAAGGATTCCTTTTGTGAGGCTTTCCAATCGAATTCCTGTGTGATGCTTTCCGAAGGATTCCTTATGTGCGGCTTTCCAATAGAATCAATGTGTGGCCCTTCCCAAAGGATTCCTTTTGTGATGCTTTCCAATAGAATTACTTTGCGCGGCTTTCCAATATAATCCGTTTGTGGTGCTTTCCAAAGGATTCTTTTTGTGAGGCTTTCCAATAGAATTCCTTTGTGCGGCTTTCCAATAGAATCCCTTTGTGGTGCTTTCCAAAGGATTCCTTTTGTGAGGCTTTCCAATCGAATTCCTGTGTGATGCTTTCCGAAGGATTCCTTTTGTGCGGCTTTCCAATAGAATCCATTCGTGGCGCTTCCCAAAGGATTCCTTTTGTGATGCTTTCCAATAGAATTACTTTGCGCGGCTTTCCAATAGAATCCATCTGTGGTGATTTCCAAATGATTCTTTTTGTGAGGCTTTCCAATCGAATTCCTTTGTGATGCTTTCCAAAGGATTCCTTTTGTGCGGCTTTCCAATAGAATTCTTGTGTGTGCTTTCCAAAGTGTTCCTTTTGTGAGGCTTTCCAATAGAATCCTTTTGTGGTGCTTTCCAAAGGATTCCTGCTGCGAGGCTTTCCAATAGAATCCCTTTGTTGCGCTTTCCAAAGGATTCCTTTTGCGAGGCTTTCCAGTGGATCCCTTTGTGATGCTTTGCAACGGATTCCTTTTGTGAGGTTTTCCAATCGAATCCCTTTGAGGAGGAGGAGGGGGAGGAGGAGGAGGAGGAGGAGGAGGAGGAGGAGGAGGAGGAGGAGGAGGAGGAGGAGGAGGAGGAGGAGGAGGGAGGGAGGAGAGGGGGGAGAGGAGGAGGAGGAGGAGGAGGACGATATATATATATATATATATAGAGAGAGAGAGAGAGAGAGAGCGAAGAAAGTGGATGGGGGATGAAGAGATGTGGGGGGACGGGAGAACATGTATGATCAGAACCCACCAAAAGGTAGGTATTGAGGTGGGGCGACCTTATCATTAGCATTAGCGTTCGCATTCGCATTCGCATTAGCACGAGCAATGGCATTATCATCAGCATTAGCATTGGTATTAGCATTAGCATTAGCATTCGCGTTAGCATTCTCACTCGCATTAGCATTAGCATTAGCAGTCGCCGTAGCATTAGTATTACCAGTGGCATTTACAGTAGCATTGGCATTATCATTAGCATCAGCATTAGCATCAGCATTAGCATTGGCATTGTTAGTAGCATTGGCATTAGCATTAGCATTGGCATTAGCATCCGTATTGGCATTATCATTGACATTATCACTAGCATTGGCAGTATCATCAGCATTAGCATTAGCGTTCGCGTTCGCATTCGCATTCGCATTATCACGAGCAATAGAATTAGCATCAGCATTAGCATTGGCATTAGCATTAGCATTAGCATTCGCGTTAGCATTCTCACTCGCATTAGCATTCGCATTAGCAGTCGCAGTAGCATTAGCATTATCAGTCGCATTGGCAGTGGCATTGCCATTATCATTAGCATCAACATTAGCATCAGCATTAGCATTGGCATTGGCATTGTTAGTAGCATTGGCATTAGCATTAGCATGAGCATTAGCATTGCCATTAACATTAGCATTGGCATTATCGTTGGCATTATCATTAGCATTGGCATTATCATTAGCATTGGCATTGGCATTAGCATTAGAATTGGCATTAGCATTAGCATTGGCATTAGCATTAGCATTAGCATCAGCATTAGCATTGGCATTGGCATTGTCATTAGCACTCGCATTGGCATTTGCACTAGCATTGGCATGGGCATTAGCATTGGCATTAGCATTGGCATCACCATTCTCATTCGCATTAGCGTTCGCATTGGCATTAGCATTATCATTAGCATTGGCATTAGTATGGGCGTTGCATTAGCATTAGCATTAGCATTTGCATTATCACTGGCATTAGCATTAGCATTGGCATTAGCATTTGCGTTAGCATTGGCATCGGCGTTGGAATTGGCGTTAGCATGCGCATTCGCATTAGCATTGGCATTAGCACTGGCATTAGCAATGGCATTGGCATTACCATTCGCATTAGCATTGGCATTGGCATTAGCATTGGCATTATAAGTATCATCAGCATTAGCATTGGCATTAGCATTAGCATTAACATTCGCGTTAGCATTCTCACTCGCATTAGCATTCGCATTAGCAGTCGCAGTAGCATTATCATTATCAGTCGCATTGGCAGTGGCATTGCCATTAGCATTAGCATCAGCATTAGCATCAGCATTAGCATTGGCATTGGCATTGTTAGTAGCATTGGCATTAGCATTAGCATGAGCATTAGCATTGCCATTAGCATTAGCATTGGCATTATCGTTGGCATTATCATTAGCATTGGCATTATCATTAGCATTGGCATTGGCATTAGCATTAGAGTTGGCATTAGCATTAGCATTGGCATTAGCATTAGCATTAGCATCAGCATTAGCATTGGCATTGGCATTGTCATTAGCACTCGCATTGGCATTTGCACTAGCATTGGCATTGGCATGGGCATTAGCATTGGCATTAGCATTGGCATCACCATTCTCATTCGCATTAGCGTTCGCATTGGCATTAGCATTAGCATTAGCATTGGCATTAGTATGGGCGTTTGCATTAGCATTAGCATTAGCATTTGCATTATCACTGGCATTAGCATTAGCATTAGCATTAGCATTTGCGTTAGCATTGGCATCGGCATTGGAATGAGCGTTAGCATGCGCATTCGCATTCGCATTAGCATTGGCATTATCACTGGCATTAGCAATGGCATTGGCATTACCATTCGCATTAGCATTGGCATTGGCATTAGCATTGGCATTAGCATTAGCATTAGCATTGGCATTGGAATTAGCATTAGCATTGACATCCCTCCCCATCCCCATGCTAGAATTTGAAAATAGCATGATAAAGCAGAAACAAACACCAACTATTCATTCAGAAAAGAGGGGCGGAGGAGCGCTTCACTCGATAAAAGCCATATGAAAACGACGAGGACCCCCACAATCCCCCGGCCTCTCCTCCTCCTCCTCCTCCTCCTCCTCCTCCTCCTCCTCCTCCTCCTCCTCCTCCTCCTCCCTCCTCCTCGGAGGCTTCACGGAAGCCTTCGCGCCTTCCGAGAGGTCTTCCGTGTCTTCAGGGAGGGATTGGACAAATTCCCAGAATCCAAGACGTTCGAGCCTTTTGTCTCACTTCCCCCCCTCGCTCGCCGCCGATAAAGGTGACGTGACGTGCTCCCGTCGTGTCGCGTTCCCGACGCAAGGGGGTGTCCCGTCGTGACATGTTCTCGTCGCAACGTGTTCCCGACGCAAGGGGGTGCCTAGGCCACAAGTGTCGGACGACGGCCGCCTGGACCTGTCCAGGCGGGCGCCGTGGACAGAGTCTCGAGGTGGACCTGCCCGCGGCGGCGAGGAGCGCCCACCAGGCCCCAAAGAGGCATCGAAGGTCGGAGGACGAGGAGGACGAGGGAGGAGGAGGAGGATGAGGAGGAGGAGGGGGATGAGGAGGACGAGGAGGAGGAGGAGGAGGAGGAGGAGGACGAGGAGGGGGAGGAGGAGGACGTTTTTGGAGGGGGGTGTCCCGTCCGTCCCAGGCCTCCTGTGGCGGGGGGGCCGTCTTTCTCGCTGCCGCGGCCAGGTTCCCCTCGCAATTCTCGTCGGAATGTACCCCTGGACTGGTCGGGAGTCGATCTTTGAGAGGAGAGCGAGGAAGAAAAGGAGGACGAGGAGGAGGACACGGAGGAGTTGAATGAGTTGGAGGAGGAAAAGGCGGAGGAGGAGGAGGAGGAGGAAAAAGCGGAGGAGGAGGAGGAGAAGAGGAGGAGGAGGAGGAGGAGGAGGAGTAGGAGGGGGAGGGAGAGGAGGAGTAGGAGGGGGAGGAAGAAGATGTGGGGGAGAGGGATGTGAAGCAACAGGCGGAGCTGGGAGGCTGTGGAAGGGGGAGGTGGTGGGAGGAGGAGGAGGAGGGAGGGGGGGCGGAGGAGGAGGAGGAGGAGGAGGAGGAGAAAGGAGGAGGAGAAGGAGGACGAGGACGAGGAGGAGGAGGAGGAGGAGGAGAGGAGGAGGAGGAGGCCGGGAAAGGTGCCGCAGAGTCCCGTATCCTCGAATGTCGGTTCTCAACCTTTGCGCGGCGGGCGCTTTCCCATAGGAGCCCTTCCGCATCGCCGCCGCGGGCGTCCACTTGGCTCTCGCCGCCGAGGCGAGGCTGGGGGTGGTGGGGGGGCGGTCGTGCGGGGCACTGGGTCTGGGCACCGACCGAGGACGAGGAGGCGCGAGGATCGAGATTCGATGTTTTTGGAGGGGGGTGTCCCGTCCGTCCCGGGCCTCCTGTGGCGGGGGGGCCGTCTTTCTCGCTGCCGCGGCCAGGTTCCCCTCGCAATTCTCGTCGGAATGTACCCCTGGACTGGTCGGGAGTCGATCTTTGAGAGGAGAGCGAGGAAGAAAAGGAGGACGAGGAGGAGGACACGGAGGAGTTGAATGAGTTGGAGGAGGAAAATTCGGAGGAGGAGGAGGAGGAAAAAGCGGAGGAGGAGGAGAAGAGGAGGAGGAGGAGGAGGAGAGGAGGAGGAGGCGGAGGAGAGGCGGGAGGAAGGGGGAGGAAGAAGATGTGGGGGAGAGGGATGGGAAGCAACAGGCGGAGCTGGAAAGGCTGGGGAAGGGGGCGGGTGGGTGGAGGAGAGAGGAGGGAGGAGGGAAGGGGAGGAGGAGGAGGGGAGGAGGAGGAAGAGAGGAGGAGGAGAGGAGGAGGAGGAGGAGGTGGAGGAGGGGAAGGAGGAGGGGAGGAGGAGAGGAGGAGGAGGAGCAGGAGGAGGGGGAGGAGGGAGGAGGAGGAGGAGGAGGAGGAGGAGGAGGAGGAGGGGAGGAGGAGGAAGAGGAGGAGGAGGAGGAGGAGGAGGGAGAGGGAGGAGGGAGGAGGAGGGGACGCCTGCCATTTGCACGCGGTAATAATCGGCAGCGGCGCCTCCCACCTGGGTGGCTCAGACCCTGGAGGACGACGAGCAGGAGGTTGCGAGGGGAACAGGGGGATGTGGGGGGGATTCGGAGCGTTGGGAGGGTCTCAACCCCCCTCCCTCATCTTCCGGCCGAGTGCTTACTTACCTCTTCGGACGCCATTGGGGGACCTCTGGAGCTGCAGGGCACGACGAGCTGAGCACTGGAGTTGCCAGCCCGGCGAACACGCAACGCCTTGCAGCTGCACAGCGTGCGGGGTGGGTGCGGATGCGCAGGCACGCCCGAGGGCGCCACAGTCGAGGCGAGCCCATGGGCCCCAAGATGCAAGCGGGGCGCGCCGATGTGGACGTCCCGCGTGCCTGCCAGGCGGCCCTTGCTTGGCGCAGTGCTCGGGGGCCCCCGTGGAGCACGAAGGTGCGTGAGAGGTACAGCCGCGAGCAGCGAACGCATCCCTAGGCACGCCCTCGCGGTCTGGATTCCTGGGCGCGATCCGGCGGATATGCGGCCGCACGGATACATCCCGCGCGGGGCATCCGGGAAAGAAACGCCCCGTATCCGCGGGGTCGTTGCCCAGAGGCCCAGCCCGCGAGGCCGCGGACATGGATTGTTTTGTTCTCGCCCATGTTATAGGCGGCACCACGACCGATCTGGCGATCAGCAGCCACATCGGCAGCGGCAGCAGCAGCAGCAGCAGCAACGCACAAGGAAAGAGGAGCAGAGGCAGGATGGGAAGAAGGCGGGGTTGGGGGGGGAGAAGGGGAACGGCAGGAGGAGGAGGAGAAGAGAGGACTGCCGCAGAGGGAGGAATGTCGGAGGAGGAGGAGGAGGAGTAGGAGGGGGGAGGAGGAGGGAGGAGGAGGAGGAGGAGGAGGAGGAGGAGGAGGAGGAGGAGGAGGAGGAGGAGGAGGAGGAGGAGGAGGAGGAGGAGGAGGAGGAGGAGGAGGGGAGGAGGATGGAGGAGGAGGAGGAGGAGGAGGAGGAGGAGGAGAGAGGAGGATGAGAGGGAGGAGGGAGGAGGAGGAGGAGGAGGAGGAGGAGGAGTGGAGGAAGAGGGAGGAGGGAGGGAGGAGGAGGAGGAGGAAAGAGGAGGAGGAGGAGGAGGAGGAGGAGAGGAGGAGGAGGAGGAGGAGGGGGAGGAGGAAGGAGGAGGGATGCGCATCAGAGCCCCTCGCCCAGGGCCCCTCCCCCCGATGCCCTTCGCCGAGCGGGTGGCGCCCCCCCTCTCGGCCGCGCCGCGGACGGAAGTGTGAAGCACCGTCGTCTCGCAGTGCTCGGGCGGCCTCGCTCGGACGCGTCGCGGGGACCCGTCTTGAAGCGCCTTTGGGGGCCCTTGGCGCGAAGGTTTCGGCGGGGTGTGATCACCGAGGACAGACTAACCCCTTAACACCCTGATGGCAACGATGAAGACGTGGCCTCGCTGAGCTCCCCTTTTTTCGCATTAGGGCCAATACGTATGGGCGGTCTGGTCTGATACATCTGCCGCAAAAGCCCCTTTTATCCCTAATGTGTTTGGCCTGTCTTAGATCCCTTCCCAAATTGTTAGGGACCATTTTTTTTCTGTTGTGTTGGTTTATCATGTGGGGATCCCGGGGCGACAGTGTTCTGCTTCTGCGATGCAGGCTTGCGGCCGTCTTCGGGCAGCCTCGGAGCCATCGAGCAGTCACGTTGCGCTTTTCTCGGCACGAAGGCACTTCCAGATCGCTGTGCTTGAATACGCACCATGGTCCAACACGACAGTCGCCCGCTGATGGCGAAGCCCTCGTGGGGGCCATGAGCTTCTGCGACTGCCGCGCGCCACGACCCGGGCGAGTAGGGGTGCGCCCGTTGCCAGGAATTCTCGTTGGTGTTCCTACAGTCAGGGATTATCGCTCCGCCAGTGCTGGCCCACCACTCTTCGCAGCGACACGCTACCCAATTCCCGGTCCCCCAGCGCCAACATCCCGAGTTGTTCCTAGCCTTCCGGCCCGCTGAGCGGAGCGACACGCTGTCCGCTCGCATGGCACAGCGTGTCGACAGGGCCGCCGCCGCGACACGCTATATGCAAAAGTTCCCCGCCGTACGGTCCCGCTTATGATTAAGAAACCTCCCCCCGAAAAGCTGGCCCAGCGTTGCTTAACCAACTTGCCGGAAAGCTAGCTCAGTTTCTTAAGGGGATTGGTAGCCTTGGATCCTAGACATGAATTGTGCACGCTCCTGGCTCCAAAAGCTGGCCCAGCGTTTCCTTTAGAAACTTCCGAAAAGCTGGCAAGGCTTTCTTGATTGATAGTGTTCTTGATCCTATGTTTGACTGCATGTCTTCAGGGAGAGAGCCTGGGACAGGGGAAGAGGTCGTCCTCAATGGTCGGCCCCATGGGCGCGGAGGGTAGTGCCCTCGCGTGGGGGGGGGGGGGTCGGGCGGGGCTCTGACCCTGCGCGGGGCGCTGCCGGGCCTCCCCCACACCCCGACCCTCACCCCATCGGAGTCGGCTCCACGGCTCTCTGGGCGCTTACTACGCAGATCTGCCATGTCCTTATGGAGGTCGGTTCATGGAGAGGAAGCATGCTGCCAAGTGATTCCCAGATGTCTAAAACATGTGTCAAACATGTTTAGAATATCAAAAAGAATGCTTGAAATATCTTTGGAGCACGTTTTACACATTTGAAACACTTTCTTAATTCAACGATCGGCTTGTTAGAGTGTCCCTTGTCATGGCATCCACAACTAAGGGAACAAAAAGTGACATAAACATAAAAACCCGGAGATCCGCGCGGATTTCTCGGATCGGCGCTGGACCCCCCTCCCTGGCGCGCGGAGCGCGCCAGGGGCGGCGCCGGAGGCGCCGCCAGGGGGGCCTCAGCGCCGATCCGAGAAATCCGCGCGGACCTCCGAGTTTTTATGTTTATGCCACTTTTTATTCCCCTATCCACAACCATGTCCCATTCCTTCCCTGGGTGCGTTTACCAAACGGCGTCCTCCTCCTCCTCCTCCTCCTCCTCCTCCTCCTCCTCCTCTTCCTCCTCCTCTCCTCCTCCTCCTCCTCCTCCTCCTCCTTTCCCTCCTCCTCCTCCTTCTCCTCCTCCTCCTCCTCCTCCTCCTCCTCCTCCTCCTCCTCCTCCCTTCCTCCTCCTCCTCCTCCTCCTCCTCCTCCCTCCTCTACTCCTCCTCCTCCTCCTCTCCTCCTCCTCCTCCTCCTCCAGGCTGGCCAGGGAGGAAGGGCTGGGCCGTGGTGGGTGCTGGCGCTGGCACGGATCTGTCGGCCTCGCTCCGTGGTCGCCGGGATGCGGAAGTCGGCGCGACGTTCCCGCTCCTCTCTCGGGCCAGACGAAAGGGGGGGATGGGAAAGGGGGGGGGGGGTCGAAATCTGCTGCATGCAGATGGCTTCGGCCCCACCGAGGGGCCCATTCCTAGATGCATGGGCGCCTCCCGGCGCCGGGAGGTGCCCCCTTTCGCCCGGCCCGACTCGCAGGAGGGGAAATGGCACACAGACACAAGTCATCATCGATTCCCCAGGAAATATGGGAAAATGTTGGAAGTGGGGGGGAAGACGAAAGCCCCGAAAGGATGGGAATACATATGGGGGATCCTGTGATTCGTGTCTATTTCTTCGTGTGTCCCAGGGCCCCTGCATCCTCGCCCCTCCGAAGGCCACCGACGTCGAGCATTCATCGACGTTGGAGTCGGCGCTTTGCTGGGAGGGAGAGGGAAGTCACTGGGCAAAACATCTGTCGATCCTTGAGGAGGAGGAGGAGGAGGAGGAGGAGGCGGAGGAGGAGGAGGAGGAGGAGGAGGAGGAAGCGGAGGAGGAGGAGGAGGAGGAGGAGGAGGAGCAGGAGGGGGAGGAGGAGGCGGTCGGCGCATTGGGTGGAGGGCGCGACAGCTTGGGCCGAACCTGGAGCCCCGGAGGTTCCCCGGACCGTCGCTGTCCTCCAACGTCGCCTCTCCAGGGGGGCACGGGCGGCGATAGTGCACCCCTCACCACCCACCAGACCACCCCAACCCAACCCGAAGGCCCAAAATTATCCTCGATTTCCAGTGGGGGGGGGGTCGGGGAACATTGAAAAAACACATGGAACCCGTACCCCCCACAACCCGAAATTCGGGTCAAATTCGGGTCTTCGGGTTGGGTTGGGGTGGTCTGGTAGGTAGTCAACTCCTGCGCGCAAGCACACTTCCTCTCCTTCGAGGGGGGCCGAAAAGTTTCGCCTCCAGCTTTCCAGAGGCCCCCGAGAGGTCTTCAGGGGCCCCCCGAAGGTTCAGAAAGGATCATCTTGTTCCTCCTTCCGCCT
Source organism: Prorocentrum cordatum (assembly GCA_963575745.1). Classification (NCBI taxonomy): domain Eukaryota; class Dinophyceae; order Prorocentrales; family Prorocentraceae; genus Prorocentrum; species Prorocentrum cordatum. Next base: position 132,548 of record CAUYUJ010014429.1, on the reverse strand, counting down.
CCCCCTCCTCCCCCAATCTTGTCAGTGGCAGGCGACTTCCAATGCGAG
>CAUYUJ010014429.1:0-127500 GCA_963575745.1 Prorocentrum cordatum | reverse complement strand
GATCTGAAATGCCGCTTCTGTGGATTTGCGAGGGAGTCTGCAGAAGGCGGATCACAGGACGGATTGATTTTCGAGGTGCGAAAGCCCATCTGGATTTCACCCTGAGCCCTCCACCCTAAGAAAATGCTCAGGATTTGATTTGCCCTATCACCGATGTTCCCACCGAGTCTTCGAAACAGATACGTCGAATGTCCCGTGGATCCACGAACCTGCCACGCGTGCCTGGCATGTTCGGCGGGACGATCAGGCTTGGAGTGAGTCAAGTCTGCAGTTGATCCCCTGTTCGATGGCGGGGGGGGGATGCCATGGTCGGGGTCGTGATACCCTCGCAGATTCCACGGCCTTCCTCTTCTGTCAGCGCGTCCCCTGCGCGCCCCCCCTGGGCCGCGCACGTGCTTCGGGGCATGGTCTGCGACTCCCCCTCTTGGACGCCCCCCTCTCAGACGCCCCTGAGGGGGCCGGGGCTCACGCAGCCCCCTTTCAGGAGGGAAAGAAACACACAGACACAATGAATCGGTGATTCCCCAGAAAATATGAGAAAATATGGGAAATGGGGGGAAGACAGAAACACAGAAAATATTGGAAAATATGGAGACTATTTTTGTTTGTGTGTATTTATTTGTGTGTCCTGGGGCCCCCTTCCTCCTTTCGCGTCGTGAAACATTCGCGGCGTGAGGTGTGTTCGGCCACTGTCGGCCTCCGAGGGCCCCCACTGGGCCTCGGGACCGTCCAAGAGCGATGCAGGACGAGAAGCCTGTGGGGCCGAGACTTTTGTTCGGCGGCGGGCGCGGGGGGACATGAGAAGGGGCGGGACTTCCGAGGCTTCTGAGAAGTTTCCAGACTTCTGAGAGGGCTTCTGAGAAGTTCAGTTCGTATTCGAGATAGGCTAAGGAGACCTCTCAGAAGTCCCCCGGACTTCTAAGAAGTCCCGCAACCTTCTGAGAAGGCCTTCTCCTTCTCATTTCCCCCCTGGGCTCGTCGCCTATTTGTGGGCCCACGCCGTGAAAAATGTCCCTTGACAATGGAAGCGGCAAAAAAACGGCGACCGGAAACGGCAACAAAAACGGCTCCAGGATTGGAGCCGGAGCCGGAACCAGTCGAAAAGCGGCGACGGAACCGGTAAAAAAAAACGGCGTCGAAGCCGGCAGACAAACGGCAAAACGGAACAGACAAAAAAACGGCCCTGTCGTTGAGCGAGGCCTGTTGAGGCCAGCCAGGATTCGCGAGCCGCGCGGGGCCGAGGCCTCCTTCTTCCGCCCTGCGCTGGCACGGATCCGGGAGCTGCCTGGCGGCCGATTGGGCTTTGCGACAGGGCCCGGGCCGCCGCGGGTTGGCGCAGACCCGGGCCAGAACGTGCCCGAGGGGGCTCAGATCTCCTCCTCCTCCTCCTCCTCCTCCTCCTCCTCCTCCTCCTCCTCGTCCTTCTCCTCCTCCTCCTCCTCATCCTCCTCCTCCTGCCACTCTTCCTCCTCCTCCTCCTCCTCCTCCTCCTCTTCGTCTGTCAGGGGCGTGGACCTCATGGCCGGGGCCATCGGATCTTCCCGGATCTCAACACATCCCGTGGCCCCCCACTCGTCCGCGCACATGCCTCGGGCCATGAGTTGCGAAGCCCCCTCTTGGACCCCCCCCTCCTGGGCGCCCCCGGTCCGACGGTGCGAGTTGTTTTCGACCTGGGCGCTCGTCATCGGATTCGGCCCCCTGGGGCCCGCGTTCGCGCCTCGGGGCCATCAGAAACGGACGCGGGGCGAACAACTGGCCCCGCAGGCGTCGCCGGTGCATCGCCGATGCACCGTGGCAGCATCGCCGATGTAGCGGCGGCGCGGCGCGGTCCTCCGGCCCCACCTGTTTTTGCTCCCACTTGGGAGGCCTCTCGGTCGGGACCTCCCGGGGCCGCGCACTGAACGAAGCAGACCTTCGGATGCTGCGGGGCGCCGCCGTCGCCGCCGGCCAGCGCCCGCCATCGCCTGAAGTCGGCGGCCCTCGGCGGTGGCCCCTCGGCGGCGGCGCGCGGGGTGCCCTCGGTGGCCTTCGCCGGGCCTCCGGCGGCCCCTCCGAGGGCCCTCGGCCTCTCTCGGCGGGGGCGCGGCCGGCTCGGGGGCGCAGGAGGCGGCGTCGGCGTCGGCGGCGGCGCCGCTGGCGGCGGCGGCGGCTGCTGCAGCGGAGGTTTGTCCTTGGTGTCGGGCTCCGGGAGCCCGCTTCGAGCCCCAGGAGCGTCAGGCATTGATCTGGGACGAACAACGCCCAGGAGAGACCCTCCCCAGCAGACGTCCGGAGGCAGTGGTTGAGCGGATTTGGGGGTATCGCGTCGCCGACGTCGGCGTCGTGACGTCCTTGTCTTAGTCGACGGCGGCGGCGTCGGTGTCGTCGTGACAGTGGCGGCGTCGGTGCTGTCGTCGTTCGTTTCAATTTTTTGGGGAGAGCTTCCAGGGTCTCCGTATCCCGTCGCCGTCGCGGGTGGAGGACGCAGATGAGGGAGAGGAGAAGAGAGGAGAGGAGAGAGGAGAAGAGAGGAGACGAGAGGAGGAGATGAGGAGAGGAGGAGATGAGGAGCAGGAGGAGGTGGGGGCGGAGGAGGAGGGGGAGGAAGATAACAACGGAGGTAATGATGGTGACGATGGTGATGATGACGATGCTGATGCTGCTGCTGATGATGATGATGATGATGGTGGTGGTGGTGGCGATGATGATGATGATGATGATGATGATGATGATGATGATGATGATGATGATGATGATGATGATGATGATCCTGTATGATTCTGTATGATGATGATGCTGATGATGTGGAGGAGGAGAAGGAGGAGGAGGAGGAGAATGAGGAGGAAGAGGAGGAGGAGAAAGGCGGGGAGTTGGAGGAAAGGGAGAAGAGTATGCGAGGAGCAGCAGCAGGAGGCGGTGAGGTAAGGCCAGGAGGAGGAGGAGCAGGAGGAGGAGGAGGAGCAGGAGGAGGAGTGCAACCGTTGCATGCACCGACGCTGCTGCCATACACCGTCCCATCGCAAAGTTCACTCCCAAAGGTTCCTGCAAGCATTCCTTCTCGTCGTTGCTGGAAGAGGGTGCTCCTGAAGGACGAGCGCCTTGGCGTGCGGGCGGGAGCCCCATTTCTGACATGGAGGTGCCGTGCATCACTCGAAGTCGATTAATGGAGAGGAGGCATGCTGCCAAATTCTTTCCAGGAGTCAAAATACATGTTTCGAACATGTTGCACATACGGAAACACATGTTTGGAACATGCTTAGAACATGCTTTACACATGTTAAACACATGTTTCGTTCAATGATAGGATTGTTAGGGTGTCCACTATCATGGCATCCACAAGGTCAAGGACGTGTCCAAACGAGAGCCCAGGTTGGAAACGGATCCGCCCTCCACCAGTGTAGTTGCTGCACGAGGTTACGTTTCTGGCCAGACGTGTGCAGAAGGCGCAGACGAGAGCCCCATTTTGAGAGTGGGCCGCCATCCGTCCATTCCAGGGTCGAACAGTTTGACGCATCTGTTCACACGTTGAAAAATAACAGAGGCCCTCCATCGTTGTAGATGTTGGGAACGTCTCGCCCTCCATCACGATTTGTCATCCATCATTGTAGCTGTTGGGGAGTCAGAATCGGATGCGCGTGGAGCTGCGGCACGGATCACGTTTTGGGAAAAAAACGCTGGGCATCCTTCTAATTCGTAGAATCGCGTAAGACTGGGAAGGCGAGAGCCACGTGCATGTAACTAGTTGTGTCGAGTCCTTAGGACCATCAGTTGTGAGGAGGTCTCCCTCGACACGCCCAGCCCGCCGTACTGACACGCCGGGTGTTGCGACGAGGTGCAATCGCGCATCAAGAAAACAGATGGCCAGAAGAGGAGGAGCAGGAAAAGATAAGCGCGTGAAAATCTTGAAGCGTGCCACAACACCATGTTCAGGATTCCAACGCCACGAGTCAACCTGACTGTTGCGTTTTGACGACCTTCAATCGTGCCAGAACGCCGTTCTTGGGACGTCAACACCGCGAATCAACTTAACGGTTGGGTCCTGGCAATGATGAGCCGTTTCAAAACAAGTCATACTACATTAGCAATGAGGACCGGCGAAGTTCTTGCAATTCTTTGAAACGAATGCTCGCGGCGCTAGGGCGAAAGCCACATTTTGAAAAGGAACCGCCCTCAACCCGAGAATCTCTTACAGTTGTTTCCAAGGGGTGCGCGCGGCGTTTAGGCGAGAGCCGCATCTTGAAAACCACCCGCCCTTAACCCGTAGAGCTTTTGCACATGTTTACAATGGATTTGCGCGTCGCTGAGGCTAATCCAGAAGCCCTTTATAATGAGGACGATCGAGGTCGTTTCAAAGCAGTCCCAGGGGATTGCTTTGAACGCAAGGCAGCGTTCAAAGCAGTCCCCTGGGACTGCTTTGAACGATGCGGACTTCTGGCCAGAAGAGCGCAGGGAGGAACAGGAGGAGGAGGAGGAGGAGAAGGTGGAAAGGGCTGTTGCAAGGTGCGCCGATGGCTCCTGTACGTCGCCACGCTGTGCCCAGGGGGGGAAGAGGTGGAGGAGAAGGAGGAGGGGGAGGGGTTCGAGGAAGGATCGGCGAGGTTTTTCTCATCAGTTTCGGCCCCTGGAGGCCCAGCGGGACAACAAAGCCGCAGTTGCGGCGATCCAGAGTAATTCTTTCAAAATCGAAGATGCCACTCTGCCCCTCTGCCTTCAGGGGTGTTTGCATACATATGTATGTATGTATGTATGTATGTATGTATGTATGTGTTTATGTCTGTATGTATGCTTGTATATATATATAGATGTATATATTGCTATTGGTATATGTGTTTGTATTTGTCGTCGCCGTCGCCGCCGTCGTCGCCGTCCTTCCAGGGCGCCCCCCCGCTTCGAGTAACGGTCACGGGGCGGGGGGGGCATCCTGGAGGGGCGCGTTCTGTCTCCCTCCCTGGGTTCTGGGGCGCCCCCCCCCGCCGCGGGAAGCGGTCACGGGGGGGGCGCTCTGGTGGGGCGCGTTCTGACCACCTCCCCTGGGCCCTGGGGCACCCCCCCTCCGCCGCGAGGAAGCGGTCGCGGGGGGGGCGCCCTGGAAAGGTGAGCTCTCGACCCCTCCCCGATCCTCCTCACTGCATTCTCCCTCCCGCCCTCCTCCTCCAGTGCCGTTCGGCTCAAGCAGTGCCGTTCGGCTCAAACCAGCGCCGACGTCGGCGGTGGCACGGGCTCGCGCCTGTGCAGGATGGACAGAGAATTGCACACATTTGCAAATATGTGCGAAACGGCGGCCCTGGAGGAAGCAGAGAGAAGTAGGGCCGCAGTTGCGGGGCCTCCATGGGGCAAAGGCGGCGATGGGGCAGATCGTGGATGGCGGGGCGACCGCAGTGGCGGATGGGGCGGCGGGGATGGCCGCAGCGGTGGATGGCAAGGCGGAGATTGGCGCAGTGGCGCATGCCAAAGGGGTGGATGGGGAAACGGCGACGGAGTTGACCGCAGTCGCGGATGGGAGTGCGGCGGCGGAGGTTGGCAATGCGGAGAGGAGGGTGGCGGCGGAACTCATGGCGCCAGTGGAAGTTGGGAGGGGCGCGCCAGCGGTGGAGGAGAGGGCGCAGACGAACGCGAGCAGGACCGCTGGAGCGGATGGGAAGACGGCCGCGGGAGCGGTTGGGAAGGCGGCCGCTGGAGCGGACGGGAAGGCGGCCGCGAAAACCAATGGCAAGGCGCAGTTGCGCACGTCCAAGGAGAGGGCGCCCCCGCAGGGCGAGCGGCAGACGACGCGAAGGGCAAGGGGAAACCCGCAGTGGCGCATGTCCCAGGGCGAGGAGGTGCCGCAGCTGCAGGCGCAAACCGCCCTGGGGTGCACTCGTTGGAGTACTTCCAAACTTACGATTTGCGCTGGCATGGCAACCATAAGCAGCACAGCGCGGCCTTGAAGTACCACCGCGAAGAGTACGAAAACCCAGCTGACCCCTTCAACAGCCGATTTCCTGTTTTTGACCCCGCAGTTGCGGAGGCGATTCCGCGCATTATCAAGCGCAAAGGGCGCGGAGGGGCGCAGGGCAACAGGGACTGGGGGTGGGGCCGCGCAGAACTGGCCCCTTGGTCTTGGCTGCAGCTGGTCGCGCAGATGGATGCGGCCACAATGGAACTCGTCGCGCGCGGCCCTGACAACGACCGCAGTCGCGGATTGGTCAGGTGCGAGATTCGGCCGTGCCCTGGCAGTTGCGACCGCAATAGGCACGCCAAAGGGGTGGGCAGAGGAGAAGCGCAGGCAGTCCGCTTGCCCGTGTGGGATTTCGCCCTCATCCGCGACGACGGCTCGGGCATTCGCGTTCGCCCGGGATGGCCCAGTCCGAAGTTCAGCCTGTATGAGGTTGGGCCTCGCTGGGGGCCCGCGCAGCCCCCGGGGGCGGGCCTCGGCAAGAGCGAGGGGCGTGGCACGTGCGCATACTGCAAGAGGTTGCACGCCAAGCCAATATCGGGGCGGTTCGACGCAATGAAAGGAGCTGGGCTACAACCGAGGTGGGAGAGGGCTGGAAACCGCAGTTGCGGAAACCGATCTCATGGCACCGCGATCCTTTAACTCACTTCGCGCGTCGTCGCCCGCAGTTGCGGCGCCCCCGTTCGCATTCCGCATGCGTCCGCCCGCAGTTGCGGCGCCCGCGCGAGTGAACTCCGCAGGCGGTTCGCCCGCGCTTCACGCTCTTTGAGTCAGTCAGCAATTATCTGGGCTTGCCCGCAGTTGCGGCAGGCGGAAACGCAGTTGCGGCGCGCGGCTTCTCGCGCGAAGAGTCACGAAGAAAAACTCCACGGCTCACCTTGTCTTACTCTTGTCGTCGCCTAAGTAATTATCTCTTCTGGATTCCCCTTCGTCAATGTCAGGCCCTTTGGTCCCACTTTGTCGTCTCCTATCTCTCCTCGATTCTCCTTCGTCGCCCCCCTCCTCCCCCTCCTCCTCCCCAGTCCTGTCCTACCGCGCTTGCGTTCTTGAGGCCACCCTCGGCGTCCTCGTTCCCTCCGTCGTTCTCCTCGCTGTCCCCTTCGTAACTGCCAATCCTGGCCTTCGCGCCCGTCGCCCTCTTCCTCGTTCGCCGCAGCCGCGTCCGAGCATCTGTTGGGGTGGGGGGCGCGCTTCCCGCGGCGGCGCGCCGCAGTTGGAGGTCACCCATGAGGAGACGCTGGCGGTGCTGAGAGGCCGCCTCCAACCGCGCCCTGCAATGAGGAAGAACCGCCGTAGCGAACCCCCCCAGCGAGGCCACGCAGCGGAGGAGGGGCAAGCCGCAGCAGCGGATCCCACCCCGCCGCGCAGCCTTCGGGGAGGAGAAAGCCGCAGTAGCGGATCCCCCGAGCGAGCGCCGCGCGATGCGACTTCGGCGTCGAGTTGCAGCAGGGATCGGCGGCGGCCGCCGCCGACAGGCGCAAGTTCCTCCGCGGCGCAGCCGCGCGAGCGGTCTCGGAGTGCCCCGAGGCGCAGGGAGACGCAGTTGCGCCGCGCGCACGGAGCTCCCAGAGCGCAGTTGCGCGCGCGGGACCCGACGCCGCCAGTTGCGAAAGCTTCCACCAGGACCGCAGCGGCGCAAATACCTATTAGTCCGTTTGACGCGGCAGGTCCGACCGCAGTTGCGGGAGCACCTCTCTCTTCGTCTTCGCCTGGGCCCGAAGGCGAGGCCGCTTCTAAGGAGACGGCCGCCTCGGCCACTGCCCCCGAGGACAAAGCCCCTGCGGCCACATCGAAGGCTCGGCTCGCGCAGAAGAGGCCTCGCCCTGCGGCGTCTCCTACATCGCCTCCCCTGCAGCTTCCCTCGGAACCGCAGTCGCGGGGCAGCGCGGAACCGCAGTTGCGGGGCTCCGGGGAGCCACCGCGCAAGAAGCAGCGGGCCCAGGGCATCAGGTACATGGGGGCGGCGCCCACGTGGAACCAGGGGCTCGCCAGGACAGAGGACGGCCCCCCCGCGCCGTCCACCCTCGCCATGGCTGTGAACGTGCTGGCCATCACTGCCGCGGCCACCAAGCAAGACGTCTTGGCCGCTGTCGATGGCCAAAAACCGGGGATCTCCATCGCGGCGCGGGACATCGAGGTGCTTCGGCCCCGGGAGGAACCGCAGTCAGCGGACCCCGCGCCCCTGCATGAGACTTTCCACGGCGCCGTCGCGGACGCCATCACGGTGAAGAACACGCCCACCAGCAGCGGCGAGCCTGCCTGGATGATGGCGGGGCTCTTCGACAAGACTGGCCTCGTTGTGTGGCGCCCGCACTTTGTCGCAGAGGCCGCAGTTGCCGCGTCAGTCGTTGGGGCCACCCACGCCCTCACGATCGTGCCGTTTCGCCTGAAGGGCAACGAGAGGAATCCTGCCGCGGTGCTCGGTTTCGCCGCAATGACCAGGCACGCGGGCCCCCATCCTCTTCACCCGAAAATCACGCAAGCAGAACAAACACGTTGAGCAGTCTTTCGTGATGGAAGCCGTCGAAACCACCCATACCCAAGATGATCGTTTCCTGTGCGGCCTCTTCGACGTCCCGCCAGAGCAGTTCTCTGACTTCTGCCGCAGTTGCTGTGCGAGCTACAAGTGCCCGACCTGAGTTCCGTTCCGCGCGTGGCCCGCCCTGTTCTGAGGCATCAAATCTGGTGCACGCGTCACGCATCCCAACTACATGGCCCCCATTGGCCCGAGCGACGTGCGCATTGCAGACTACCATGCCGACAGCACGGGGCAGCGCACGGATCATGGGCCTCTCTGGCCCCCCTACTGGATGCTTCGCACTACCGAGTCTCTCATCGCGCGGCGCTGGGTTGCACCTGAGTGCATGCCCAAGTGGCGGGAGGACAGTGACCGCAGTAGCGGAATACGGCGACGCCTCGGCCTCCAAGCGCTGCCCCCCATCGGCAAGGTCGTTCAGAAGGTGCTCTACCCCAAGACTTTCCAGGACCACTGGCGGGAAGGCGCCCACCAGATTATCATCTCGCTAGGGCGCGGGCGAAGTGGCCAGAACGGGAAGCGCTACCAGGAGAAACCGCGGAGGCAAGCGGACCCGCAGCTGCGGGCGTTTATTTCTTGCGCCGTACTTCTTTTTGCCCGCGCATGCCCGTGGCGGACTCGGCGCGCATGGCCGCAGTTGCGGAACGATGTGCTGGGAGGGCCCGCAGTTGCGGTGTCAGAGGCTTGTTGGCTGCTTGAGTGCATGTGTCGGCGTGGGAAAGACCGCAGTCGCGGCTGGCGTTGTCGGAGGGCCCGCAGTTGCGGTGCGACCTTGCGCAGGGAGAAAGGATGCGTGCCCTTCCTCGGGCGCAGGGTGCCCACAAGAGCAAAATGCGCGCGCAGGGAGGGGGGCGGCGGTGGTAATTGGGGTAACTATGTTCTGGTAGTGGTCGTGGTACTGGTGGTGGTAGTGGTAGTGGTAGTGGTATGGTCGTGGTAGGAGTGTCATTGGTATGTACTGGTAGTGGTCGTGGTACTGGTGGTGGTAGTGGTAGTGGCAGTTGTAGGTGTAGTCCTAGTAGTACTAGTAGTAGTAGTCGTAGTAGAAGTAGAAGAACTAGTAGTAGTAGTCCTAGTACTTCTGGCCCATTGCTCTTGCTGAGGTCTGAGGTGAACCGTTTGGTCTCCGAAGTGGTCGGAGGTGAGTCGTTCGGGCCCCTCAGACTGAGGGGCTCGAACGACTCACCTCCGATCGAGCATCAGCATCATCATCATCATCACCATCACCAGCATCACCATCATCATCATCATCATCATCACCATCACCATCATCATCATCACCACCACCACCAGACCCAGACCAGACCCTGACCAGACCAGACTTTGAAACATGCCGCAGAATTTTGGGCTCAGGAAGTCTTTGGGCCCCTCGCCCTCAGCCAGTGCCACAGGCGACGCACTTGGGGCCGTTTTCCGCAGTTGCGGAAGTGTCGGCCGTGGGCGCGGCTCGGTGCAATGAGTGACAGCCTCGGGAAAGGCGAGCAAAACGAAAAGGTGGGAGCCGCAGTGGCGGACGGATCGCGGGGGATTCTCAGACGGCCACCGCGATTAGGGCGAAATTCGGGGACGGGAGCAAGAAGGTGCGCATCCCCGTGGTCTTGCTGGCCCCGCACCTGAACAACGGGGCGGCCACTACCCTCAGCAGGAAAGGTTCGGGAGCTCGCTGTGGAAATCATCGTGTCTGGATTTTCGCAAGCGGAAGCCGACCGCGAGGGCGCGTGCGTCCAGATGTTTCCGACTAAAAAGCGAAACATCCATGCTTTCGAGACGTGCACCGAGTACAATGTCAAGAAAGCGACAGGGCACCTCGCTGCGTGCTTCGACCGCAGTAGCGGGTCAGACATAGCGCATGGCACGTTGTCGCATTCCCACTTGTGCCTCGTGTTGCGGGCAATCGTTGCAGGGGCCCGGCGGCCCATCCCCGCGGGCATGGAGTTAACGGAGGAAGAGCGCGCCAGGCTGCAGCGCGTGCTTGATGAGGATGGCAACATCAATATGGCCGCAGTGGCGGAATACGACGCTGTGGCCAAGAAGCTCACGCAGGAGGGTATGCTCATGGAAGTGCTCAGCTGGAGAATCATGGTCGAGGAGCCCACTGGCGCTTCCCTCATCAGCCAGTCGCTCAATAAGGGGGCGGACTTTGCGATGCGAACGACTGAGGTTACAGCGCTCAGCGTCCTGCGCAAGGCTGTTGACGCAGCGCTCGACGCCGCAGTCGCGGACCAGGTGGCCTTTGAAGACGTGAGGACGTCAGTGATGCTCGAACTCGATCGTGTCGTTCAGGACCCCGACTTCATTGAATTGTTTTCGTTTGTCGTTGGGCTCGGGAGCACGAAAGCGCAGTTCATCCACCTACTGCTCCAGTTCTGCGAGGTGTACGTGAACTCGAAGAGAAGGGCCCTTCGGCTCGGTGCCTTTGGGATCGCTGCCGCGCTTCCCGACCGCGTTCCGTGGGTCAAAATTGCGATTCTCATGCGATGCTACCGGAACGCGCCTCCGAAGAAGCGCGGGGTGACCACCGCCGCGTGGTGCCCTGATCCAGAAGCAGCCTGGACGAAGAGTGAGACGCTGGACTTCTTGCAGGACATGAACGCCGTTCTCCGCATGTACTATCACACGCTGAGCCCTGCCCTCCAGGACATAAGAAAGGACAAGGCTTTGGAGTTCAAGGCGAACGTCGGCATACTGACCGCGGACAGCTACGTGCAGTACCTGAAGGACACCTCGCCGAAGGCGCGAAGTGTCATCGAATTTCGACATGCGCTCGTCCGCGCCTGCAGGGATGCGACGGAGCTCCTGCAGCCGAAGACCCACGCGGTAAAGCTCACGATGGCTGTGGAAGAGCTGCCTGTCGGAAACGAAAAGCCCGCTTGGTTTGATTTCAACGCGTTGCCGCCCACGGACGCCGACAAGCCCGCAGTTGCGGGAAAGGCAACGGCCTCCAGGGAGGACCAGTTGAAGCCGAGGGTCATGTCTTTTGATCCCAATACGCACCTACCCACGAACCAACAGGACTGCAGGGACGCTACGGCCACGAGCCTCGGATCCTTCCCATTGCCAATCGACGAATGGAAGTGTTCAGCGGCAGCCCAGGAGTTAGGACAGGAGCCTGCTCTTGCAGGCGCAGTCTTGTTGTGTCTTTGGGCGCGCCACAAGTCCGCAGCTGCGGAAGCGAAAGTGGGCGTGCTCCAAGACGCCGACACGGGCAAGCGCACCGTCCAGGCAACCGCCGCACACGAGGCGCACTCCATCGAGTTGTTGCCATGCGCCCCAAAGGCGTCCAAGCTGCTGTCCACGAGCGCGCGCCCCGAGAGGGTGCCAGTGCAGGTCTGGGTCAAAGGAGGACCAGATGCGCCTTCAATCAAGACCTTCTACCTGCTGCCAGAGTTCAAGCCCCCTGCGGACAAGACGCCCGCCGAGGTGGCAGACCACGATGCGCGGTTGAGAACGTGAAACTGGGATGCTCAAGAGACAATGCGCCTCTTCTGGGCCGTCAACAGAGTCACGCAGCAAGAGCTCCACCAGAGGAACGAGCGTATTGGAAGCGCAGTTGCGCGTATCAGCATGGAGCTCCAGGATAAAGAGCTGGCCGTGTATGTCCCAGGACCAAGCGGGCTAGTGGTCGCCGTGAAGCTGCCCGTGCTGGCGAATACTACTGACATCAGGCCAGGAGAAGAACTCCTTTGGGAGGCGAGGCCCAAAGCCGCGCAGAAGAAGAAGGCGGTCGAGGAGACGTGGAGGACGGATGCGAACAAAAGGGCAAAGGGCAAGGCTTCGGGGCAACCGCCGTCGAAGAAGACGAGGGGTGGCTTCGACGATAAAGGCAAGATGTCGCTCTAAGAAACCGCAGTGGCGGTTGCTCTACGAATTCGTTCCTTGATACGGTGGTTTTCCGAAACCGCAGTGGCGGGTGTTCAGGCGCCACTCGCTGCTGAATCATATCGCTGGCGACCGCAGTGGCGGAGTGCTGCAGTAGTGGCTTGTTTGGTTAAGGAAGCCGTTAAGTGTCGCCGCAGCCGCGGATTGCTGACGTCCACGCACTGAGGTACGACCGAAGCTCTGAGTCCCATGCGGAAAAAAAGTGTCGCCTTCACTGTTGTCGCGCCTCTTCCGGGGAGCACGTGAGCGCCCTCCTCGCGCCGTCTGGGCGCCCCCCTCCGCCACGTTCCGCCCCCCACCCCCCTTGCGCGGAAGCAGCAAGCAGCTCATCGGGCCACGCGGCCGCCCGAAACACCCCCCTGGGTGCAAACGTTCAAAGCAGTCCCCCGGGACTGCTTTGAACGTTCTCGCAAAGGAGGGCCTCGGGGGGGCGCGCGCAGACGGAAGGGCGGCACATGCGCGGATGGTGGCGCGACAATCGATGCAGGGTCTCCCCGCAGATTCAGTCCAGGCGCCGTCTGGCTCAAAGCGCGCCCCTCTCGGACGCGACCTCGGTTTCCCGCAGCTGCGGTAGGGTCATCCGCAGTAAGCGGACATGGGTTCTTCGAGCGAACGGAGCCCTGTGAAGGTGCAGATGGCCTTGTGCATCCACGGGGGGCGGCTTCCGCAGACAACCCCCCCTCCCAGAGGAGGACGTCAGAGTGCTTGACGCAGGGCCCCTTGGGCCAATCACGTTCGCGCGCGTGAACATGCAGAAGACATGGTTGCTGAAGGTGCGCGCGAGGGGTAAACCAACGGCAGGAGCGTTGAAGGCTTCCAAGGTCTGGCAGGACCTCAAGGACACACTGGCGAAACAGGAAGGCGCCGCAGTTGCGGACGAGGAGAGCGACGATGAGAGAGATGGTGAAGATGACCCAATGATGGCCTTGGTCACTGCTTCGGGGGCCACGAAGAGGCAGGCCGCAACTGTGACGCCCACCAAGAAGCAGAGGACGGGAGAGCGCAGCTCCCACCATGCCTCGAATACTGGCTTGCCAAGAGGCGAGGCTGCGGACAGACACGTGTCCGCTGCGCACTGTGCGCAGATGCCCGCCAGGAGCCAGTTGAAGTTCCCAGACGACAAGGACGTTCGCCACGCGCGGGTGGCCAGCTTCAAGCGGCGGACGCTGTGGCTCGACGCTAAAGAACTTGAGTGGTTGATTTTGACGATCATGGGCGACGTGAGCCTCGGCGGGGTGCCCGACATCACGGACGGCGACAAGGGCGAAGCCGCAGTCGCGGACGGCGATAAGGACGAAGCCGCAGACGAGCCCCCCGTGGCGCAGGGAAGCGGGGCTGGTTACACCGTCGCATGGAATTTCAAAGGCGCTTAGGTGGCCACCATCACGCGCGAGTGCGCCAACCGCGGCAAGACGATCGATATGGAGGCGAAGAAATTGACCAAGAAGAAATGGGAGACAGCGAGGGATGCAAAGGCGTACGACTACGACTGGGTCAGAATCACGGACGAGCAAAGGAAGCAGGCGGCCCTGGACTACCTCGACGTCGTCGTCCCGTCTCTCCTGCTCTGAGCTCGAAACCGAACTGGCCGCAGTTGCGGCGACGCCGCAGTTGCGGGGCTGAACGGGGGCGCGGGCACTGGGCAATGAACGCCGCAGTTGCGGGGTTGAGGGGGCTTTCCGAGGGCCAGAAGTCGCTTGTCTTTTTGAGGGGTTGGGGTGTTTCACGAGAACGCCCCCCCAGCGTGCTTGCTGGGTGCACGCAGACGCAGAGCTTCGTAGAGATGCGCGCAAGCCTTGCGCGCGAGATGAGTGGGGCTTCCGCGCGAGCGGTGTTCAACAAAGGTATGTGTCTTCCCCTGCGCCTTTCCTTTCTCCCCTTGCTTCCTTCCCCCCCCTGCTAATTAATTACCCTTGCCACTTGTTCTCCTGCCCCACCCACTCCCGCCCTTCGCCGTCATGCCCGCGGCCGCCTGCCAGGCCCGAGCCGCTCGGCACGCGGACGCCCATGGACGTCCCGGTGGGCCACACATGGCACGGCCACGAGGACGGCGAGCACTTCGAGGTGGAGTGGCTCTGTTACGACAGCGGGGCGCCACCGAGGAACGCTAAGTACGGCACCACAGGGGTCGCCAACATTCTGAGCCGCAGTTGCGGCGGTCATTGCCCCAAAAAGATAAAGGTGCACGCTTGTGCGGATCTTCCGTGCAAGGCGAAGTGGTCGTTGTCGCAGTACGGCGACGTAGAGCCGCCGAGTTTTCACCTGCGGCCAACTACGCGGCGGCTAGACGCAGCTGGACCGCCCGCAGTTGCGGCTCCCGCAGCGGCAGCAGCAATTCCAGCACCGGCAGCAATTCCAGCACCAGCACCAGGAGCACCCGCTGCAGCAGCGCCAGCACATGCACCCGCAGCGGCTGCAGCAGCTCAAGATCCTGCGACAGCGCCCGCAGTACCACCACTTCCCCCTCCAGCAACAGCGCTCCCTCCAGCAGTTTCTGCACCCGCCGCAGCTGCGGCTCCCGCAGCACCAGGAGCAGCTACATCGGACACCGCCGCCCCCGCAGGGCCACCAGCTCCTGGCGATCCTGCGCCGAAGTCAACCGCGCCCGCAGCAGAAGCACCTCCTCCACTGGCAGAACCCGCAGTTGCGGGTGGAGCTCCTGGAGGGGTGGCAGCTGGCACGCAGGCGCCACTTGCAGCGCGCATGCCACCAGCGCGACCGCTGGAGGAGAGCTGGTCCAAGACACACGTCGCTTTCTTCCCCTGCCCAGACCCGCGGGCAGCAGCCGCAGTGGGGGCGCCCACTGCCGCGGCCATGCGCCCGCGGGTCACGGCGCCACCCCTGGCACCAGAGACAGTAGTACCCTTGGAATGCGGTCCAGAGATGGGGGCCGCAGTGGCGGTGAGGGTGCCTGACAGAGTTATGGCGCTCATGAGGGAAATCCTGTCGGAGGGCTCCTACATAGGACACGCGGCATTCGTGCTGTTTGCCTTGCGAGTCGCGCGTCGACCGTACATGTGGGAAGGCGAAAACCGCAAGGACATCCTTGACTTCTATGCGTCCTGGGCCTTGGCGATGTGCACGGAGCCATGCGCCGTCGACGGCGTGGCGCGCGTGCTTCACAGGGGATCCCGCAAGACCGCGGAGGCTTAGGCGTGGGGGGCGCAGGACCTGTGGCCAGTAACTCCTGGGCACCCGCTCCACGAGGTGCGCCACTGGGGGGCCGCAGTTGCGGTGGGTGCGCCGTGCACGGAGGGGATGGACCCGTTGAATGAGTTTTACGGGCCTCTAGGCCAGTGGATCGTTGGGACCATTTGCGATGGAAACTGCGGCGTGGACCTGATGGCGATGATGTTGCAGAAGCCGCTCAATGCCGAGACGCGCAGGTGGCTGCGGGAGGAACTCTACGAGTTCGGAGTAGCCCGCTGGGACGTGCCATGGTTGCACGACGTGCTCGCGGTGACGCAGGAACTCGACCTCGAGGCTGTGGACGCGCACCGCAGTTGCGGGGGCAGCGGCCCTCCCAGGTCCATCGTCCTGGACGGCGCCGAGGGCGAGGGCGAGCCAACAGAAGCGCTCGGGGGGCCAGGCGCGCCAAGCCCCCTCGTCATGGAAGCGTTGATATGGCAGACGGGTGTGAAGGACGACGGGGCGCTGTTGGCCATGGCCGCGCCCATGACAGAGGCGCTGCAGGAGGAACAGATCAGGGCGCCCGCACACGCTCCGAGACAGGCAGTTGGTGTGCCAGGAGTTGGAAAAGCACGCCCGCAGTTGCGGTTGGTTGGGCGTTGGCCCTCGGCCACGTAGTTCGCTTGTGTCGTTTTGCGGGCGGTTCGCGTGGCCGAAGGGCTGGGGGTTGGCCCGCCAGAGGAAGACGGTTGCGCAGTGGTTCTACAGGGGGCGCAACAAATATGCAAGGACCGCAGTGGGCGCAACTGGCCAGCGCCGCGGCCGCGGCACGCAAGGCGCGCCGACAAAGGCTCCATGGTTGGATGGTTGGAGGCCGCTCTATACGAATGGTGGTCCCACATGATGTATTCGGTGGACTGGAAGGCGGCGGCGAAGCGAACCGCAGTCGCGGAAGAGAAGCCCAAAATGCTCGCCAGGTTCTCCCAATCCTTGCTGCTCACCAAGGCGAAGCAACTCGTCGCGGAGTACTGCGTGGAGGCCATGAAGCGGGGGATCAAGCCGAAAGCGCCGCAGTTGCGGGCGCGGTGGTGGACCAAGTGGCGGCGCTCTTACGGACTGAGCATCAGGAAGCCGAATCGCAAATGCAAGATCTCCACGTGGTTGCTCCAATCGCGCTTCGAGAAAATGATCCTGCACGCAGCGCGGGTCCGCGCAGCGCGGAGGAGCTTTTGGGGTACGACCCGCGCATCCTGAACTGGGACCAGTCGCTTTTTTCACCACAACGAGTCCTCCTCAGCCTCGAAGCCGACCTTGGCTGTGAAGGGGGGCATTGTTCCGCTCGTGGAGGCGCGCGACGACAGCAAGAGTCGGTGGACCGCCAACCCGACGGTGTCCAGCGACGTGGAGGACATCCGCAGTTGCGGACCTCCGCCCGCGGAGCTGATGTTCAAGGGGGGGGCTGTCGTCGCCGAGGACTTGGCCGCTCATGCCCGCAGCAGCGGCTTCCCTCAATGGGTGAGCGCGGCGACGTCTGAGAAGGGGTCCTACCGCACAGACGACGTTATATCGTTCCTGCGGCGGCACTTGCGGGCACGGCCCGACGACCCGCAGTTGCGGGGGAAGTGGAGAATCCTCATGGCCGATGACCACGGCCCGCACAAAGCGGACGCTGTGCGGAGACTCAGCTGGCAGCGCGGCTACGTGTTGATCATTCATGGCGGAGGGGCGACCGCAGTTGCGCAGCCTGTGGGCACGGACTTGAACCAGCACGCGAAACGCTTGCACATTGCCCTCGGGACTAAAGCGCTGGCGCAGCAGATGGCGTTCGGGAAACACGTGCCGCAGTTGCGGCGTGCCGAGTGCGCGGGCTTGATGGTTTCTGTGCTCAGCAATCTGCAGTTGCACGTGAACGCTGCGCAGGGTTGTCGGAAAGTCGGAATACGGGCACCTTTTGACAAGTCTGGCGATCTGGAGATTTGCCGAGAGGCGGCGCAGCTCTGGGAAGCAGGGGGCCTCCGAGCGAAAGTGGATGCCGCAGTCGCGGGGGTCAGTGAGGAATGCCGGAAGGGGCGCCTCAAGTGGTCATACAATGACGCGCAGCGGCTCAAACACCAGTACGAGACGCATAAAGCCTCAGGTGCCGTGTTGACGGTGCTCGGAGAGGAAGTGCTTGGCCTGGAAGAGCGACGAGGAGGGCGAGGAGGCCGAGGGAGAGGAAGGGGGGCGGCGCGACGAGGCCGACTGGGAGGAGGCTATGGCGGAGCATGGCTGGGACGATGATGGGTCTCGGGAAAAGCAGGCACCTATGGACTGCGTGGTGGTGGGCGCCCATACGGCCGAGCAGGTGGAAGCGGCGACGTCTCTGGCAGACTCGCTTCGCGAGGTGGAAGGTATGCTGCGCAATGTGGGCATGGAGAAAATGGCACAACAATGCCGTGCAGAACAACACAAGCAGAAGAAGCGGCTGCGAGAGCTGGCGCGGGAGGACGACGACCTCCTACGAGCGTTGATTGCCCAGCGAGACCACGATGCCGCAGATGCGGCGAAACAGAGGCGCCTGGCAACAGAAGCGAACGACAGGACGAAGGCCCTCCACGACATCAAGAAACAGATTCGGGAGGCCGAAGCTGTTCTGAGGGAGAAGAAGGAGACCGCAGTTGCGGTGGAGGCGGCCCTGGCTAACACGCACGCCCTGGCCCAGTGGGGCCCAGAGGAGTTTAGGGTCAAGAAAAACAGGATGGCTGCTTTGGACCGCTTGGCTCGCGGAAAGGGCGCCCTCTCGGATGAACAGAGGGGGGACTGGGGTTGGTTCAAAACGAAGTGGGACGAACAGATGTGCAAGGAGCATGAAGAGCAATGGCCGTTGACGTTTGCTGGGTGGCTGCAGCGAGTCGCCAACGACGCGGCGTCTGGGAATCGCTCGGCGCTGTCGCAGTTCGCGCACCCGGAGACTGCGAGGACCCTGGGCGGGCAAATGGCTTTGGTGATTCCCGCCATAGCACCTACAAGCCGCAGTTGCGGACCTGGGGGAAAACCATCATGTGTCACAACGAATGCAAACACCGCAGCTGCGGACTCTCGACAGGTCTTGTCGCTGCGCGCCCTGCGCGCGGGTGCCCCCAAGTGCGTTTCAATGTGTGGTGGTGCGACAAAATTGTTTCCTCGCCCTCCTCCTGCCACCCCCCCGCTCCGCTTGTCTCCTCGTGCCATGCGACTCCAACGTGTCCTTCTCTCCTCCCATCTCCTGCCATCTACTCCCATTCTCCTTTTGGGCGCGTCGGTAGCCACCGAGGCTCGACGCGGCGCCCGCGCAGCCGCCCGCGGCGACCATGTGGGCGCCTGCGCGTCCGGGGTTGGCGTTGCAGGCGGTGCCGCGCGGCTCTCGCTTCGCTATCACTGTGCGCATCCACGTGGAGGTAAGCGAAGCCGCAGTTGCGGCAGCTGACGAGGAAACCGCAGTTGCGGAAGATGGCGACGACCAAAGGACGCAAGATGGCGACAGTACCGTCGCGTCCTCGGCTGCCTCCGCTGACGAGGCGGAGCCACAAGGAGATTCGGAAGCCGCAGTTGCGGCAACCAACGAGCCCTACATGCCGAAAGTGCTGTCGAAGACGCGGACCTGGAGGCGGGCGCATGTCATCGAGACGAATCGCGTGTCTGAGAAGGAGAGATCTGTTTACGAGGCTGGGCAGCAGAAAACGCAAGGCGAAGCGGGGCGCATCGGCTTCTACGCGGCCAACTTCGGACAGAGCGCAGGGAAGCCCGCGCAACGCAGAGACGAGTTCGCGCAGATCCACGCCAATCCTGCCCAAATTATCGCCCTTTGCGAGCGCGACGACGACTGCTGCAGGGCAATCTCTGGGGAGGGCGACGCACGCGAGAGCACAACCGCAGTTCGTGAATCGACCCCGATACAACTACTGGTGCGTCAAGGGCGGGGAGCCTTCGGGGGCCCTCCTCATCGGCCTCAGAGACCGCAGTGGCGGCCAATTTGACCACGTGAACTTTACGAGGCTTTTCCACAAGAAGGAGAAGTCGAAGCCGAAGAAGAAATCCGCAGTTGCGGAGGTGGCTGCGCCAAAATGGCACAACAAGTACTCGAGGGCGATGGTTGTGCGCATCACCCTGGACGAAGCGTTGCCCCATTTGGGGAAATCCTTCAGCGTCGTGGCGGTGCACGTCCACCACAATTTGGCCAACCAAGACTGGGGCCCGAAGAAACTCCAGGAATTCTACGAGCGGTTCGCCGAGTACGTCGCGAAGTGGGACGTCAAAGTCTGCATGGGGGACTTCAACATGTGCATGTTCCAGCTCGTGTCCTGGTGCCGCAGTCGCGGAGTCACGGCGGGCGTCGCTGCGCGGACCCCCTGGAAGACAGCAGGCGGCCAGCCCAGGGCAGACAGTATGGCAATTATGTTCATCAGTTGCCCTGGGAGATACGAGCTTCGGCATGGCCTGGGCCCCCTGCGCGACCGCCCTGGCGGGTTCTTAACAAACTCCCCTGGCGCTTCTTCCCGCACCTTCGATTACGCGAATGGCCCTGGGAAGATGCTGCAGACTTACTTGCCGAAGGCTGGGGCCGTCGCAGACAAGCTTCGCGACTTCGTGATGTCATCTAACGCCTCCGAGGCCGCAGTCGCGGATTTCGAACAAAAGATGGCGCGCCGTGCACTGGGCGAGCGGGTGCCCAACCCCTTCCGGGTCAGGCAGGGCAAGCTGGGCGACGCGATCTGGAACGGGTCCGTCGGCAAGGCGCGAAACGGAGCGCACTTCCCCCTGGTGGCTTTCACCCGCAACACGGGTCGCAGATCACCAGAGAAGCTTGCTGAGAGGAATGAAAAGGAAAAGAAGCGGAAGCAAGAGAAAAGCGCTTGCAAGGGCGGCCAGAAGGGCAGCAACAACGGAGGCAACTCAGACACTGCAGTTGCGGGAAAGGGCGCTGAGCCGCCGCTGGTATCTCACCGCCCGTCCGTAGCCATCTTGGCTCAAGTCCGGAGCCGCTCTGGCACAGGACCTGACCTCACTGGCAAGGGGGAGCAGCGGCCCCCACAGTGCCCCTCGTTTGCCTGGTCAGACGAGGTTTTGCAGTGATTGTGTGAGCTCCTGTTGGAGCAATACTATTTGTTCTTTTGCGCTTGGCTGTGCGATGTCGAATGGTGATGTTTCGAAGGATGTTCTCCTCGGTCCTCGTAAGCCGCTGTGGAGTTGCACGAAGTGTCATCGCAAAGGGAACTGGGCGTTTCGGATCAAGTGCGCATGCGGCTGCGCTGCGCCCGTTGAGGTATCGAGAGCAGCCAAAAAAGCACATGAGAAAGCAGTCGCAGGTGGCTCGAAGCAGCAGTTGCCGAAGGGTAAATGGTCTCAGGGTGCTCCGCAGTTGCAGGAGGCGCTGGGCTCCATCCTCAAGAGGCCCGACTCGATCGAGAAGGGCGGCAAGGCTGCTGAATCCAAGCCTCCTCCGCGGCGCAGTGATTCCGAGGGCGGGAAGGAAGCCGAAGACATCAAGGAGAGGCTGGGCCACTGGCAAAAAACGGCACGCTTCGCTACTCACGAAGAAGATCGCGTCTTGGCCGAAGTGCAAGTCGAGCGACTGCAGCAGGCACTTCAAGAAGCCAAGCCGTTGCGAGTCCAGCAGATGTCCGTCAATACTCGCTTTGCCAGGGCGAAGGAGACTGTGGCCACGCTCGAGACGAACCTGGAGGAGAAGCGCCAGGAGGTGGAGAAGGCCAAGGCGGACTTGGACAAGCAGCTGGTGGATGCGCAGATGGCCCCTGATGAAGCCAGGAGGCAAGCTGAAGTCCTCCAGCAAGAAGCTCGTGAAGCATATGCTAAGGGCCTCGCGCAGGACGGCGAGCAGATCCTCAAGATGGGGGAGCCGCAGTTCGCCTCAGCCAGCCAGGAGTTCAAGGACTGGTTCGGCAGACTACGTGCCGACGAAGTTGGAGGCAAACACCTGGACACCCTGCGGCAGCTGCTCGAGGCCCAGGCAGTGTTCATCAAGGCGTCCCAGAGCCAGGCTGGGGTCGCTGCTGGCGGTGGCGAGCATGTTCGTGCTGGGGCTGATGATGATGACATGGAGCTCGACGAACAAGCCGA
The DNA here is from genome assembly GCA_963575745.1 of Prorocentrum cordatum. Classification (NCBI taxonomy): domain Eukaryota; class Dinophyceae; order Prorocentrales; family Prorocentraceae; genus Prorocentrum; species Prorocentrum cordatum. The sequence continues at coordinate 105,946 of CAUYUJ010014429.1, read as the reverse complement.
GATCGACCTTGCTACTGCAGGCGAGGCTCTCATTGAAGCCAAGCGTGCAGCGGAAGGAGATGCCAGCAATGAGGAAGCAGCTCTTCAGATTGCAGCGGCAAAGCGAGTCCTACGTGAACAGCTTGCCTCAATACGCAAGAAGAGAGCTCGTGTTTAATAATGTTGGGGCTGGTCCTGTCAGTGTGAGGAATGACAGCAACGCTGAGTTCTGGCAGGACAATGTGATTGACGTCGGCTGGCCTGATCTGGGATTTGCGGTGCCTGCGGTTCAGCACCATAGAGTTTTCCAGGACATCAGGGAGGCCCCAGCACATGGTTGGAAGAAGTGGCCGACTCCTTCAACTACAGCAGCATTGTCAGCGGCAGCGGTTACCAGCTCTGGTTCGCGTGCGGCCGCTGTGGCGCGGTTGACATGCGCTGCTATATCGTTCCCACGTTGCGCTCGACAAGGTGATCGATCCACTTTGTCTCAGTCAGGACGAGCGTGGTCATGCTGACCGCGCACGAGCACTCGCTCTGGGAGAAGCAATTCGTCTCCCAGGTAGTCAGGAGCTGGACGTCCCTCAACGTGACGTTGGCGTGCCACGTCGTGAGGTCCAGCCTCCTGTTGAAGTGTGCAGAACTGCTGTGGTGGCACAGCAGCAGGAAGGTGAGCCTTGTTTACAGGCTCCTGGCTCCGTCCCCGCTGCTGCTCCTGATCGTAGGGCTCCTAGGGGTGGGAAAGCTAATGGAAAGCGGAATGAGTGGGTATTCTTTTCTTGTAATGCTAATACCTGGTCTTCCTGGGAGCTGATCCTGGAGTGGAGGACGTGGGAGGTCCAAGGTCCGAAGCCTCAGTTTTGGGCGGCACAAGAGACGAGGGTTTCAGAGCTGCAGATGATAAACCAATACTCTGGGTCCCTACGTGCAAGAGGTCTCAATGCCGATTTTTGCCCGGCAGTCTGCACAGGTGCGTCAGTTTTGTCTACTTCGGCAGGTGTAGTGGCTGGAGGCCTCTCCCACATCTGCCAGCGCACGCTGCAGCTGGATGAGGTCTATGCCGTGCCTGAGACGCGGGGCAGGATCATTGCTAGACATGTAGATGGGGTCCTGTCAGGTGGGATTATCTGGACGTCTGTTTATTTTTATCACTCGCAGGGGGTCCAGGGCGACAGCCTTCCTTTGATGGCGGCTCTGGGTAAGTTGCTCAGTTCTCGGGCTCTTCCTTGGGTGATTGGATGTGATGCCAACATGAGTCCTGGGATGTCTGGGCTTGATGAATGGCGTCATGGACTTGGGGCTACGGTTGTTTCTCCTGGGAAGAAGACTTGTGCTGCGGGATCTGGACAGGAATTTGATTATTTTATTGTGTCTGCTGGTCTGCCCTCTTGCGTCAACTCCATTAAGGTATGGAGTGAGGCGCCCTGCTCGCCGCACTCCCCAGTGGAACTTACTCTACGCGGAGTAAGCCTTGCGATACCAGTTCACGTCAGAGTAAAGTGGAAAGAGTTCCCTACAGAGCCTCAGACGGGATGCCTTCGTGAGCCTCTACAGTTGCCTTGGGCCTGGTGCACTGGGGACACGGGGGACCTGGACCTGGAGTTGGTTTGGGACCAATGGGTTCAGAATGTTGAAAGGGAGCTTTGCCATATCTTTGACATCGCGGGGGAGGAGATGGAGGAGTACACTGGGAGGACCAAGGGTTTCAGGAGGAAGCAGGTTTCCTTGGACACTGTCTTGAAAGGTAAGTGGTTTGCCCACAGTACTTCTCGCCTTCGTGCCTGGCGAGCTCTAGATGCACTTCTAGTCAAGGCTGCTGCGTGCGCAGAGAACCTGGAGGGATCTGCTATGTGGCCTTCGTTGCGCGCGTCCATCCTTGGCCTGAGCTTGGACAAGTTAGGTGCCAAGTTCCAATGTCTGGCCCCTCGCCTTCCTGAACTGATTCGCAAGATCGAGGACTCTGGGGGTATCGAGATCGGTTGCCTGGGGCCTTCTTGCAAGATGACCTATGAGAAGATGCTCAGATATCACACGTCGAAGAGATGGTCGGATTGGAAGGTTTGGGCCCAGGAGGCCGTGTCTGCCAAGGCTGGCAAGGCCGCGCATGCGTACTCTACTAAGGTAAAGGCCCCTGCACAGGGGCCTCGTGCTGCTGAGGGATGGGCTCTCCAAGGGGACACGGCTATTGCCGCCCTGCAGGAGGAATGGGGGAAGTAGTGGCTCTCATGATTGTCCTCTCTCGTCAGCACAGCATGCGGAGGCAGATGCAGAGCCCCATCTTGTTAGGCATGATGGGGGGCAAGTGCAGTGGGCCCTTAGTAAGTTCAAGCACGAGACGGGCCTGGGGGTCGACTGCGTGAATCCTCGTAGCTGGTTATCACTTCCTGTTGAATACGTTGATCGATTGATCGACCTGTTTCTGCCTTGGAAAAGTTGCCCCAATTTGCCCGATAAGTATGCCATTCTCATCGTTTTCCATGGTAAACCTGACGGTGCTGGACTGCGCCCGCTGGCCCTTATTGTCTCGGTTCTCAGGGTCTGGGCTAGAGTACGTCAGCAAGTGGTCAGATCTTGGGAGCGAGCGCATGCTGCTCAGTTCTTCTGGAGTGAGAGGGACGAGGAATGCGACAGGGCGGGGTGGAATCATGCGATGATGCGTGAGTCTGCACGGCTAAAACGCTTCCACACTGGGGCCCTCTTTAGTGATTTGGACAAGTTGTACGAGAGAGTTGCCCCGCCTATTCTTTTTGAGGAGGCTAAAGCTACTGGTCTCAGCCTCCGCCTTGCGCGCGCTGCTCTACAGTTGCATGTTGGTGCCAGAGCTCTCACGTTCCAGGGGGCTATCTCGGACATTGTGTATGCGACGGGCACGATCCTTGCAGGTTGCAGCTTGGCCACATCTTTTGCACGAGTGGTTATGTATAGGCTTATGTTCTACGGAGCCCCACACACGACGTCCGTTTGCAAATAATACCCGATAGGAAAACAATTCAAAACTAATACGAATCCTAAATACAAAACCAATACATATCGAATGCGATTTGGATAGGCCCACGATACGCACAAATATACATGCATACGTATATGTATATATGTGTATACATATGTGTGTATCTATACATACGTTTATAATATACATGCATACGCATACGGGGAGAGAAAGAGAGAGATAGAGAGGGCGCGAGCCCTAGGTCTTAGGTTTCTGGAGAGAGAGAGAGAGAGAGAGAGAGAGAGAGACCTAGGGCTCTAGAGAGAGAGAGAGAGAGAGAGAGAGAGAGGTTCCAGGGAATCCGCGGCAGACCATAGGGTTCTGGAGAGAGAGAGAGAGAGAGAGAGAGAGAGAGACGTTTAAGTTGCGTTCTGGCCTGCCGGGGCGCGTTCTGACCTCCTGGGAACACCCGTGGTTTTCCTGGGGCGCGTTCTGACTTTCAGGCCAGAATATCAGTGCGAATCAAGCCGTGGCGACTAAGGACGAAGGCCGTGGCGACGAAGGCCGTGGCGACGAAGCGGGGGGGGCTTCCCTTCCCGCAGCAATTTAGGCTCAAGCCTTTTTTGGCGCCTCACAGGAAGGCAAGGCCAGGAAGGCGCGTTCGGCGAACGCGCCATGGAGCGCGACTGCGGTCCTCCTCCTCCTCCTTCTCCTCCTCCTTCTCTTCCTCGTCCTCTCTCTCTTCCTTCTTCCTCCTCCTCCTCCTCCTCCTCCTCCTCCCCCTCCTCCCTCCTCCCTCCTCCCTCCTCCCTCCTCCCCCTCCTCCTTCCTCCTTCCTCCTCCTCTCTTCCTTCCTCCTCTCTTCGGTGACCTGGTGCAGGAGCAGGTGCACCTGGTGCACCTGGTGGAGGAGGTGCCCGACGTGGACAGGCACAAGAATATATCGTTTGAGGAGTGGACGGCCCACTGCCGTAAAAAGCTGGCTCTTGCACGAGAGCGGGCGCGATTTGCCCAGGCCGCGGCTGCAAAGTGGCCGCGGTTGATCGGCCCTGAGGAGGAGCCCGCCAGGAAGAAGCAGGAGCCCACCATGATGGAACACACCAAGAAGGAACCCACCAAGACCGGCTCTGAGGAGGAGCCCTACGAAGTAAGCTACGCCATGGAGTGGAGGCACGACGTGGACAGCGAGGATGATGACCCCTTCAAGGCGCGGCGGAAGATCCGGAAGATCCCCGGCGAGGAGTGGCGCTTGCTGCCCGACCCGGACGACGACGAGGGTCGTGACGATGGGGGGCCCAGACTGCGATCCGCAAGACTTCTGGGACTCATGGGCCGATTTTCCACCACCACTGCTATAGGTAGGATGGGGGAGAAGTGAGAAGTAGGAAGTAGGGGGAGGGGAGGTGGGAGGTCCAGGGCCTGCAGGGTCCTCCTCCTCCTCCTCCTCCTCCTCCTCCTCCTCCTCCTCCTCCTCCTCCTCCTCCTCCTCCTCCCCCCCCTCCTACCTTTGCAAGTGGTGGTGGAAAAAATTGCCCGTCAAGGACGACGGCCAGGAGGGCGCCTACAGGGCCTACTGGCACGACTTAGTGCACGGCGACGACCGTGAGCCGTGGAACTGGAGGGAGAGTTGCGGCGTGCGTGGGCCTTATTGGCATTATTACTACAGCAATGATGATGCGATGAAGGACATGATGAGGGACCTTCGGCGGGGCGATGACTCGGAGAGGATTTGGCGTGGCACGGGGGTGCGCCGTGGCAGGTGAGGCGTGAGGCGTGAGGCGTGAGGCGCGAGGCTCCTGTGCCGCGCGCGCGCGCCCTGTGCTGGTGACGGCGCGCCCTGTGCCGGCGCGCCCTGTGGCGGCGCGCCCTGTGCTGCGCCCTGTGACGGCGCGCCCTATGCTCTGTGCTGCGCGTCCTGTGACGGCGCGCCCTGTGCCGGCGCGCTCTGCGCCGGCGCGACCTCTGCTGGCGCGCTCTGCGCTGGCGCACGTTCCTCCAGGTGGCCGTTCTCGAGGAAACCGTTTCCTCCATCTCCACGTTCCTCCACATTTTCCCTTCGAGGAACATTTTCCACTCTCCAGGGCCTCAAGCCTCAATTTCTTTACTCCTCTCCTCTCGAGAATTCAAGAATTCAAGATTCAAGAATTGTTTTTGGACCAAACATAATTGGATGCACTAAACAGATCTGCGCGCCAGTAGATAGGCACTAGAACACTAGAAACAAAAATCTGCACATCGTTGCATCGCACAAGACAAGATGGTGCATGCATCGTTGCGTCGTGTTCTGAGTTGGGGGTTCAGCGTCGTCTTATGCGCGATGTCCATTCGTCAAAAAAAAATCGCGCCGCCGTCATCGTCAGAGTCATCGTCATCGCCATCGTCGTGGGTCTCGCCATCGCCATCGCCATCTGTCTCGCCCTGTCGCCATCGTCATCGGTCTCGCCCTCTCGCCGTCGTGCCATCGCCATCGGTCTCGCCATCGGGCTCGGGCGCCTCCTCCTCCCCCTCCTCCTCCTCCTCCTCCTCCTCCTACCTCCTACCTCCTCCTGCATCTTACCTCCTCCGCCGCTCGCGCCCCCGCGCCTCTCGAGGGGGGCCTCTCGGATCTCGAGGAGGGGGCCTCTCGGAGCTCTCGAGGAGGGGTGGCGAGGAGGAGGGAGGACGAGGAGGAGGATGAAGAGCACGACGTGGAGGAGGCGGAGGAGGATGATGATGAGATCACGAGGAGGAGGAAGAGACGAGGAGGAGATGAACAGCACGAGGGAATGACGAGGATGAGGCTTCCTGCTCCGAGGCGGTTCCCTCCGAGCCTCCCCCTCGTCAAGTGTTTCCGTAGCCTCGATGGCTCAGCACAATGACATTCACAATGACAATGAAGATCGCTGGCGCGTTTCCAGCAGCGCAGGCGAGAGCGACGATGGCCGAGTCGACCACGCCGACGCTGTAGGCGCAGTCGTGGCGGCCGTGGCCGGCGGCCGCGGCCGTGGACGCCGTGGACGGCGCGCCGCTGCGTGCACTCAGGTCGTCTCGCGAGTAGAGGAGGAGGACCGGGGCCGCCTCGCCGTTGCGGCCGCTGCGACGACCGAGAACGCCAACGCCAAACGTATTGAACACTTCCTTAGGCCGAACGTCGGCGCATGGATTCATCAGGTTTTTTTCTCAGTCGGCCTTGCGAGCGGACTCTGACAACATGGGCCTGGACGACGCCACCCCTCGAAGTTGTTCAGTACGTGCCTGGGCCCAGTGCCTCGGGCCGTGGCAACGGCGGAGGTGGAGGCGAAGATATTCGAACAGCGTAGCTGCGACCTGCCTAAGAAGTTGCTCATGCTTGCAGCTGCAGTACATTATGGGTCTCGTGCTTGGGCCAACGCATTGTGTTCCCACCTCAAGCTGCAGGTCTCCCGGAAGGTCATCGACCTGGAAGCTGCACTGGTTTCTCTCACAGCGGGCGAGTCGAGTTTCCCATTGTACAAGACCGAGTGGGATAAGACACAGACGGAAACAGACACGATTGCAGCAGCTTTGGATGGCGCTGCCGATTCCTCCGACGACGACGGCGACGAAGGCGCGACAAAGATCTTGCAATCGGAGGTAGTGTTATATTTTTTTGATCAGGGTGAGGGCGACAGGTCGTTTCACCATCATCCGCATACCAATAGTTTGCCCGTTGCAAGCGATGGACCATTGCACTGGTGAAACAGAGTGCGCCGCTTTTGCCGAGATCCTGCAGATACCCATGCTTATGGAGGTGTGCTATTTATGTAAAAATTGCTACATGTGCAGTACATTAGACCGTGCTGTGTCGAACATCCGAGCTTTCAAATGAATATTGAACATGTTCCCGTCCTTCCTTGGTTTGCGTTTGCCTTGCGACGCGCGCGTCCTGTCGACTGTTTGCGGGAGGTCTTGCGGCGTGGTGGACGGGTGCGTCACTGGGGTTCTTGCTCTTGCATTGGCGATGGCGTCTGGCGGCGCTTGGGCAACATTTCGACGCCAACGCGTTGATGTGCTACTGACTGTTCACGTCGTGGATGGCGCCGCCCCTCGAGATCTCGCGATGGCCAGGCGGATTGCATTGTTCGATCTTTGTTTGCAGAAAAAGAGTGGGCCTGCCATCCGGCGGCGGGCTCAATTGAACCAGGACGTCAATAGCGACGTCTCCAGCAAGCGCATTATCTGGTACTCATTGGGAGGGGCCACGGAAAAGCAGAAGAAGGCGTGGGCCCGGCGCGTTGCCAAGAACTTGATGCCTTCAAGGATCCCGAAGTTTTCGAGGACTCGTTGGTTAGGCAGCCTCGACACGATCACCAGCTGTGCACTTGTGACCAACACATGGAATCTCTTGCCAGGGGTGATCACCCGATAGGAACTTGTCATGGAGGGGAAGGGCCCGGGGCCAGCCGAGGCGGCCGAGGCCGACTCTGACGTCGACATTGCCGTCGAGCGCGACGAGTGGGACGTCCCCGAGTCCGACGACAGCCCCGAGGCCGCCATCGTGGCGGTCGGGGAGGCGGTGGAGCCAGCGGGGCCAGAGCCAGCGCCTCCGGCGCCGCCTGCCGACGCGAAGCCTGGAAATTGGGCTGTATGGAACGCAGAGATGCGGAAAGACGCGCACAATTTTGCCATGAGTGGGCCTGGCGGAATTCTTATCGTGTTTGCGATTGCTCTCCAACCGATGGTGTCCCATCTGCACGCGATTGAGATCGTTGCGCCCCATTCCTGGCTCGAGAGGCAGATGGAGAAGGCGATGCAGCAGCAGAGTGCAGCGCCAGTTCTCACTCGAGTCCAAGACGCAGCCAGAGGCGAACGCGCGCAGGAGAGCTATCGCTCAGATTGGGATATGCTGTCGAACCCGCGCCCATGGATAGCCTTGCCAATGAAGTATCGGACCTACGAGCACGCGGGGATCGCATTCGCTATCATATGCCGCGGGCTCGCAGGGCTCAAGTGTTTGATGGGCCGCCCGCAGCAGCTCGCTTCTTACATCTTCAAGCTGATACACCAGCCCGAGTTGGCGCAAGCCATCCTGGACACCCCGCCGCGCATGAGGAGCGACCTTGCAAATTCGCGACGCTTCGCGTGACCCCGCCAGCCCAGCCAGAGGCAGCCAGAGAAGACGCCCTGGCGAGTTGCCTTGATCATGGAGGCGTCTTGTCTTGCGGGTCTTGCGTCTTGCTTGCGGCTGCTTGCGGGCTCTTGGAGCCCGCTCGGAGCCCTCTGGGGCCCTCTTTGGAGTCTTGAAGCCCTTTTTTTCTTCCTCCGTGGATCCTTGGAGCCCCCCATGAGTCCCATGAGGGCCCCATTGAATTCCTGATTGGGCCGCAGAGGGCCCCAAAGGAATAAGGAATACGGAAGTCCTTTAAGGATCTGCGCCCCGAGGAGTGGTGGGGCGTCAAGGGCTTTGCAGGGATTTGCAGGGTCGTTTGCCTGGCGTTGTAGGGCATTGCAGCTGCAGGGTCGTTTGCAGGGCACTGCATTTTTTGCTGCAGCGCCTCTGCAGGGGCGCTTTGTAGGGCATTGCAGGTGGACCCAGGGGAGAATGCAGGGAGAGGGTGCGATGAGAAGTTGGGAGAGCGAGCTCCCCCAACCACCTCGCGCCCCAACGGGTTGGTCGGATCAGTTTATTGCCAGGTACAACACGGCCAGGAAGTTATCGTCGGTTCAGGCCCGGCTCGAGTTGTTGTTGATAGCTCTGCAGGTGAAGACAGAGATCACTACCATCGAGTGCCGCCATGCATTTATTCGTCGATGGGTGAAGGGGGGGGTGCAAGCTCGCGGGCGGCGCTTCCCCGACGTCTCCTCGATGTTCACATTGATGCGGGCGCGACGCCTTGAGAAGGCCAGCACGTGGACCAAGCTCGCCCCCAGATTCTCCAGAGCGTGTGATTCAGGAACGCAGACGCAAGTCCGGGAAGTTCAAAGGCAGACGTATCGGCGGAGGAGGGGGACGACGCGCTGCGTTGAGCGGTATCTTGAAGGACCTGCAGGCGGGCGGTTTCGGGCACACGAAGGAAGAGTTGAGTTCATTGTGGACTCGAGCTCACAGACTCGCAGGTGCAGCGTCGCAAGAACAGTTGGACCAGTGGGCAGAGAAGGGCGCTGCAGGGACAGCATCCTGGCGCGCGAGCGCTCCCCGCAGCTTCGGCAGCAGGAAGAGGAAACTGTGCACGCGCGCTCGCCGCCCACGAGATAGATTGCATCGCGCCATCCTTGATGCGACTGGGCCTCACACGAGGGCCGTCGCGCTTGCCGAGCAAACCGCCATAGTTCAGCACTGGGCGGCCGAGGCGCAGTTGGTCCATGCATTGCGTGGCCATCGGGCCGCAGCCAGAAAATCGGCAGAGGAGGGGGCGCAGCGGAGGGAGCGGTTGCAGGCGTGGCCCGCCAGTCGTGCCAAAGAGTTCGGCCACTTACACATCCCCGGCTTGTCGGAGGAGCTGGGCGCTCACCCCGCCCCGGCTCTTGGGCCCAACGACTTGCACTTCGACTATTTAGAGTGGGTCCCACCAGCGATAGCCCTGGCCAAGAGGGCTCTTGCGGATCGCAAGTGCGTGCCAGGCAAAGGATTTGGCTAGAGGCTTGCATTGGTAAATCATTGGAAAGCCAAGCACCGCGGCATACATGATTGCGACGTACCAGAGTTGGACGTCTCGGCCGAGACGGTGTCAATATGCAGCGCAGCGGGACTCTGCTTGTGCAACCCTGATGACGAGACGTCGCAGAACATCTTGGCCTTCGTCGACGCGTTGCAAGCAGTTCTGACCAAGCACAAGGACGCCTTGCTCCGGCCGAAGGCGCCGTGCCGCGTCTTATACGACAGCGCCAAGGCGACGGGTTTACATCAGAACATTCGCCCCTCCCCTTCAGAGGGCTTTAAGTTTTGAGGGAGGGGTCCAGGGTCCAGGGTCCAGGGGTCGATGTCAGGTCCAGGGAGGGGTCCAGGGCCCAGCGCCCAGGGGCCCAGTCCAGGGCAGGGGATGAGATGAGGGGGGGATGTCGCCTGCATTGTTCTCCTCGTTCTTTGTCAGGTCCTTGTCCTTGGGCCCCGTCCTCCTCCTGGCCCCCATATTCCTCCTCCGTGCCTTCGTTCCCCCCTTCCTCCTCTGCGTCCTCGTCCTCCGATGTACTCCCACTCCGCCGCCCCCATTCTTCCATAATCCATTCCTCATCCTCCATCCTCCCCTTCAATCCCTCCTCCATCTCTTATTTCCTTCCCCTCCTCCTCCTCCTCCTTGTGCGAAATCCTTGGCAGGCGATCGTCCGGCTGTGCCCCGAGGCATCTCCCTATCTTGGGTCACAGGATCGTTGGTGGCATCTGTCCTACGGGAATCTTACCAGCTCCACTTTTGAGATCATACCTTTGATTGCAGCTTCAGAGCCTTGCGCAATGGGCCCAGCTGACGTTGTTGATCTTAGTCGCGAGGTCGACGCCATGTCCGTGAGCCTCCACGGCGCTGCGAGGCTTGCCGGCTTCGACCCCCACCACCGATACAATTTTGATATATGGAAATTGAGCGGGTCCACCGACGAGCGTTTATTCGTGCCGAGGCACGTCCGAGTGGTCCGGATCACACCGATCATCGAGGCGAAGTGGTGGCGACCGCGTCCACGGCATGCGCCTTTGCCCGCGGCGCCTCTGCCACCAGGGGACAAGCCCCCGCGCCCATTCGGCAAACCAGTGCTTCCCAGGAAAAAGCCGCCAGCGATCGTAGTCGACCCCGAGGGCGACGAAATCCAGGGCCCATTGGCTAAAGCCTTGGCAGCTTGGAAGGAACTAGATGGATCGGACGCGTGGGAGGCCCCAGACGATTCAGGGAGCGAGGGCGAGGAGGGCGGCGGCGGCGCCCCCCCGCTGCCTGGCGCCCCAGCGCCGCCAGCGCCCGCGCCCGGCAGCCCAGCGCCGCCGCCTGACGCCCCAGTGCCTGGCGGCGACGGCGGTGGACATGGCGGCGGGGGTCCATGGGATGCTGTGAAGATCCCAGGGTTTGGAAAATTCGTGCTCGATGTGACAGGCACCAATCCTTCCATCGGGTGCCACTGCGCGGCCCACGGGTGCAGATTCAACAGAGTCGTTTCTAAGAGGCCTGTTGGCGCGTTCATGGCATGGTTGGACGATCAATGGAATCCGAACCACCACGGGTCAGGGGTTGAGCACATGAAGGCTCGGTTGGACCGCAGCGATGATGGCCCTCTCTCGCGTCCGAAGCGTCAAAGTGGCAGGGGTCGGGCGAAGGCGATGGCGCTCATGAAGCGTGTGCTGGATTGGGAGGGTGCGCCGCCAGATTTCGAGGAGCCCGTCGTCTTCGGCAGGTAGTTCCGCCCCAGCCAGTGGGTTGCCGCTCAGCCGCTTAGCCGACGCAAGGTTGTCGGTGCCAGTTTGCACGCAGTGCAGTACAGTAGCAGTACACTAGCAGGTAAAACAAGTGACGTGTTGTTGCTGCAAAATGCACAAAACATATTTCCAATGTCGTTGTGCTTTCTTCCCTTCGCTTGTGCTCGCTTTCCCTGGCCCCCTGGCCCTTCCCCCCTCCCCCCTTTCGCCCTTTTCGCCCTTCGCCCCCTCCTCGCCTTCGCTTCCCCGCGCCTCCGGGGCGTCGGGCGATGCCAGTGGCAGCGACGGTCGCCCTCTATGCCGCTGCCGCGGGTTGCCGCCGAGATTGGGGCTGGGGGCTGAGTTATCACGTTATCGCGGTCTGGGGGCCCCTGCCCCGTGGAGTCACACAAGATGCAATATGCAAAACGCATGACGCGCATGACGCCATGCAGAGCCCTCTTGGGGCGCATTTGGCTTGCTTGAGGGTTCGGGCCCTGACAGCATAGGAGGTTCCCCAGGGGGCCAAGAGGGGCCCAGGGCCCAGGAGAGCCCCAAGAGGAGCCCTCAGGATGTTAGTTTCAGTTTCAGTGCCATTTGAAGTTACACCCTAAAAATTGTCTTGGGCCCCCCTTGGAGCGCGCTTGAGGCCTTCTTGTGGCCCTCTGGGGCTCACGTGGCTCCCCCCAGGGGCTTTCGGCTTTCGGGTTCTTCCGAGACAGCTTGGGGCTTTTTTTCGGGGGCCATCACCGCGGCTTTCTTGGCCACTGTAAGCTTTCTCTGCCAGCTCTGGCGCTCTCATGGTCTACCATTCGATGGAACTTGCTTGGCGCTTTCAGTAGCATCGGGCTCAAGGCTCAAGGCAAGTGGCAAGTCAAGGCGCATTGTCTGTCATTATCTTCAGACCGCCCGTCAACGCTCGCTAGCGATGGTTGGCATTCCCAAGCCTAAATATTTCAGGCGACTGAGCCCAGTGGAGAAGCGCCGCTTCCGCAAGATGAACAAGCGACTCAGGCTCGCCAAACTGACGGTCTTCTTCGCGAAGAAGAGGCTCAGGGCTGCTCTGACGAAGCTCGACGCACTGCGTCACATCGCCAAGATTGCGACAGACCATGACAGAGAGCTAAAGGGGTCTCAAGCGACCGCCATCAAAAACATGCAGGGGGACCCCACATATTCAGAGTCGGAGGACGAGAGCGCGGCCAAGGTCCTCGCCCGCGAGGACGCGGGGTCACCCCAGCCCCCCCCGCCCATGAGGTCCGAAGAGAGCGAGGACGAGGAGGAGGCCCCCATCCCTGAGATGCCCTTGAGCGTGGAGCGCGCCTGAGCACAGAGCCCGCCGGAGCTTCTCCCCTCAGAGTCTTGCTCTCGTCAACTACCCGCAACCTCCCCCATCCCGCTTCACCGCCCCATGATCTCTCCTCAGCTCTCCTCCTATGTCCTCCGGCTTCTCTTTCGCCTCGCTGGCCGCCAACGAGCAAGCGAGCGAGGAAAGGTGCACGCGAGGGTTTTAGCGAGCGAGCCGTCCGGGATTGTGATGGTCTGGAACAGGATCCCTCGCTCTTTCCCTCATCCTCTTCTCCATTGAAGTCGTCATGCCGCCGTCGTCGCTGTCGTCTTTGCCAGGGCTGCTCGCCGCTCAGGAGGAGGGCCCCAGGGGCCCCAGGGCTGCTCGCCACTCAGGGCCGCGGCGGCGCACGCGCCGAGGGGGAGGAGGCGCGCGCCGATGGGGCAGCGCGGGGGCGGGGGCGCCCTCCCCCCCTCCCTCCCAGGAGGGGTGGGAGGAGGGAGGGGGAGGAGGAGGCCTCCCTCTTGAAAAGTTTCTGAAACGCCCACCCTCGAGGGAGGAGGGGGAGGTCCTCCCAGGACCCAGGACAGGTCTTGGGGCCCTCTCGGGGCTCTCTGGGGCGCTCTTTGGCGCTCTTGGGGCCCTCTTGGGGCTCTCTTGGGCCCCTCTTGGGGCTCTCTTGGGCCGTCTTGGGGCGATCTTGAGGCTTCCGAGGCCCGTCGGAAGCGAAAAGGCGAGAACGCCAAACACATTGATGTTCCTGTGGTTTCAAAACCATTCTGGCCTTTTGGCGGGGGGGCCCTTGGAGGTTGGAGGGCTTGGCGGCACTTGAGACCGTCTTGGGGCTGTATTTGGGCTTCTTGGAGGTATGTCGGAGGCTATCTTGATCTATCTTGGGCTATCTTGAATCCTGAGCCGTCTTGGAGGCTGTCTTGCGGTCAAAAAGGCCCTCTTGGAGCCATCTTGGGCCACCCTGGGGGTTCTAAGCCTCGGGCCCCCCCCCCTCCCGGGCCTGGGGGGGGGGGTGGGGGGGTGGGGGGAGGGGCGGGCCCCTCCCCCGGGCAGGGGTAGGAGGGGTTGAAGAAAGGGAGAGAAGACAAAGTTCGTTAAACCACCCACGCCCAGAGGGCTGGTGGGATTGTGGTTGGTAGTTGTGTTTGGCCTTTGCCTCATTTCGAAGGTCCGCGCGCCCCTGTCCACTTCCATTTAAAGCGTCCGCCATGCAGTCTGAGTCCACCGACAACGCCAGCCATTCTGAGGGCGGCTCCAGGAAGGGCGGAGACCCCATCGAGGACGAGCCCTCGAGTCACATCGATGATTTTGATCGGAGGTGGGCCATGGGCACCGACGCGGAGTCCTTGTTCTTCGACCACGGTGACCACAGCGGCCTTTCAGATGGCGCTGAGGGGGCTCCAGAATCGCAGGGCCAGGCAGCGATGCGGGTTCAACAAGTGGTATTTCGGCACCGGCCAGCGTCGCCAGCGGGCCCAGCCAGCCCTGGCCCAGGGCCTTTCTTCGAGGAGGGCGCATCCAAGGGGGCCAGCAGCGACGGGCGCAGCGCCGATGGCGCTGGGGATGGCTTGCACGAGTGCGAGGATCAGGATCGTTGGGGCGTCGAGGATTCTGACGAGGAGGGCGCCGTCGCAGCTGAGGCGCCCTCGGCGCAGTCGGGCATCGTTGCAGCTTCACACGTGCCACCACCAGCGCCGCCACCGCTTCGAGCCCCTTCGCCACCACCATTGCCTGACCACCCAAGGGGGCCTGCGTTCGATCCGCGCTTGGAGCCGTTGCCAATGCCTGAAGGCACGCCGCAGGATATTTTGTGGTGGTTCAACCCCGCGTGGAAGTTTGTGTCGAATCTCCGCCAGCAGGCTCCCAGGCCGAGCAAGGTCTTCGTATCCGAGCTCTTGTGTGCTGGCGCGGGGACTGATATGGGGGCCATGAAGGCATCGGGTTCTTAATGCCTCATCGTGCTGCTTCGATTTCATTGTTCGAAGCATCCTCTTCTCAGCTGCCTCCTTGTCCCACCTCCCACCTCCTCTTCCTCCTCCTCGACGCCGCTCTTCCCTCGCACCCCAAGCCCTTTTTTCTCGCTCACTTATTCTTCTTCTTCGTCTCCTTCCCCCATCCTCCTCCTCCTCCTCGTCTTCCTTCTCCTCCTCCTCCACTGTTCCACCTCTTCCCCGCCCTTCCCCTCCCCCTCGACACCCCGACGCCCCGTCATCGCCGGCCCCCATGGCCCATGGAGGGCCGATCGTTAGGTGAGGTTTGGGGCCCGGGGGTCTGGGGCGCGCTGGGCGCTGGAGAGGCCGATGGGGGGTCGGCGGCAGCAGTCGGGGGTGGCACGCGCGCGAGACTCCCGCAGGTGTTGGACATCAACTTTAGGGTTTCGTGCGCCGCAGACCGCAAGCCAGTGGCGCGACGTTTCATGCAACACCATTCGGTGAACCACACCAACAGGCTTGAACATTTGTTTTCCGAGAACTCTGACATGGCCGCCCGGCGCGGCGTTTGCGCCATCCACAAGAACGACGACAACGTGGATTGCGTAGTCACCTCAGGGCCCATCCACATTGCCACAGGCGGGTTGCCTTGCCAGCCGTTCACCAAAACCAGACAGCGCACGGGCAAGACAGATCGGACCCAGTCGGTCACCCAGCACCCGGACCTCCACACCGTATTCGAGGGTTTTTTGAATATTTGGACGCCGCCAAACCAGAGACCATCTTCATCGAGGAGGTCGAGGAGTTCAATGTTGGGCGCTTCGCGCATTTCCGCCAACCCATGCAAGAATTGCCGCCAGGCGACTTGTCTTTGATCCTTGAGGGCCCAAGAGCGCAATGCAAGGGGGGCCCAAGAGTCAAGAGCTAAGAGGTGGCCCAGATGGGGCAAAGACGAGCTTCCCTAGACTCCCAGAGGGCGCGCCCCTCTTGGGCCCTTTGGGCCGTTGGCTTTCGGGGCTCGCTCGGGGTTGTCTCGGACTCGGAGTCTTTCCCACCCCTCTCTTGAGCTCTTGGGCCCTCCTGGGCCACCATTGGAGCTCCAGGCTCTCTGGGGCCCCCCTGGGGTGTTCTCGGGGAGGGCAGAGGCGCGCGCGGGGGAACTCTTCTCACAAGGGAAAGAGGATGGGGCGGGGGATAGTGCGCGTGCCACACCATTTACGGTTTACGCATTTACGCCCAAGAGGGTAGGTTGGATTCGCAGATCCCTGGAACAGGTCTGACATATTTGAAAAAGTTTGTCAAGATGTGCTCGCAGAGAGGCTACGCCATCGGGGCTTTCGCCCTCGACCACAGCACGTTCGCGGCTCTCCCCCGCAAGAGGCGCTAGGGGCTGGGGGCGGCTCGGGGCGCCACGACGCGCGACGCTCCCCGACCCCCCCTCCCCTTCCATCCCCTCGCCAGCTCTCCGCGTTGTCGACGTGCGCCGCGCGCCTCCTCTCTCCTGATCATAGCTTTCTTCCCCTTCCTCTCCCGACCCGAAGGCTCTTCGTGGCGGGCTACTCTATGGCGGGGGGCCACTCGCATGCCGCAGATTGGTTCTTCAGGCAGGCGCAGGCGCCCGCAACTTGCCCGGGGGGGGGGCAGGGCAGGATGATTAGGGAGGGGGGTGCGTGGGGATGGGGGAAGGGGATGATGGAGGTTGGATGACATGGAATTGTTTCCCAGTTTCAGACCGTAGAGTGTAGAGATAGTTGGCTATACCGATAGGGCCACCCTACGGATGATAGGGGGGGGGGGGGGGGGGGGCGGGGGGCAGTCGATTTGCGATGGTTCTGGGTTATCTGGTGATTTCGTCATTATTCCTAGTGTCGCGCACATGTGCCCCAGACAACCATTAGGACAGCCATCATCAGATGCCCTCGTCTTAGTCCTTTGAAGGTTATCGGGCGTCGCTTCGCTTCCGTATCCACTCGGGCCAAGTTGGAAGCTCCAGATTCTCGGGCCAGGGTTTCGCCCGCGCGTCCGGAGCATTGGGCCGCCCATGAGTTGCAGTGGAGTTTTTTTGGGGGGGGGCATAAGCGTCCACATGGCTGGCTCTTGGGCGCAGCAGAACGTGGCGCGGTAGTGGCGCTTGTGCACTCATGTGACTCATGGGTGTGGTCCTACGACTCCGTCTTCATGCGTCCGTGCCCTCTAATATGTTATCGCCGTGCCAAATGCATTACACACCCCGGCTGCACGTGGCTCCCGAGCAAGAAGATGAAGATACAGCCATGTCCGATTAGCGAGTCCAGCGAGAATTCCAGTCCAGAATCCTGGATCCACCCTCTGCGAGAGGGTGGCCCCCACGCCGAGGCCGAGCCCGAGGTGAAGGCAGCGAAGCAACAGTAGCCGAGGTGATCCTTATCGATTGACGATTGAGTCTGAGCTCGCATGGGGAACATTTCCAGTTGCAGTGGCTAGCTTTTCACGTTTTGATGTCTTGTGCGAGGGCGCACGTGACAAAAACAAGTTAGGGGTTGGTTAAGGAGACAGGGCAGAGTGGGGGAGACGGGCAACCATCGGGACAACCATCGCGACAACCACCCATCGGGACAACCTGCGGGACAACCTTTCCATCCTCTCTGCCTCCACCCCCTCCTTTCTCCTTTCCCTCATCCATCCCCCCCATCCCCCATCCTCTCTACCCCCAGCCTCTCTGAGGAGAGGGATGGGGGGAGGAGAGGAGATCCCCATCCCTTGTCGCCGACGCCCCCTCCCTCGCCCAGGCTTTCTTGGTTCAGATGTCTGACTGGGACCCTGTGGCTGCGTGGCAGGACGCCCAGGGCTGCGACGGCGTCATCGACCCAAGCGACGCGGCGGAGGTGCTCATGAGAGACCGCACCCAGGCACAGGGGAGGGGGGGGTAAATTTCTTGACCCTTCGCGTATCCCATCCAGCAACAATGCCCAGGCGAGTTAAGGTGTTGTTGTGAGAGGTTCTCGGAGGTATCTCGGAGACATCTCGGGGCTATCTTGGGGTCATATTGGGGTTCTCTTGAGGCCCTCTTGGGGCCCATTTGGGGCCATATTGGGCCATTGTTGGGCCTCTTTAGGGGGGGTCTGAGTGGTCTCTTGGGCCTTGGGCTCTTGGGGCCGTCGTGGGCCCCATGGCTCAAAAGAGGGGGGGTCCTGAAGTTCCCTCCACCTTCGGAGTCTCAAAGAGGACATCTTGGGGCCCTCTTGGGGCGCACCTGGGCTCTTGGCTCTTGGGCCGCTCTTGGGCGCGCTTGGAACCCTCGCGGGGTCTTCGCGGGTCCATCTTGGGGCTCTCTTGGGCTATATTTGGGCGGTCTTGAGGCGGTCTTGAGGCCTCCGAGGTCTGAGGCTCATCCGAGCAGTTCCCGGTGACTCACGCGTGGCATCCTTGCAGTGGCGCCGCGCTCCCCGGTGACACACGCATCCAGGCCGTGTCCAGATAGTATCCAGGCATGCCCGCAACCGGGTTTGCAAACGTATCCAGATAGTATTCAGATACGATTACAATGCGGTTTAGAGACAAAGGTGCTACTATCTGGACGTGTTTGCGTTTGCAAATGCATCGAGATAGCATTTCGATACGTTTGCAAACTAGTTTGCAAACGTATCGAAATAGCATTTCGATACGTTTGTAAGTTTGACCCGGTGGTTGCCCGGTGGATGCGGTATTGGTTTCGTATTCGGGGTCGTTTGCAAAGGCGCACTCGGCGGTCTCGCGGGGCGTTCAGAGGCGGGCCATGGGGGCAGGGGGCAGGGGCCACTGTTTGGAGGTCCAAGAAAGCCCCAAGAGCAGCTCCTCGGGCCTCTCATGGGACCCCCGCGAGGCAGTGAAGCCCGATACCCGAGACCTTGGAGGGCCTCGAGACGCCCCGAGGAGTTCTAGGTTCTAGGTGGGCAATCCTGAGGTCTGCGTCGTGAACCGCTCTGACGGCCTCTTCAGCCCCGAAATTCCAAACCGTTGGGCCCTTGGGCGTAGTCTCTGAAACAATGCAAAAAGGCCCAGCCCGCCAAAATTAGGCTTGGCACCAGCAAAGGTGAAGCGAGGCTTGGCACTTCCAAAGCGGAAGAACGGCCCGCCCCCTGGCTCCAGCTTTGGCTCCAGCTTTGGCTCTGGTCACCTGGTCCCAGTCCCCAGCCCCATCCGACCTTCTAGACTTTTTCGACCGAGCCCCTTCCGACCTCGAACCGAGCCACCCTCGGACATTTTCATCCGACCCCGAAACAGCCACGAAACAAGGAGGGAGCGGAGGAGGAGGAACCTTGGACATTGGGTCTTGGTCGCCAGACGGACTGGCCCGCAATTCGCCCCCCTGCCCACGGTAAACAGGGGGGCGAGGATGGGGAGGGGGAGAAGGAGGGAGAGTGGAGGAGGAGGAGGACGACGACAGAAAGCAGAAAGAGGATGAGGAAAAACAAGAGAGGAAGAACAAGAGAGGAGAATGAGAAGAGGGAGGGGAGAGGAAGAAGAAAGAAGAGGAGAGAGGAGGGAGGAAGAGGAGACGACGTCGACGATGGGCGGAGAGGAGGCGAGGGGGCGAGGGGGGGGGGGAGGAAGAGGCCGGGGACGCTGTCTATACGGGGGGAGGGGGATTCAGAGCGCATGGGCGTAAGTGGCTTGACGAATTCTGTCATGCCTCTTTCCACAACCCCCCCCCCCCCCCTCTGTCCCACATGGGGGTGCCTAGAGCCCCCAAGATGGCCCAAGACGGCCCCGAGAGGTTGGCCCTAGACTGGCCCAAGATAGCCCAAGATGGCTCACAGACACCCCAGGATGGCCCAATATGGCCTCGGAGACCCCAGGATGGCCCAAGACCCAAGACCCAAGACGGCCCTGAGGTGTCTGGGAAGACTCCCAGGATGTCTCAAGCGATTCAAGTCGAGGCCTGCTGAGGCGCTGTCGAGGCCCAGGGCCTGGGGCCTCAGGGCTTCGCAAGGGGCGGGGGCCATTCCATTCCAATTGTAGCATCTGTTGGCTCGAGATTGAAGCCCATCGCGCTTGCTTGCTAGCTTGCCAATCCGAGAACGAGCAAGTCCATCCAGAGCGATGGCGGCGGCGGCATCAGCGCAAGAGAACAGTTGGACGTGCCCACAGTCGGTCAAGTTGGCCAACGGGGCGTGGATCAAGGCGCCGTGGTGCGAGTGGCAGGCCGACAAGTCGCAATGGTACTGCCAGATGTGTCATGATGAGATCACCGACGGCCACTTAGCAGGTAAGAAGCATCAGAATCGCCAGATTCTGAATAGCCACCACATTCCATGGTGGAGTAGGAGTCTTCCGAGCGAGATCAAGCAGGCGTGGACGGACCCTCTCAACCGCCTCAGGGGAGCAGACGCAGCAGAACAACCAGGAGACGCAGCAGCAGCAGCAGCTGCTCCAGCACCGAGATCCCCAGGCCCGGACAGACCAGGCAAGGGCCAGGGAGCAGCCAAATTAAACGCCGTGATCATCGAGAAGCTCGACGAGCAGAACATGTTGCTGACCAGCATCGCCAGCAGCAACGAGGAGACCCTCAGCGCCGCGAACCAGACAGCGACCGAACATTCCACGCTGATGCACACCATCATCGAGATACCCGCCGCCGCGATGAACTCAGGGCTGAAGACCCTGACCGACAAGATCGAGGAGACCACCAATGCGGTGCACCAGAGCAAGACCGAGACTGCCACGCTGCTGGAGACAATCGTCGAGGAGCTGCGCGAGAACACTGCCGCCACCCGCGAGCTCACCAGCATGCCGACGACGGCCGCGTGGCCGGGGCCGCGTGGCAGGGGCGCCAGGGCCGCCGAGGCCGCCCGCGAGAAGCAGGAAGCCGAGGCGGCTGCCTCCGGAGCCGAGGCTGCCGAGGCTGCTTCCGGAGCCGAGGTTGCGTTGGGGGGCGCCGCCGCAGTTGCAGCGGGCGACGCCGCGGGCGACGCCGCGAGCCCAGCCAGCCCGGCTACGGCTACCCCAGCTAGCCTGGGTCAGTAGGACGAGTTGTTCGTTTGATTTGAAGGTTTAGATGGTGATTCAGTTCCTTAGTTAGTAACTAGGTAGGTGTGTAGGCCACGACGAAGCAATCTTCGATCGACGAGTCGTTTCTAGTGTGTTTCGTGCGTCAACGACGTCGACGACGATTGGCGATCGACGAAGACGTTTGACGGTTGTGCACAGTCTGTCTTGCATCTTTGAATCTTGCAGCTGCAGCTGCATTTCTGAATCAAGGCTCTCGGCGACGCCGCGCATGCGCCGCGCATGCAGCATGCAGTTTTCGCCATAGCGTTCAGGTTTAAGTGGTCAGGTGCTTGAGCGAGGAGGCTCAGGCACAGAAAACGCCAGGCGCACAGCGCGTCGCACTCGAGAAAAGAGAAGAGTTCGCCCTTGCAGGCCTGTTTGTACCCATCCCAGCTGGGGGAACGCCGTCGGCCTGCGGGCCTGGAGCCTTGGAACATCTATACATGCACAGGTGCTGAAACCCATGTACATTCATCACAAGCACATGCACCTACAAACACACATACACGCAGACAAACACATACACATACACATACACGCACACGAACACATACACAAACACAAACAAGCACAACCACATACACATGCACAGACACGTACCCGTACACATACGCATACGAATACACACATTCATACGCATACACAAACACATACACACACACACACTTGAACCTACACCTACACATGCTCATACGCCTACACATACACGTATACATACACATGCACATTCACATGCGCATGCAAATGAACATGGAAATGCACATGCAAGCGACGGCGCTGCACATGCACATGCACCTCCTCCCCCTCTTCCCCCTCCCCCTCCCTCCTCCACCTCCTGCCTCAGAGCCGGTCGCCTTCGGCTTCGCCGCCGGCTCGGTCGGTTCTCAGCTTTGCCGTCGGGCGGCCCGAGGCAGGTCGCGATGCGCGATGCGAGGCAGGAGGCAAGACTCGGCCCGGTCAGTTAGGTCACCCGCGGGGGCGTGAAGACCCGCTCCTGGCGCCCTTCGGCCCGGGCCGGAGTGTTGCCCCTGCCCAGCTCGGAATCCTCCTCTTCCTCCTCCCTTTCCTCCTCTTCCGCCCTCCGTCTCCTCGTCCCTCGTCCCTCCCATCCTGCTCCTCCTCCTCCTTCGCTTCCTCCCCCCTTTCCTCCTCCTCCTCCGCCCTCCTCCTCCTCCTCCTCCTCCTCCTCCTCCTCCTCCTCCTCCCCCTCTCCTCCCTTTAGCCTTTCCCGGTCCCCTTTCCTCCTCCTCCTCCTCCTCCTTCCTCCTTCCCTCCTCCTCCTGCTGCTGCTTCTGCTCCTCCTCCCCCTCCGCTCGGGGGCCGCGCGGACTTCGCGGGCGCGGCGACCAGGCGCCGCGCCGTCGCGCGGCGCGGTGCGCGAGGCTGCGTAGGTGCGGAGGTGGTTTGCTTGGGTGAATTTCGATGCGCGCCGAGGGAGCGGGCTGGGGGCTGGGGGCTGGGCCCCCCCCTTGGAGGAGGAGGAGGAGGAGGAGGAGGAGGAGGAGGAGGAGGAGGAGGAGGAGGGAGGAGGGAGGAGGAGGAGGAGGAGGAGGTGGACCCCCGAGGTGGAGGGAGGGAGGAGGAGGAGGAGGGGGAGGAGGAGGAGGAGGAGGAGGAGGAGGAGGAGGAGGAGGAGGAGGAGGAGGAGGAGGAGGGAGGAGGACCAGGAGGAGGAGGGGGAGGAGGACGGGAGGAGGAAGAGGAGGACGTTGGCCGGGGGGCAGGCTTTTTAGAGTCGGGGAAGGAAAAACGGCACAAACATAAACTTTCGGAGGTCCGCCGCGGATTTCCTGGATCGGCGCTGGGGCGCTGGCCTCATGTGCTCATGTCATGTGCAGCGCTGGCGCCTCATTTCCTAGATTACGCGCGCGCGCGCCCATGCCTTCCTCGCCCTTTCCTCACTCCCCGAACTCCAAGGCCCAAGGCCCAAGGGTGGCACAGGGGTGGCCCAAGGGGGCTCAGGGCCCCCAAGAATAGGCCTCCCCCGACTCGCTGGATCTCCGCCCCCCCCGAGATCCCCAAGGCCCAAGGAGTGCCTCAAGAAGCCACCAGGAGACCCGCAAGAGGACCCAATACCCAGGCCCAAGACGCCCACGGACCTCCAAGAAGCCACCCTTGGGCCCTGGGGCCCGCCCGATTGGATCTCCACCCCCCGAGATCCGATCGCCCCCCCAAGAGCCAAGAGGTTCCCAAAAGGCCGCCAGGAGACCCCGAAGAAAGCCCCCCCGGGACCCGCTCGATTGGATCTCCACCTCCCCCCAGATCCAGTCACCCCCCCAGGAGGGCCCCAGGAAGCCCCCGAGAGACCCGAAGTTTTGCAGCGCGTGTCTCTACCCGCGCCCAGGCGATCAACATTGAACAGCGCCAGAAGCTCGCGAACAACAAGTTGCCGGTGTGGAAGGAGCAGAACGCCCAGATCCGCGCAGCTTACAAAGTGCCGATGGAGTCGACGCCGTGGACAGGTGACGCGGACCTCCACGGGGTCCCGAGGCGCCCCCGCGTGGACGATATCATCGACCTTTGCTACATCACTCACAGGGACAAGAATCCCAAGTTGAGCAAGGCAGCGTTGTCAAAATATTTGTTCTGTGATTATTCTCAGATGCCTAAGCACCGCCCCGTGAAGAGGGGCCCCATGGCACTGACCTCCACGTCAACAATTTACAGTTACGAGAAAGATTGCACTCTGACAGGTTTCTCTTGCATGCGATTGATGGGTTGGTCGAAGGACAGAGTTGGGTTGCACTCGTTTACCAGCAATGATTACCAGACTTTGGCTGCGGAGTCGTACTCCCTTTCAATTTGTGCACTGTGCATCGGCGTTATGCACGCCAGCCCTTACGGCTCCTGGCACCGCTAGTTAGTAGTTCAGCAGTTACAGCGTCTTTTGGGTTTTCGAAGCGAGCGCGTCTTTTGGGTGTTCGAGGAAGCCCCCGGCCAGCAGCAGCGAGCGCTCAGTAGCGAGCGCGTCTTTTGGGTTTTCGAGGAAGCCCCGGGCCAGCAGCAGAAGCCAGAAGCTAGAAGCCCCAGCCAGCTCCGGGCCAGCCTCGGGAGCGCCGAAGTCGAAGTTTTTTGACGCGGAACGGCGCTCTCCATCAGAAGGCAGCAAGTGGCATTCGAGAAAGCAGTCCGATTGGTCCTCCGTCTACCCCACCTTGCACCTCGTCTGCATCCTCGTCCTCGCCAGCGCCAGTCGCCGTCGTCCTCATCCTCCTCGTCTCCTCGTCTTCTTCGTCGTGCGTCGGCGTCGTCAATCGTCCGTCGTCCTCCATCCGTCCGCCGTCGTCGTCGTCGTCGTCGTCCATGGTCGTCGTTCGCCGTCGTCCGTCATCGTCGTCTGCCGCCGCCGACAGTCGCTGTCAACGTCGTTGCCGCCCACCGCGGGGGGGGGGGGGGGGGGGGGGGGGGGGGGGGCGCCCGCCCGCCGTGGAAAAGTACGTCCCTGTGATGGGGGCGGGGGCAGTTGACTTGTCCTCTCCATCCCGTCTTCAGCGACCCCCAGTCTCTTTCGTTTCCCGTGCGATTGCCTCGAGTCTCGAAGAGGCAGGGGCAGTTGCGGGAGGCGGGCGGGGGAGGACAAGGCACAAGGCACAAGGCCCAAGGCCAAGGCCATCGCTGGGACCCCGAAGATGCTCATAGGAAAAGAAAGAGGGATGAACAACGTGCCAGGGATAATGCGCTCCGTGATCGAGCTGACGAGGCGGAGTTGGCTGCTCAATTCGGTTATTTGCAAGGAGCCGTTCCCGCCCGTGCGCGCCCGTCCTCGGCCTAGAGCCTGGAGGCCCTCGACAGCCTAGGAGCGCGTTGCTTATTGCATCGCGTCCAGTGTTGTTGCCCCACCCGTTCGCTTTACAGCTGGGCCCTAGGCCCCTAGGCCTTCCTCCTCAGCCTCCTCCCTCTCGGTCCTCCTCCTCCTGCTCCTCTGCTGCTGCCCCTCCCCCTCCTCCCTCCTCCTCGTCGCCCTCCTCCTCCGCATCCCTCCTCCTCCCATCGACATCTTGGGCGCTTGTGGCAGTGCCTTTATCCCCTTGATCCTTGATTCAGGTTCAAGGTTCAAGGCGCCGCCCCACGGCGCAGCAGGGCAAAGGGCGGCTTGGGCCTTCCTTGTTGGGCTTGGAGCCATCTTGGGATCTTGGGGCCATCCCGGGGCCAGTTGGGGGGTCGGGCCTTTAAAACAACGCAGAGGACAGGGTTCCAGGAGCCTGAGCACGCTCCACTTCGCGCGTGGATGATGGCTATGGCTGGAGGCGCTGGCGTGTCGAGTCGAGTCGACGGCGATAACGATGGTGACCACGGCGATGATTATGGTGCCCAGCTTCCTCAGCCTCGTCCTCCTTCCTTCTGTCCCTTCCTCGCCCTCCCAGACACTCCTTCCTTCCTCGGCCTTGTCCTCCTCAGATGCCGACGGGGCCAGGGGCCGCTCAGGGAAGCGCGCGGGCCCGCGGGGCGCGCCGCTCAGCGCTTGGCGCCATTGCCCTGCCTCTCCTCACCCATCCTGGGCGTCGCGGCGTCGCAGTGGCTCGAGTTACTCGAGTGATTCGAGGGGCTCCGAGAATGACCACCCCCCCTCGGTCTACAGAGTCTAGGACTCCCAGCTTCGCTCGCGATGGGCGGCAGCAAGAGGAGGTCGGCGGCGGAGGCGGCGGAGCTGTCCGCCCCAGACCTGTTGGGGGAGGACAATGCAGGGCGTAGGTTTTCTGAATCGTTGACGCTGCTCGTAACCCCACCAGCCAATCTAGAGAAGATGCTTCGGCGAGTAGCCTTCAGACAGTGTGGCAGTGTAGGCGGCATGGTTCCGCTGAGTCGTCGAGTCGCGGTCGTCGTCGCAGTCGTCGTCGTCGTCGTCGCGGCGGCGGTGGCGGTCGTCGTCGTCGTCGTCGCGGTCGCCGCTTCGTCAGAAAATTCTTGATTTATGGATGGGGACGTGGTGCCGCTATATCGCTACATATGAAAGCAGGTGCAGCTGGAATCGTCGTCTTCGTCGTCGTCGTCTTCGTCGTCGTCGTCGCCGCCGCCTTGTCGGAAAATCCTTGTTTATGAAGGCGGTATACCGCTGTCTATATGGAAACAGGTGGAGCTGGAATCGTCGTCGTCACGTCGTCGTCGTTTTCGTTGTCCTGGCTATCGTTATCGTCGTCTTCCCCGTCGGCGTCGTCGTCGTCCTCGTCCTCGTCGTCGTGGTCGTGGTCGCAGCCCTGTCGGAGTTTCACTTTGCATGGAGACGGGCTCACCGCTGTAGGGAGAGCTCTGAGGGCCCCGAAGCTCCGACGCGACCCCGAGAGCCAAGAGGGCCCCAAGGCCCAAGGCCCTCCAGCCAGCTGTCTTCTCCCAGAATGGATTCCAGGGGACAGCTGTGGACATGCTGCATGCTTTTTGGAGTCATCGTGGACCCTCCTCGGGCGTTCTCGGAGCCCTCTTGGGGCCCTGTTGGGTCCCTCTTGGAGGCCTCATGGTGCTTCTAGCTTCTAACATCCCTCTGGAGCCCTCTGGAGTGCCCCGGGAGGCCCCCTTGGCCCCAGGGAAGGGCCGTCCTCTTGACAACTGCGGGGCCTCTTGGAGCTCTGCCGGGGCCATCCTGCGGCCCCCCTGGGGCTTCTTGGAGCTCTTTTTTTCTTAAGTCTTAAGTCTTAGGGCCCCCTGTCTGAGCCCCCGTGGGGCAGGCTTAGAATCTTGTGGGGGCTCTCTTTGGTCTCTGGGCCCTCATTGTCAAGCTGCATGCACACTTCCCTGGTCAAGGCGAAGCGGTTAAGGGTTGAGGCAACTCGCCGAAGCACCGCGGGGATACGCGAGGCCTCAATATTTCTGAGGAGTTGGCGGCCCACATGCAGAATGACAAGTGGGGGTCGAGCGCGGGGGGCGACGGCGAAGACATGCCCCCGGATGGCCTCCTCAGCGACGCCGACGGCGGAGAAGATGGTTTGGATGTAGCCAGTTCAGCAGGCGGCAGCCTACGTGCGCCCGCGCCAGCTGAGAAGCGAGCCCGGAGGGGCGCAAGCCCTGCGCCTTCGAGCGTTTCAGGGGCACCAGGGGCTCTGGCACTCGCCGTTCGCCCCCCTCCCGCTCAGCGTCTGCAGCGCCCAGCGCCACCGCCAGCGCAGCGTTCGCGGAAGAGGGCGGTGGGTGCAGAGTCCGCCGACGTGGCCATGACATGCATGATGTGCCTCGGCAACAGTAAGGTGCCTAGCGGGGGGAATTCGGGGAAGGGAAACGCCCCCCCCCCTCCCCCTTCTGCCCTTCTGCGCTTCTGGGGGATGAATTCTTTCTTGACGTCTCGCGTGTCCCCACCAGCCCATCCAACAAAGATGCCCAGGCGAGTTGAAGTGTTTTTTTTTTTTGTGAGAGTCTCTCGGAGGTCTCTTGGAGCCATTGCGGGGCTCTCTTCGGGTCCTCTTGGGGTCCTCTTGGGGCCCTCTTAAGCTCTTTTGGAGCCATCTTGGGGGCTTTTTGGGCCTCTTCGGGGGCGGGGGGGGGGGGGGGGTCTGGGAAGTCTCTTGGGGCCGTTTTGGGCGCCATAGTTCAAAAGAAGAGGGGTTATCAATTCAGGTCCTCCCTCGGAGGCTCAAAAAGACCTTATTGGGGCCCTCTTGGGGCGCTCTTGGGGCGTTCTTGGGCGCTCTTTGGGGCCCTCTTGGGGCCCTCTCGGGCTCCTCCTGGGGCTCTCTTGGGTCATCTTTGGACGATCTTGGCGCTTCCAAAGCCCATCTTGACGATCTTGACGCTTCCAAAAAGAGAGAAAGCCAAAGACATTGATTTTCTTGAGGATTTGGTGACATGTTGGCCTCTTGGGGGGGTCCTTGGAGGACTCGCGAGCCCTTGCAACCGTCTTGGGGGCATATCGAGGCTTCTTGGAGGTATGTCGGGGACTATCTTGAGCCATCTTGAGCTGTCTTGAGCCATCTTGGTCGCCATCTTGGACTATCCGAGGCCCTCTTGGCGCCATCTTGGGCGATTTGGGGGGCCTCTAGGCCTCGCCCCCCCCCCCCCCCCCCCCCCCAGGCCCAGGGGGGGGGTAGGGGGGGGGGGGGGGGGGGGGGCAAAGGGCAGGCCCCTCCCCCGAGCAGGGGTAGGAGGGGTTGTGGAAAGAAAGAAGACAAAGTTTGTGAAGCCACCTGCGCCCAGAGGGCTGGCGGAATTTTGAACGAGGGCAGATGGGGCAATGGGCAATGACAACGGGGGCCAGGATCGACGTCCGAGAATCCTGGGTGGGCGCTTTTGAGATTTTGAGGTTTGAGGACCGATGATTGGGAGGATGAGGAGGAGGCGGATTCTGGGAGCGAGGTAAGGGGCGTCTGGCGAGGGTCGATGGACCGTGCGCCGAGGATCGAGTCGCGATTCCCTTGACTCTGCTACCCCCCAGGTGCTGAAATGGTTCGTTTACTTGGACGTTCCCGGCAAGTTCGACTCCCAGGGCAAGCAGGTGCAGGTCGGAACAGAGGAGTTGTGCTGGGGCTGCGGCTTAGATTGCGACGCGTACCCCTTGATGACCCCAGAGCAAATCAGGGACAAGTGTAAGAGAGATCCTTCTTGGGGCCGCGTCTTCCGCGTGCAGTGCACGAGCTTGGTATCTACAGTCCAGCGCCTCATCCGCCAGTCGAACGTGTTCTCCACCCACGACGTCGGCCTCGAGGTATCGATCGTGCGCGCGCTCGTTCCGACTCGCTGCTTCACCGACAAGATGAAGAACGCTAACCTTCTGAAAACAACGCCAGTGGAAATGCCGTCGCCAGACGGTGGCAAGGACATCGGTGGTTACTTAGTCAGTAAGGACCAGCTGCCCAGCGACGTCTTCCACTACGACGTGATGCTCATGGCGAGGAAGGGCTCTACGCTGCAACACATCATAGTGTGCCCCGAGGATCTGATCCGGCCCGGCCAGGCGCAGGACACGTTCACCAAGCAGACGATGACATCGGCGCAGCGACGGCCCAAGGCATTGCGGATCGAGAATTTCCCCAAGTTGGACACGTGGGGGGAACTACAAGACAAGGCTGCCCAGGTAGAGAAAGATCTGAAAGTTGCTGAGCAGGCCCGCGGCATCGTTGAGCACGCGGCCTTTGCACCACAAGAGGGGGTCAGCCGCGTCACAGCTGGGCGATTTGGCGGCGATGAGGACGCCGAGGCCCCTCCCCCCGGCGACGCCGAGGCCGGGGGGGCCCGCAGGAGGTCAGCCAGAGGCGCTCCGACGATGCCCGCCTGCCGCGAGCCCAGGAGGGCGCCGCTGCGAGCGTCGGGAGCGGCGGCGGCGTCCCGCAAAGCCAGCGGCGGCAGCGGAGGAAGTGCACCAGACTCTGCAGACGCCCTGCTGCTGTTGGCCGCGGACGACGCAGTTCTGCCAGGGCCAGTTCCCAGCGCAGCGGAGGACGACGACGATAGCTTGGGCATCGACTTCACGGACATCATCAAAGGTGGTAATTGGGGCAGAGTGCTCCGCCCCGTGGCGCCCCTAGCGGCCCTAGCGGCTAGCCCTAGCGCCTAGCGGCTAGCGGCTAGCGTCGCATTGCTCTGTTCTGCGGTGATCGAGTTTTTGTTGTTATGTCTTTCTCTACTTCTCTTTATACCTCTCCTTCCATCTTCGTCTCTTCGTCTCTGTCGTCGTCGCCGTCGTCGTCGTATGCGTTGACGTCGTCGTCGTCGTCGAAGTCGATGTGGTCGTCGTCTCCGGGGTCGAAGTCGGAAGTCGAAGTCGTCTTCCATCTTGGTCTCTTGGGGTAGGGTCTGGGTTAGGGGTTCGGGGGTAGGGGTTAGGGTACTTACTTCGATTTCAGCAAATTGTTTCAAGGTATCTGGGTGTTGGTATCGGGGTAGGGTCTCAGGGTCTTTTGCCAGGGTCTCAGGATCGTGTAGTTCAGCCAGGATCGTAGAGCCCGGCTTAGGGTCCCAGGTTCCTGGCCTCATTGTCGAAGTGCGATATACAGTGGGCCGCGCGCGATCCACGATCTGCGAATGGCCATCCGGCCTTTCGGTCCACAGCGCGACGTCGCGCTAAGATGCGGGAGAAGCTGAAAACATTGAACGAGGAGACCACCGAGTACATCCATCTCAATCTCGTGATTCAAGATGCAGACGCCTGCAAGACGCTGCAGCTCCCAGGTATGCGAACCGTGGGCATCCGCGAGCTGACGCAGGCCGCGAAGTTGCTCGAGAGGAACAGCTTCGATCTGTCGGCCCAGCATGTCATGGAGATCACGTCGAGGCTAGTGGTCGCCAAGTTCGGCATCTTTGACGCGAGCAAGGTCAAAGATTGGGCCGAGTCCGCGTGGCCGTTTCGAGCGGATGAGCGTGTTGGAGACCCATGGGTTTCCGATGATGCAACATTTTCGTCAGCTTGGGTCTACTTCCAGCAACAGGCGGCCAAGGACAAGGCCCTGGCTGACGATCCAGAGGCAGTGACCAAATTGGAGATGAATTTCAACAAGGTCTGGTACGAGGCCATCTTCGCGGAGACATGGGTGCGAGCGTTTCTGGCAGCAGGGAAGGAGAATAGCTCCGGAGAGGACCTCTTGCGCTGCGCCTCAGCGCTGCTCGATGAGTTCGAGCTGGGCATCCCTGGGGACAAGCTCCCAGCGTGGGCCAGCGCCGCCGTGAACGTCTGCAAAGCCGTCGTCGCCTTGATCAGTCCTATCCCCGGCTTGTACGGCGCAAAGCTGACGGACGTCAAGTATCTCATGCCCGAGGGGAAGACGACCCCGATGACCCGCGACCTCGGCATGGCTGGCAACATTATGTTCAACCAGGTGAAGGCCATGCCGATCTGGGAGACGCGCAAGGAAAGCTACACCCTGGCGGCTGGGGCCGAGGTCTCTGAGGGCGTCATCTCGCGGGAGATGATGGACAAGGCTCGCGCGTGTTTGACGCCTCCTCCAGCGGAGCACGGCGGCGCGGGCCAGGTTGCCCCGAGCGGCAAGATTGAGTTGCTCAATCAGTATTGCGAGATGAAGGGCAGCTTCTCGGGGTTGCGGCCAGACGCGACGTGCATCTTGGAGGCTGACATGCTGAAGATCATGCAGCAGGATTGGGACACCTGCAAGGACAACGATGAATTCCTGGGCGGCGTGTCCAGTAAATACGTCTCCACCCTCGCTATCATGAGCGTCGACGGCGCGTCTAAGTTGCACCATGAGATTTCAGATACTCGGAGACAGGTCCGTTTCGCGTCGTCCGCGCAGGCGTTCAAGCTGGCGCTGCAGTCCTTCGTCACCAACCCCTCCGAAGACTTGCTGAAGCAGGTCACCAGCAGTGGCTAGGCGGCTTCTGGAGGGGACCTTCCCGAGGAGACGTTTGGCCTTTGGAGTCAAGCCTTGGGCATCGTGGCGCTCAACCTTCTCACTCCGGAGGATGTGCGCGAGAGCAGCGCGTGCGCTGGCCAGTGGGAGTGCTTGAAGTTATGCCAGGGGTGTCCGCAAGTGAACAAGCTCCGGATGTCGCATGGCAATTTCGACTTGCAGTGTTACACGAGACTTTCGGGTGGCCTGCGAACGCTGTGCAAGGCGATGGACCGCGCAGACAGCGTCATGAAACAGTCGACTTCCAGCGTGGAGGAGAAAATCAAAAGCGTCGACCACTACTTCGACATTTACACGACGTTGCCGAAGACGCTCGCGAAGATGGGCCTTGATGAGATGGTAGACGCACCATTCGACAAGGCGTGGAAGGAACTCCTCCCGCGGGTCACCACCTACATCTCCAAGCACGAGGCGCCCCTGAGGGAGTGGTGTAAGAGTCTCTTGATTCGCGAGGCGGGCAACCTGATGTGCGCCATCCACTCGGCCGAGCAGGTTGTCCACGGGGCCCCGGGAGGCGATCCGCGGGACAAACACTTCGTGGAAAACGGGGATCAGCACATCGTCGACCACTTCAAGGCCACGCTGAACACCGTGGACTTCAACCAAATATCTGCCGCCAAGGTCGACGTGAAGAAGGCTGACATCGGGAATGGCGCGTGAGCCCTCGATGCCCTCCCTCTTCCCCTCAGCCCGTTCCTCTCCCTCTGTGCCCCCCTCGCCATCTTCCTCCCCTACTCAGCCCTACTCCTCCTTCATTCCCCCCTCGCCCTCCATCTCCAGTTCGCCCGCCTCTTCCAGCGCGCCCCGCCTTGCCAACGCGGCGTCGAGGGCGCGCGCGTCGTTTCTAGGCTGAGAGCATTTGGGATGCCCTCGCCAAGAAGATGTCGGCGACGTCGGCCTTCCCCGGTCTTTCGGACATCGTGCTGGCCGAGGTTGGCGACGGGGGCGCGCCCTTGACGACCATGGCGTTGCAGACCATCAATCGCGCAGAGATCACGAACGTCGAGGTGCTCGTCCTCAGGACGGCCATCAAGTCCAAGAACCCCAAGAAAAATATCGAGGGCACCTTGGCGGAGTGGACCCAGACTTGGAAAGAGGACGCCAAGGGGATGATCAGCTGCCACGTCGCGAAGATGGTGACCGACGAGGCTTACCCTGGACCCTGAGTAGGCCAACTCCTCGCCCGGAGGGGGGCAGGTCGACCTCAGGTGGATTGGCTGACTGGTCGGGATGACTCGAGGGTCAAGGGCCGAAGGGCCTAAGGGCCTTAGGCCCTTCGGCCCTTCGGCCCTCGACCCTCGAGTCGCCCCCTGGGGGGGTTTTGGCGCGAGGTTTGGGGGGGCTCGGGGCTCGGGGCCCCCAGGGCCCCAGGGGCGAGGATGCGCAGAGGGCGGAGGCTTCTGAGAAGCCTCTTCCGCTCTTCCGCTCATTTCCTTCTTATTTCTCCTTCTCCTGTCTCCTCCTCCCCCGCTGCGTCCGCATCCCTCGCTCTAGTCCCTCGAGCCTCTCTAGTATCTAGTAGCCCTCCTCAGCTCTCCCTCCCTCATGCCCCCCCCGTTTGTCAGGCGTTTTTCCCCGTTCCCCCCCGCGCCGCCCGGGGGGGAAGGGGTGGGGGGGGCGGCTCGGCCCAGCCATGCCAGTCCGCCTCCCCGCGCGGTCGCGAGTGATCGCGAATTCGAGTTTGGGGGTTTGGGGCTTGCGGCCCTGGCGGTGGCGGGGGCACGGGCGGCCGCTGAACGAGGCCGTCGGCCGTCAGAGGCAAAGACAGAGAAGTCATCGCCATCGTCAATGCATCGCCACATCGCGTTGCCATCATTACCCTGCCACGAGGAGGAGGAGGAGGAGGAGGAGGAGAGGAGGAGGACGAGGAAAGGGAGGAGGAGGAGGGGGAGGATGGGGGGGGGACGAGGGAGAGAGAGAGAGAGAGAGAGAGAGAGAGCCCTAGGTCTGCCGCGGATTTCCAGGGTCGGCGCTGCCCCCTCCCGGCAGCCCCCGCGAGGGCCGCTCCTCCAAAAGAGAGCACAGCACAGCAAGAGGGCTCTGGAGAGAGAGAGAGAGAGAGAGAGAGAGAGAGATACGTTAAGGTGTTTAGGTTACTACGTCGTATAGCGTACAGTCAAAAGCCGCATGCGAAGTGCATGTTCTGTGTATCGCGATAGTATCGTGATAGTATCTACATACGTTTGCATCGCGTATTCCCGCAGTATCGCGATAGTATCTACATGCGCTTGCATCGCGTATCCCCCGTGTATCGTAATAGTATCTAGATACGTTTGCAGCGCCAAACCTATCCAGGAGTCGTATTGGTTTTGTATTGTTTTCCTATCGGGTATTATTTACAAATATCATCGTGCGTGGGCCTTCTCAAGAACGTAAGTATAGGCTTCTCTCTGCAGTTAAGGCGGCCTACCCATCCCTCATGGTCAGGAATGTGATCGATGATGCATCCATGCAGTCTATTGGTACGGTGATGTTTGCGGGGGGGGGGGGGGAGGGGGGGGGGGGGGGGGGGGGGGCAGCTGGGTGGAGCTGGGGTGATGCTTAAGGGAGGGTTTGAGAAACTTGAGCTTGTACTATCGGGGAAAAGACCAAGTGCATATCCTCGTGCAAAGAATTAGATGTTGTGCTCAGCGGTATGTGGGGTCAGTATGGGTTCAAGTCTCAAGTTGCTGTCCGTTCGTTGGGGTGTGACGCAGTGGCGAGACGCCTACGGCGAAACCCTACCGCACGCGCTCGGCTTTTGAAGGCATCTAAGCGGTCCAGAAGATTGTTGAGATTGAAGAATGCAGGTGCTTTTGTTGGCAACCTTCAGCGCGCTGGACCCCAAGCTGCAGGGTTCTGGGGATATGCGGTGGCAGGGCTGTGCCCTAAGCAGTTGCACGCCATGAGACTTGCAGCATCACGCAGTCTGACCAAGGACAAGTCGGGGGCCCTCATGTCGTTCAGGCTCAGGTTGCACCCAGTCGGAGCCCGTATGGACCCTTATGTTACTTACCATACACATGTGGTCTTACAGTGGTGTAGGGCGATCTGGGATGGTTCTCCTGGGCTGGATGTTATGCAGTTGGTATTTGAGAAAGCTGTGGGCGACCTCTGGCAGGCCAAGAGACCCTGGAATATCTGTACCAGTCCTGCACACGTATATTTGCTCACGCTGCGAGAGTTAGGTTGGACGCCTACCTCAGCAAGACAGGTCTCGACTGCTCAAGGTGAAGTGGTTGACCTGCTGTCTCTATCGACTCTAGTGGTTAGCAGTCTTGCGCAGCGTGATGCAGGACACTGGGCGGACAAACGTGCCCCTTCTAAGGTCTAAGCTCAACGGTGTCTGGTGTAGGCCTGTTCTGTGGGAAGGGGCTAGGGACCTTCTGAAGATTGGGTGTAAGGAAGTCTGGGGACAGCACCATCAAGCGTGTGTGAAGAATGTGTTCGCTCTAGGTACCTGGACTCAGGCTCGCCTTAAGGACCACGGGCTGGCCGATGACGACATCTGCCAGCTGTGCCACACCAGCAAGGGTACTCTGTTTCACAGGAGGTTCGAGTGCGAAGCATTTGACGGAGATAGACGTCAATCTGTGTCCGCCGCATGTTCCGCTGCTGCGAGAAGGGCCAAGGAATGGGGTCAGGATCTTGAGAAATATGCTGCTGGGGTGCTTCCTCACTCTTGAGAACTGATCCCTCCTCCTCTCTCTCTGTCTGAGTGTCAAGTGTTTTGGTTTAACAAGCCAGCCTCTGGTAGGCTCAGTGGTAGAATTTTCACTGGTGGATCAGCGATCAACCCCCAGTGCGAAGATATCCGCAGAGCGGGATGGAGTTTGGTCCAAACCAACGAATTCGGTGATGTGGTTTCAGCGGGCTATGGGCCTGTGCCTCGCGAAGAGGCCCCGTGGCAACAGGCCCGTGATGGTGAGGACTACGCCCACAGAATGGCGTCAGAGCTTGTTGGCCCGTTTTCTGACAACACGTTTTTCACTGACTGCCAGGGGACCCTTGGTTGTGTTTTGGACAGGGCCAGTAGTTGGTCTTCCCAGAACCCGCGGGCCCATCTCTGGACCAAGGTTTGGCATGTTTTGAGAATGGTGTGTCTGTTTTTAAAGTAAAGGGGCATGCTAGTGTAGTTGATGTTATCAATGGTAGCTGCTCGGAGGCTGAGCGACTAGGTAATAAGCATGCCGACAGATTTGCCAAGCTCGGAGCTGCGTGCCACCCTCTGCCTGAGCAGCTCCTTGCTATCCGTTCT
The DNA here is from genome assembly GCA_963575745.1 of Prorocentrum cordatum. Classification (NCBI taxonomy): domain Eukaryota; class Dinophyceae; order Prorocentrales; family Prorocentraceae; genus Prorocentrum; species Prorocentrum cordatum. The sequence goes on along the minus strand of CAUYUJ010014429.1, from coordinate 70,967 downwards.
GCGCTGGTTGAGCATCAGAAGGAGCTGCTCCGATGGGGTGGCATGCAAGATGTCATGATGGCTGACAGAGGCTGGCAGGATTCGTCTGGCTTCCCTGAGCCCGTTGAGGTGAGCGGAAGCAACGAGTACGAGCCCCAGCCCCAGCCATCCAAATCTTCTTCTGCCAGGCTGTTTGCGCGTCTTTGCAAGGAAGGCCGTCGGAGGTGGGCACCACGTGTCGATTTCAAGGTGCCCCTGCTCTCTGACACGGCCGAAGGTCTTCCTGATGTGGTTTTAAGCGAGACCACCCTCTTGTCCCGACTGCAGGGCCACAGCCTTTGCAAAGCGAAGGTTTTCGTCAGGGACGGTGGGAGGGCGGCTGGGAGCGGGTGGGTGATCTGCTGCTTGAAGTGTGGTGGATATGCATGGTTAGGTGTCATGTCCCTTGCTGGCAACTGTCAAGGCCAGCCGAGGACGAATGACCTCAGACGACACAGATCGAGGTTCCTTCGTGGTGAGTTTCCCTCGTGGGCGAAGCAATATGCAGGGTAGACTGTTTCTGGGCATGGTTCCCCGTCCCCCTTGGACCTGCCGGCCCTTCTCAGGGCCGCTCACAGAGGGATCCTGGTCAGGCGTGCTGATGACAACGATCATGCCGCCCATGATCCAGGCCGGTGGGAGGAAAGTTGGGGCCCTGCCCAGCTCCTCTCAAGGTGTGGCCTGGTGTTCCCCGCTCAGCAGTGACACGTAACTTGTTGAGTGAGTTTTGTGTTTGGGGCGGCTGGCACTCGACGGCCTCTTCCATTGAGTGCCGTACAGTACCGGTATCTTACCGCCCGGTTTGGGGGTTTGAGCCTCTAGGTCGTGTTCCGACCCCCTCTTATGCCGCAGTTGCGGCTGGGTCCTCTGGCGCCAGCGGAAGCGGCGCGTGGAGGGCGGAGGACCCCGCGAGGGAGTGGAGGGCGGGATGGCGCGCTGATGAGTGGTCGAGCTGGGCAGGATGGCGCGCTGATGAGCAGAAGTGGTTTGATGATAATCGCGCCGCAGTTGCGGACAATGCCACGGAGGGTTCGCCTCCTAATCGCATGTGGGCGGGCATGCCCGACCAGACGCAGAACGCGGGCCACGCGGGGCCGTGGAACGACCGCGCTCCCTGGACCTACGAAACGACACGTTGGTAATGGCCGCAGTTGCGGGCAAGTGCAGCAGAAGGTTTGCGGCCGCAGTTGCGGGCAAGCGCAGCAGAAGGTTTGTGGCCGCAGTTGCGGACAGCGCTTCGTCGAGACAAGTTGGCAAATCATCATTGACGTCATCGCCATCTTCTTCATCGATCGCCATCACCACCATCATCCTGCAGCTGCTGCCCCTCATGTCGCCTCGCGAGGTAAGCGTTCAAAGCAGTCCCAGGGGACTGCTTTGAAGACTGCCTTGTAGCGTTCAAATCAGTCCCAGGGGACTGCTTTGAAACGACCTCTCGTCCTCATTATAAGGGCTCCTGGATTAGAGCAACACTTCGAAAACAACCCGCCCTCAATCCGTTAAACGTTTCTGCATGCCGTTGAAACAATGCGCACGGCGCTAAGGCGAGAGCCACATGTTGAAAACCATCCGCCCTCCATGTGTGAAGCTGTTGTCGGCGGTTTGGCTCCAGGCTCGTACATGGTGAGAAAGTCTCAGGCGAGACGCCTGGCCCGCCTTTTCCGACTGGCCTCGGGGTGCGACAGGGAGGATTTCAGAGATGGAAATAATGGAGGATGAGGGTGAGGGGGAGGAGTAGGAATAGGCGGATGAGGAAAAGGAGGAGGAGGAAGAAGGCCAGCAGAAAAACCAGAAGCCTCTTGGATGCCTTTCGGAGCCTCTTCGGATTTCTTCCGAGAGTTGCTTGGAGTCCTTTTGGGGCGTTTTGAGCGTATCCTGGCAGTCCCAGGGACCGCTGAGGGCGCCTTGGGCGCCTCTGGTGAGCCTTTGGGAGGATTTGTGTTGGGGCATCTTTGGGGCATCATCTTGGGGCCCCCTTGGTCTCTGAGTGGCCTCTTGGGGCCTCCTGGGCACCTCGTGGCCGTCTTGCGGCACCCTGGGGAGCCTCGGAGGCCATCTTTGGGGCCATTTTGGAGGAGATCGCTCAGAGGAGGAGAGCTCCTTAATTGAGGGCCCCCCTCCCAGGAGGCCAAACATTTGCCAAAACCTGTGTACATAAAATCAATCCGCATCCATTTTGGCTCAAGTCATGTTGGCTTAAGCCCCCGGCCAACGCCAGCGCTGGGTGTGCCCAGTCGGATATCTCGCTGGTCGCGGGCGCGGCCAGAACAGCACTGCTTCAATGCATAAATCATGGTTGGGCTGCGCGGACGTCGAAAACCTAGCCGACACGCCGATAGAACAGCCCGGACAGGACCCTCGTTCCTGTCGCCCCCCACCCCACGAGTTCCGCACACTGTTGACGAAGTTGCTTGTGGCCCACAACCTCGAGGTGAGCTACCTCGAGGAAGAAATCTCGAGGCTGTCGAACCAGCAGAACGATGAATCGGTACGAAATCGGCCCAAGGGCACGCCCCACGGGCGCGCCCCGGACGCACGCCCGGGGGACACGCCCGCGGGCGCGCCCCCGCGGGGCACCACGAGGACGCCCCGCGACGAGCACAGCGACGCCCACCGCGACGCCCAACCCAGCCAGGCCAGAGGCATCAGCGAGCCCCCATCAGCAGCGCACGACAGCCGATTCCCGCGCGTGCACGACGCCCAGCAGCACCGCGCGCCCACAGGCAACGCCGCGGCGCGGGACAGCCAGCCCAATCTCAGAGTTCCGCCCGAAGTCTCCTTCAGCAGCGACGGGTCAGAGAGCGTCGAGGAGGACAAGCCTCCAAGTTTGTCCCCGAGAGGACGTTCGGCGGATGCGGCAAGCCAGGATGATTGTGAGGACGAGGCTGTGGGTCAGCTCGGCCGCGGCCAGTACGTGTGGCAGTGGCAGCGCACCAAGGGTGGCTTTCGTAACTACACTGCGGATCAGAATGACCAGATCGAGAAGGCCTACCAGCGCGGCCAGTCCAGGGTGCGCATCAAGAGCGGGCAGGATGGTAAGACGGTGATGGAGATTTTCTTCGTCGATATGGTCCAGTTGGACCCCAAGGCACGTAACATCCTGAGCGTTCGCCGGGTTGGTGTCAAGGTTTGGTACGTCGAGTGGAGGCGTCATGCCCACGCCATGGCGAGGTCGATTTTCCATGGCGGGTCACGCTGGGAGTCCTACGAGAAGTACAAGAAGCGCCAGCACGGCTTGCTCGGAATAGGTGAAGGAGAAAAGGAGGGTGACCTGTCTGTTCAGTCACCTCGGGCCAGTCGGCACATTTTCCAGTCAAATTGTTTATTCTGAAAAAGCCGACAACATCTGCACTAGGATTACTGAGAGCTCCGTCTTTTTCGTGGTCGCGATGCTATTGACGTTGCTGAACCTGCTATGGATCGGGATCAGCACGGAGCTTGGCGAGTTCAACCAGAGTTTGTGGAATCGGGGCACAGAGTCCATTATAATCGAGCATATCTTCACGCTTTACAGTATTGTCGAGATCGTGCTCCAAATCATGAGCATGAAGCACAGGTCAAAGTGCTTTTTCAGCCCCTGGTTCCGCCTTGACGCAGCGTGCACTGTTGCAATCGTGCTGGAGGTTCTCGTGGCCCCCCACGTGCCAGCCGCCGCAGGTTCCCTGCTCGCCTACCAGGTGCTGCGACTGACGCGGCTGGCGTGGCTGCTCAAGTTGACGCGCGCAAGGCGGGGCGTGGGGACTATTCTGAACGGGATGGCCAGTGGCATGCGCTCGGCGGCTGACGTCTGGATCCTTATCGCCGTCCTCCTGTACACCTGTGGCGTGCTGCTCACCGCCACCAGCCATCGCAGCGAGCATCTGAGGGAGCGGTACTTCGGGTCTGTGGGTCACACGATCTTGTCGCTGCTTTCCCACGGCGTTGCCATGGACGGTCTTAGTGAATTCTTCGACGACTTGCGTGCTCATCACGCGATCTTCGAAGCGTCGGTGTTTGCCACGTTCGTGTTCCTGACCTATTTCGGGCTGTTGAACATGCTTGTTGGTTTTTTTTTTTTGTAACGTCGCTATTGAAACAAGGCTGCACGATAAGGACATAGAGGAGATTGCTTACCTCGAGCGCCATCTTGAGGGGGTCGTCAAGTGTTACATGGATGACTACGGTGACCGGCATATTAATAATGGTACGTTCCAGCTGATCAGGCAGAACGCCGACGTGCTAGAAACTCTTCGAGAGTGTGGGACCGACGTCGACGGGCTCTTGATGTTGACCGAGGTCTTGTTTCCTACTGAAGACTCCGTGATTACATATCAAGAGTTTTTCTTTGTCATCGTGCGCCTCCGTAAGGGAAAGCCCGTGAGCATGTCTGAGGTCATCGGGCTTCAGGAGTGCATGAAAGCGAAGATGGATCAGCTCGATGAGAGTATTCGAGACGGAATGCAATTGGAGAGCAGAGAGGCGTCAAGGGTTGGCAGCGCCGTTGACGCAGATAGAGTGCGCCGCAGGGTCACGCAGTTGCCCGCAGAGGTACGCCCCGAGGATCGAATGTCTGTGATGACTCCTGTTCGAGAAAGCGTGAATTCTTCGAAATCTCCACACACTCCAGAAAGTTTATCGCTACTCAAGCCTCAGTCCCAGGCAGACAAGATACGCAAGAATTGGATCAGCAACTTGGGGGATTCTCGGCAGCGCTCCTTCTGAGGCCCTCCGAGCGCCCACCCACGCATATCACGGGAATGCGCCGCAGCGGTATTCCGTCCTTTCTCCTTCTCCTCTCGCTTTTCCTGTCGCCGCACTACCGGCCAGCCAGCCAGCCAGCCGTGTGGCCTAGGCATTGCTTTCAATGCCAGCTGATGTCGTATCAGCAATCTCAATCTGAATGCTTGCGTAGAGGATTGGCACCAAAGAGTGCATCGGACGTTCGGCAGTCCCCGGGCGCGCCCACCAGGTCGCGCGTAAGGTTTTTGTTCCCCACATGTTTCGTAGGGTTATGGTTTTCTTCCCTGCCGCGGCGCACCCGCGTCTCCTCACCTCCCCTCCTCCCTCTTCTTCCTCTCCTCCCCCGGCTCCTCTTCCCTCCTCCCTCATCCCGCCTCCCGCCTCCCGCTGCTGCGCCTCTGGCCGCGCTGAACGGGCACGCAATCGACCTTGGAAACCGCAGTGGGTTTAAAACCCTTGTTTCGGGATACTACACTCCGCGAGGGTCGCCCAACTGGGCGGCAGGAGGGCGCTGATTAATCACGGCCGTGGGGGCCCTGCTCTGCAGGCCCCCGTGCGCCTACAGCACTGCGCTGGCCGTCGCGGGTGCGACCCCTTCAGCGTGGCCCTGCGGCACTGCGCCGCGTCTTTCGCCGAGGCCTCCAGTTTGCGGCTGGCGAGGTCACGGCCTCGGCCGCGGCTTGCGACCGACGCGGTGCAGGCCGCGTTGCATATATTTGGTCTAACTGGAAAAAATTAGCCTGGCGAAGGACCCAACCATATGCAGTTGTGAATGCCGCAATTGTGCTGGGTGGTGGCGGACGCATGCGGGCGGTGCCACTGGGACCTTCGGTGGAGCTCCCTATGGGGCCACGAAACGCTGTACTGGGTGGGCGAGACGCGGTCAGCAAGGGCTGTGCTGCGTGGTGGCGGACGCATGCGAGCGGTGCCACTGGGACCTTCGGTGGAGCTCCCTATGGGGCCACGAAACGCTGTACTGGGTGGGTGAAACGCAGGCAGGGAGCAAGGGCTGTGCAGGGTGGTGGCGGACGCATGCGGGCGGTGCCGCTGGGACCTTTGGTGGAGCTCCTATAGGGCTACGAAGCGCTGTTCTGGGTGGGTGAAGCGCAGGGAACAAGGGCTGTGCTGGGTGGTGGCGGACGCAAGCGGGCAGTGCCACTGGGACCTTTGGTGGAGCCCCCTATGGGGCCACGAAACGTGCGAGGGGTGTGCCAGAATGGGGTGTGGAACCGCATGCCAGCGCAGCCACTAGGGCCTTCGGTGGAGCTCCCTATGGAGCCACGAAGCGTGTGAGGGGTGTGCCGAAATGGGGGATGGAACCGCATGCGAGCGCAGCCACTGGGGCCTTCGGTGGAGCTCCCTATGGGGCCACGAGACGTGTGAAGGGCGTGCCGAAAAAAGGGGGTGGAACCGCATGCGAGCGCAGCCACTGGGGCCTTCGGTGGAGCTCTCTATGGGGCCACGAACCGTGTGAGGGGTGTGCCGAAATGGAGGGGGGGGAACCACATGCGAGCGCAGCCACTGGGGCGTTCGGTGGAGCTCCCCATGGAGCCACCCACGAAGCGTGTGAGGGGTGTGCCAGAATGGGGGGTGGAACCGCATGCGAGCGCAGCCACTGGAGCGTTCGGTGGAGCTCCCTATGGGGCCACGAAACGTGTGAGGGGTGTGCCAGAATGGGGGGTGGAACCGCATGCGGGCGCAGCCACTGGGGCCTTCGGTGGAGCTCCCTATGGGGCCACGAAACGTGTGAAGGGTGTGCCGAAATGGGGTGGGGAACCGCATGCGGGCGCAGCCACTGGGGCCTTCGGTGGAGCTCCCTATGGGGCCACGAAACGTGTGAGGGGTGTGCCAGAAATGGGTGGTGTGGAACCGCATGCGGGCGCAGCCACTGGGGCCTTCGGTGGAGCTCCCTATGGGGCCACGAAACGTGTGAGGGGTGTGCCAGAATGGGGGGTGGAACCGCATGCGGGCGCAGCCACTGGGGCCTTCGGTGGAGCTCCCTATGGGGCCACGAAACGTGTGAGGGGTGTGCCAGAATGGGGGGTGGAACCGCATGCGGGCGCAGCCACTGGGGCCTTCGGTGGAGCTCCCTATGGGGCCACGAAACGTGTGAGGGGTGTGCCAGAATGGGGGGTGCGCATGCGGGCGCAGCCACTGGGGCCTTCGGTGGAGCTCCTATGGGGCCACAAAACGTGTGAGGGTGTGCCAGAATGGGGGGTGAACCGCATGCGGAGGGTGGAATTTGGTGCTTGAGGCATCTTGCGAATCTTGTGCCCTCCCGGGTCCATTTTTGGGGTCGGACCTTTTTAAAGCACGCAGGAGGAAACAGGTTGGCCAGGGGCCTGAGTCACGTCCACTTCGACGCTCCACTTCGCGCGTGGATGATGGCTATGGCTGGAGGCGCTGGCGTGTCGAGTCGAGTCGACGGCGATAACGATGGTGACCACGGCGATGATTATGATGCCCAGCTTCCTCAGCCTCGTCCTCCTTCCTTCTGTCCCTTCCTCGCCCTCCCAGACACTCCTTCCTTCCTCGGCCTTGTCCTCCTCAGATGCCGACGGGGCCAGGGGCCGCTCAGGGAAGCGCACGGGCCCGCGGGGCGCGCCGCTCAGCGCTTGGCGCCATCGCCCTGCCTCTCCTCACCCATCCTGGGCGTCGCGGCGTCGCAGTGGCTCGAGTTACTCGAGTGATTCGAGGGGCTCCGAGAATGACCACCCCCCTCGGTCTACAGAGTCTAGGACTCCCAGCGTCGCTCGCGATGGGCGGCAGCAAGAGGAGGTCGGCGGCGGAGGCGGCGGAGCTGTCCGCCCCAGACCTGTTGGGGGAGGACAATGCAGGGCGTAGGTTTTCTGAATCGTTGACGCTGCTCGTAACCCCACCAGCCAATCTAGAGAAGATGCTTCGGCGAGTAGCCTTCAGACAGTGTGGCAGTGTAGGCGGCATGGTTCCGCTGAGTCGTCGAGTCGTGGTCGTCGTCGCAGTCGTCGTCGTCGTCGTCGTCGTCGCGGCGGCGGTGGCGGTCGTCGTCGTCGTCGTCGCGGTCGCCGCTTCGTCCGAATATCATTGATTTATGGATGGGGACGTGGTGCCGCTATATCGCTACATATGAAAGCAGGTGCAGCTGGAATCGTCGTCTTCGTCGTCGTCGTCTTCGTCGTCGTCGTCGCCGCCGCCTTGTCGGAAAATCCTTGTTTATGAAGGCGGTATACCGCTGTCTATATGGAAACAGGTGGAGCTGGAATCGTCGTCGTCACGTCGTCGTCGTTTTCGTTGTCCTGGCCATCGTTATCGTCGTCTTCTTCGTCGGCGTCGTCGTCGTCCCCGTCGTCGTCGTCGTGGTCGTGGTCGCAGCCCTGTCGGAGTTTCACTTTGCATGAAGACGGGCTCACCGCTGTAGGGAGAGCTCTGAGGGCCCCGAAGCTCCGACGCGACCCCGAGAGCCAAGAGGGCCCCAAGGCCCAAGGCCCTCCAGCCAGCTGTCTTCTCCCAGAATGGGTTCCAGGGGACAGCTGTGGACATGCTGCATGCTTCTTGGAGTCATCGTGGACCCTCCTCGGGCGTTCTCGGAGCCCTCTTGGGGCCCTGTTGGGTCCCTCTTGGAGGCCTCATGGTGCTTCTAGCTTCTAACATCCCTCTGGAGCCCTCTGGAGTGCCCCGAGAGGCCCCCTTGGCCCCAGGGAAGGGCCGTCCTCTTGACAACTGCGGGGCCTCTTGGAGCTCTGCCGGGGCCATCCTGCGGCCTCCTGGGGCTTCTTGGAGCTCTCTTTTTCGTAAGTCTTAAGTCTTAGGGCCCCCTGTCTGAGCCCCCGTGGGGCAAGCTTAGAATCTTGTGGGGGCTCTCTTTGGTCTCTGGGCCCTCATTGTCAAGCTGCATGCACACTTCCCTGGTCAAGGTGAAGCGGTTAAGGGTTGAGGCAACTCGCCGAAGCACCGCGGGGATACGCGAGGCCTCAATATTTCTGAGGAGTTGGCGGCCCACATGCAGAATGACAATTGGGGGTCGAGCGCGGGGAGTGACGGCGAATACATGTCCCCGGATGGCCTCCTCAGCGACGCCGACGGCGGAGAAGATGGTTTGGATGTAGCCAGTTCAGCAGGCGGCAGCCTACGTACGCCCGTGCCAGCTGAGAAGCGAGCCCGGAGGGGCGCAAGCCCTGCGCCTTCGAGCGTTTCAGGGACACCAGGGGCTCTGGCACTCGCCGTTCGCACTCCTCCCGCTCAGCGTCTGCAGCGCCCAACGCCACCGCCAGCGCAGCGTTCGCGGAAGAGGGCGGTGGGTGCAGAGTCCGCCGACGTGGCCATGACATGCATGATGTGCCTCGGCAACAGCAAGGTGCCTAGCGGGGGGAATTCGGGGAAGGGAAACGCCCCCCCTCCCCCTTCTGCCCTTCTGCCCTTCTGGGGGAAGAATTCTTTCCTGACGTCTCGCGTATCCCCACCAGCCCATCCAACAAAGATGCCCAGGCGAGTGGAAGTGTTTTTGCGAGGGTCTCTCGGAGGTCTCTTGGAGCCATTACGGGGCTCTCTTCGGGTCCTCTTGGGGTCCTCTTGGGGCCCTCTGAAGTTCTTTTGGGGCCATCTTGGGGGCCTTTGGAGGCTCTTCGGGGGCGGGGTGGGGGGGGGGATTGGGAAGTCTCTTGGAGCCGCTTTGGGCGCCATAGCTCAAAAGAAGAGGGGTTATCAATTCAGGCCCCCCCTCGGAGGCTCAAAAAGACCGTATTGGGGCCCTCTCGGGGCGCTCTTGGGGCGTTCTTGGGCGCTCTTTGGGGCCCTCTTGGGGCCCTCTCGGGCCCCTCCTGGGGCTCTCTTGGGTCATCTTGGGACGATCTTGGCGCTTCCACAGCCCATCTTGACGATCTTGACGCTTCCAAAAAGAGAGAAAGCCAAACACATTGATTTTCTTGAGGATTTGGTGACATGTTGGCCTCTTGGGGGGGTCCTTGGAGGACTCGCGGGCACTTGAAACCGTCTTGGGGACATATCGAGGCTTCTTGGAGGTATGTCGGGGACTATCTTGAGCCATCTTGAGCTGTCTTGAGCCATCTTGGTCGCCATCTTGGACTATCCGAGGCCCTCTTGGCGCCATCTTGGGCGATTTGGGGGGCCTCTAGGCCTCGCCCCCCCCCCCCCCCCCCCCCCCCCCCCCCCAGGCCCAGGGGAGGGGGTAGGGGGAGGGGCAGAGGGCAGACCCCTTCCCCGAGCAGGGGTAGGAGGGGTCGTGGAAAGAAAGAAGACAAAGTTTGTGAAGCCACCTGCGCCCAGAGGGCCGGTGGAATTTTGAACGAGGGCAGATGGGGCAATGGGCAATGACAACGGGGGCCAGGATCGACGTCCGAGAATCTTGGGTGGGCGCTTTTGAGATTTTGAGGTGTGAGGACCGATGATTGGGAGGATGAGGAGGAGGCGGATTCTGGGAGCGAGGTAAGGGGCGTCTGGCGAGGGTCGATGGACCGTGCGCCGAGGATCGAGTCGCGATTCCCTTGACTCTGCTACCCCCCAGGTGCTGAAATGGTTCGTTTACTTGGACGTTCCCGGCAAGTTCGACTCCCAGGGCAAGCAGGTGCAGGTCGCAACAGAGGAGTTGTGCTTGGGCTGCGGTTTAGGTTGCCACGCGTACCCCTTGATGACCCCAGAGCAAATCAGGGACAAGTGTAAGAGCGATCCTTCTTGGGGCCGCGTCTTCCGCGTGCAGTGCGCGAGCTTGGCATCTACGGCCCAGCGCCTCATCCGCCAGTCGAACGTGTATTCCACCCACGACGTCGGCCTCGAGGTATCGATCGTGTGCGCGCTCATTCCGACTCGCTGCTTCACCGACAAGATGAAGAACGCTAACCTTCTGAAAACAACGCCAGTGGAAATGCCCCCGCCAGACGGTGGCAAGGACATCGAGGGTTACTTAGTCAGTAAGGACCAGCTGCCCAGCGACGTCTTCCACTACGACTTGAAGCTCATGGCGAGGAAGGGTTCTACGCTGCAACACATCATAGTGTGCCGCGAGGATCTGATCCGGCCCGGCCAGGCGCAGGACACGTTCACCAAGCAGACGATGACGTCGGCGCAGCGACGGCCCACAGCATTGCGGATCGAGAATTTCCCCAAGTTGGACACGTGGGAGGAACTACAAGATAAGGCTGCCCAGGTAGAGAAAGATTTGAAAGTTGCCGAGCAGGCCCGCGGCATCGTTGAGCACGCGGCCTTTGCACCACAAGAGGGGGTCCGCCGCGTCACAGCTGGGCGATTTGGCGGCGATGAGGACGCCGAGGCCCCTCCCCCCGGCGACGCCGAGGCCGGGGGGGCCCGCAGGAGGTCAGCCAGAGGCGCTCCGACGATGCCCGCCTGCCGCGAGCCCAGGAGGGCGCCGCGGCGAGCGTCGGGAGCGGCGGCGGCGCCCCGCAAAGCCAGCGGCGGCAGCGGATGAAGTGCACCAGACTCTGCAGACGCCCTGCTGCTGTTGGCCGCGGACGACGCAGTTCTGCCAGGGCCAGTTCCCAGCGCAGCGGAGGACGACGACGATAGCTTGGGCATCGACTTCACGGACATCATCAAAGGTGGTAATTGGGGCAGAGTGCTCCGCCCCGTGGCGCCCCTAGCGGCCCTAGCGGCTAGCCCTAGCGCCTAGCGGCTAGCGGCTAGCGTCGCATTGCTCTGTTCTGCGGTGATCGCGTTTTTGTTGTTATGTCTTTCTCTACTTCTCTTTATACCTCTCCTTCCATCTTCGTCTCTTCGTCTCTGTCGTCGTCGCCGTCGTCGTCGTATGCGTTGACGTCGTCGTCGTCGTCGAAGTCGAAGTCGACGTCTCCGGGGTCGAAGTCGGAAGTCGAAGTCGTCTTCCATCTTGGTCTCTTGGGGTAGGGTCTGGGTTAGGGGTTCGGGGGTAGAGGTTAGGGTACTTACTTCGATTTCAGCAAATTGTTTCAAGGTATCTGGGTGTTGGTATCGGGGTAGGGTCTCAGGATCTTTTGCCAGAGTCTCAGGATCGTGAAGTTCAGCCAGGATCGTAGAGCCCGGCTTAGGGTCCCAGGTTCCTGGCCTCATTGTCGAAGTGCGATATACAGTGGGCCGCGTGCGATCCACGATCTGCGAATGGCCCTTCGGCCCTTCGGTCCACAGCGCGACGTCGCACTAAGATGCGGGAGAAGCTGAAAACATTGAACGAGGAGACCACCGAGTACATCCATCTCAATCTCGTGATTCAAAAGGCAGACGCCTGCAAGACGCTGCAGCTCCCAGATATGCGAACCGTGGGCATCCGCGAGCTGACGCAGGCCGTGAAGTTGCTCGAGAGGAACAGCTTCGATTTGTCGGCCCAGCATGTCGTGGAGATCACGTCGAGGTTAGCGGTCGCCAAGTTCGGCATCTTTGAAGCGAGCAAGGTCAAAGATTGGGCCGAGTCCGTGTGGCCGTTTCGAGCGGATGAGTGTGCTGGAGACCCATGGGTTTCCGATGATGCAACATTTTCGTCAGCTTGGGTCTACTTCCAGCAACAGGCGGCCAAGGACAAGGCCCTGGCTGACGATCCAAAGGCAGTCACCAAATTGGAGATGAATTTCAACAAGGTCTGGTACGAGGCCATCTTCGCGGAGACCTGGGTGCGAGCGTTTCTGGCAGCAGGGAAGGAGAATAGCTCCGGAGAGGACCTCTTGCGCTGCGCCTCAGCGCTGCTCGATGAGTTCGAGCTGGGCATCCCTTGGGACAAGCTCCCAGCGTGGGCCAGCGCCGCCGTGAACGTCTGCAAAGCCGTCGTCGCCTTGATCAGTCCTATCCCCGGCTTGTACGGCGCAAAGCTGACGGACGTCAAGTATCTCATGCCCGAGGGGAAGACGACCCCGATGACCCGCGACCTCGGCATGGTTGGCAACATTATGTTCAACCAGGTGAAGACCATGCCGATCTGGGAGACGCGCAAGGAAAGCCACGCCCTGGCGGCTGGGGCCGAGGTCTCTGAGGGCGCCATCTTGCGGGAGATGATGGACAAGGCTCGCGCGCGCTTGACGCCTCCTCCAGCGGAGCACGGCGGCGCGGGCCAGGTTTCCCCGAGCAGCAAGATTGAGTTGCTCAATCAGTATTGCGAGATGAAGGGCAGCTTCTCGGGGTTGCGGCCAGGCGCGACGTGCATCTTGGAGGCTGACATGCTGAAGATCATGCAGCAGGATTGGGACACCTGCAAGGACAACGATGAATTCCTGGGCAGCGTGTCCAGTAAGTACGTCTCCACCCTCGCTATCATGAGCGTCGACGGTGCGTCTAAGTTGCACCAGGAGATTTCAGATACTTTGAGCCAGGTCCGTTTCGCGTCGTCCGCGCAGGCGTCCAAGCTGGCGCTGCAGTCCTTCGCCACCAACCCCTTCCGAAGACTTGCTGAAGCAGGTCACCAGCAGTGGCGAGGCGGCTTCTGGAGGGGACCTTCCCGAGGAGACGCTTGGCCTTTGGAGTCAAGCCGTGGGCATCGTGGCGCTCAACCTTCTCGCTCCGGAGGATGTGCGCGAGAGCAGCGCGTGCGCTGGCCAGTGGGAGTTCTTGAAGTTCTGCCAGGGGTGTCCGCAAGTGAACAAGCTCTGGACGTCGCATGGCAATTTCGACCTGCAGTGTTGCACGAGACTTTCGGGTGGCCTGCGAACGCTGTGCAAGGCGATGGACCGCGCAGACAGCGCCATGAAACAGTCGACTTCCAGCGTGGAGGAGAAAATCAAAAGCGTCGACCACTACTTCGACATTTACACGACGTTGCCGAAGACGCTCGCGAAGATGGGCCTTGATGAGATGGTGGACACACCATTCGACAAGGCGTGGAAGGAACTCCTCCCGCGGGTCACCACCTACATCTCCAAGCACGAGGCGCCCCTGAGGGAGTGGTGTAAGAGTCTCTTGATTCGCGAGGCGGGCAACCTGATGTGCGCCATCCACTCGGCCGAGCAGGTTGTCCACGGGGCCCCGGGAGGCGATCCGTGGGACAAACACTTCGTGGAAAACGGGGATCAGCACATCGTCGACCACTTCAAGGCCGCGCTGAACACCGTGGACTTCAACCAAATATCTGCCGCCAAGGTCGACGTGAAGAAGGCTGACATCGGGAATGGCGCGTGCGCCCTCGATGCCCTCCCTCTTCCCCTCAGCCCGTTCCTCTCCCTCTGTGCCCCCCTCGCCCTCTTCCTCCCCTGCTCAGCCCTACTCCTCCTTCATCCCCCCCTCGCCCTCCATCTCCAGTTCGCCCGCCTCGCCCAGCTCGCCCCGCCTTGCCCGCGCGGCGTCGAGGGCGCGCGCGTCGTTTCTAGGCTAAGAGCATTTGGGATGCCCTCGCCAAGAAGATGTCGGCGACGTCGGCCTTCCCCGGTCTTTCGGACATCGTGCTGGCCGAGGTTGGCGATGGGGACGTGCCCTTGACGACCATGGCGTTGCAGACCATCAATCGCGCAGAGATCACGAACGTCGAGGTGCTCGTCCTCAGGACGGCCATCAAGTCCAAGAACCCCAAGAAAAATATCGAGGGCATCTTGGCGGAGTGGACCCAGACTTGGAAAAAGGGCGCCAAGGGGATGATCAGCTGCCACGTCGCGAAGATGGTGACCGACGAGGCTTACCCTGGACCCTGAGTAGGCCAACTCCTCGCCCGGAGGGGGGCAGGTCGACTTCAGGTGGATTGGCTGACTGGTCGGGATGACTCGAGGGTCAAGGGCCGAAGGGCCTAAGGGCCTGAGGCCCTTCGGCCCTTCGGTCCTCGACCCTCGAGTCATCCCCTGGGGGGGGTTTGGCACGAGGTTTGGGGGAACTCGGGACTCGGGGCCCCCAGGGCCCCAGGGGCGAGGATGCGCAGAGGGCGGAGGCTTCTGAGAAGCCTCTTCCGCTCTTCCGCTCATTTCCCTCTTCTTTCTCCTTTTCCTGTCTCCTCCTCCCCCGCTGCATCCGCATCCCTCGCTCTAGTCACTCGAGCCTCTCTAGTATCTAGTAGCCCTCCTCAGCTCTCCCTCCCGCGTGCCCCCCCCCGTTTGTCAGGCGTTTTTTCCCCGTTCCCCCCGCGCCGCCCGGGGGGGAAGGGGTGGGGGGGGCGGCTCGACCCAGCCATGCCAGTCCGCCTCCCCGCGCGGTCGCGAGTGATCGCGAATTCGAGTTTGGGGGTTTGGGGCTTGCGGTCCTGGCGGCGGCGGGGGCACAGGCGGCCGCTGAACGAGGCCGTCGGCCGTCAGCGGCAAAGACAGAGAAGTCATCGCCATCGTCAATGCATCGCCACATCGCGCTGCCATCATTACCCTGCCACGAGGAGGAGGAGGAGGAGAGGAGGAGGAGGAGGAAAGGGAGGAGGAGGAGGGGGAGGATGGGGGGGGGGGCGAGGGAGAGAGAGAGAGGGAGAGAGAGAGAGAGAGAGGGAGGGCGCGAGCCCTATGTCTGCCGCGGATTTCCTGGGTCGGCGCTGCCCCCTCCTGGCAGCCCCCGCGAGGGCCGCTCCTCCAAAAGAGAGCACAGCACAGCAAGAGGGCTCTGGAGAGAGAGAGAGAGAGAGAGAGAGAGAGAGAGAGAGAGAGAGAGAAAGAGAGAGAGATACACGTTTAGGTGTTCAGGTTACTACGTCGTATAGCGTGCAGTCAAAAGCCGCATGCGAAGTGCATGTTCTGCGTATCGTGATAGTATCGTGATAGTATCTACATACGTTTGCATCGCGTATCCCCGCTGCATCGCGATAGTATCTACACGCGCTTACATCGCGTATCCCCCGTGAATCGTAATAGTATCTAGATACGTTTGCAGCACCAAACCTATCCAGGAATCGCATTGGTTTTGTATTGTTTTCCTATCGGGTAAGATTTGCAGAAATCATCGTGCGTGGGCCTTCTCAAGAACGTAAGTATAGGCTTCTCTCTGCAGTTACGGCGGCCTACCCATCCCTCGTGATCAGGAATGTGATCGATGATGTACCCATGCAGTCTATTGGTACGGTGAGGTTTGTGTGTGTGTGGGGGGGGGGGGGGGGGGGGGAGCTGGGTGGAGCTGGGGTAATGCTTAAGGAAGGGTTTGAGAAACTTGAGCTTGTTCGATCGGGGAAAAAGACCAAGTGCAGGTCCTCGTGCAAGGAATTAGATGTTGTGTTCAGCGGTATGTGGGGTCAGTATGGGTTCAAGTCTCAAGTTGCTGTCCGTTCGTTGGGGTGTGACGCAGTGGCGAGACGCCTACGGCGAAACCCTACCGCACGCGCTCGGCTTTTGAAGGCATCTAATCGGTCCAGAAGATTGCTGAGATTGAAGAATGCAGGTGCTTTTGTTGGCAACCTTCAGCGCGCTGGACCCCAAGCTGCAGGGCTCTGGGGATCTGCGGTGGCAGGGCTGTGCCCTATGCAGTTACACGCCATGAGACTTGCAGCATCACGCAGCCTGACCAAGGACAAGTCGGGGGCCCTCATGTCGTTCAGGCTCAGGTTGCACCCAGTCGGAGCCCGCACGGACCTTTATGTTACTTACCATACAACTGTGGTCTTACAGTGGTGTAGGGCGATCTGGGATGGTTCTCCTGGGCTGGATGTTATGCAGCTGGTATTTGAGAAAGCTGTGGACGACCTCTGGCAGGTCAAGAGACCCTGGAATATTTGTACCAGTCCTGCACGCGTATATTTGCTCACGCTGCGAGAGTTAGGCTGGGCGCCTACCTCAGCAAGACAGGTCTCGACTGCTCAAGGTGAAGTGGTTGACCTGCTGTCTCTATCGACGCTAATGGTTAGCAGTCTTGCGCGGCGTGATGCAGGACACTGGGCGGACAAACGTGCTCCTTCTAAGGCCTAAGCTCAACGGTGTCTGGTGTAGGCCTGTTCTGCGGGAAGGGGCTAGAGACCTTCTGAAGATTGGGTGCAAGCAAGTCTGGGGACAGCACAAGTCTGGGGACAGCACCATCAAGCGTGTGTGAAGAATGTATTCGCTCTAGGTACCTGGACTCAGGCTCGCCTTAAGGACCACGGGCTGGCCGATGACGACATCTGCCAGCTGTGCCACGCCAGCAAGGGCACTCTGTTTCACAGGAGGTTCGAGTGCGAAGCATGTGACGGAGATAGACGTCAATATGTGTCCGCCGCATGTTCCGCCGCTGCGAGAAGGGCCAAGGAATGGGGTCAGGATCTTGAGAAATATGCTGCTGGGGTGCTTCCTCATCCTCGAGAACTGATCCCTCCTCCTCTCTCTCTGTCTGAGTGTCAAGTGTTTTGGTTTAACAAGCCGGCCTCTGGTAGGCTCAGTGGTATAATTTTCACTGATGGATCAGCGATCAACCCCCAGTGCGAAGATATCCGCAGAGCGGGATGGAGTTTGGTCCAAACCAACGAATTCGGTGATGTGATTTCAGCGGCCTATGGGCCTGCGCCTCGCGAAGAGGCCCCGTGGCAACAGGCCCGTGATGGTGAGGACTACGCCCGCAGAATGGCGTCAGAGCTTGTTGACCCGCTTTCTGACAACACGTTTTTCACTGACTTCCAGGGGACCCTTGGTTGTTTTTGGGACAGGGCCAGTAGTTGCTCTTCCCAGAACCCGCGGGCCCATCTCTGGACCAAGGTTTGGCATGTTTTTGAGAATGGTGTGTCTGTTTTTAAAGTAAAGGGGCATGCTAGTGTAGTTGATGTTCTCAATGGTAGCTGCTCGGAGGCTGAGCGGCTCGGTAATCAGCATGCCGACAGATTTGCCAAGTTCGGAGCTGCGTGCCACCCTCTGCCTGAGCAGCTCCTTGCTATCCGTTCTGCGCTGGTTGAGCATCAGAAGGAGCTGCTCCGATGGGGTGGCATGCAAGATGTCATGATGGCTGACAGAGGCTGGCAGGACTCGTCTGGCTTCCCTGAGCCCGTTGAGGTGAGCGGAAGCAACGAGTGCGAGCCCCAGCCCCAGCCATCCAAATCTTCTTCTGCCAGGCTGGTTGCGCGTCTTTGCAAGGAAGGCCGTCGGAGGTGGGCACCGCGTGTCGATTTCAAGGTGCCCCTGCTCTCTGGCACGGCCGAAGGTCTTCCTGATGAGGTTTTAAGCGAGACCACCCTCTTGTCCCGACTGCAGGGCCACAGCCTTTGCGAAGCGAATGTTTTCGTCAGGGACGGTGGGAGGGCGGCCGGGAGCGGGTGGGTGATCTGCTGCTTGAAGTGTGGTGGATATGCATGGTCAGGTGTCATGTCCCTTGCTGGCAACTGTCAAGGCCAGCCGAGGACGAATGACCTCAGACGACACAGATCGAGGTTCCTTCGTGGTGAGTTTCCCTCGTGGGCGAAGCAATATGCAGGGTAGACTGGTTTCTGGGCTTGGTTCCCCGTCCCCCTTGGACCTGCTGGCCCTTCTCAGGGCCGCTCACAGAGGGATCCTGGTCAGGCGTGCTGATGACAACGATCATGCCGCCCATGATCCAGGCCTGTGGGAGGAAAGTTGGGGCCCTGCCCAGCTCCTCTCAAGGCATGGCCTGGTGTTCCCCGCTCAGCAGTCACACGTAACTTGTTGAGTGAGTTTTGTGTTTGGGGCGGCTGGCACTCGACGGCCTCTTCCATTGAGTACCGTACAGTAACGGTATCTCACCGCCCGGTTTGGGGGTTTGAGCCTCTAGGTCGTGTTCCGACCCCCTCTTATGCCGCAGTTGCGGCTGGGTCCTCTGGCGCCAGCGGAAGCGGCGCGTGGAGGGCGGAGGATCCCGCGAGGGAGTGGAGGGCGGGATGGCGCGCTGATGAGTGGTCGAGCTGGGCAGGATGGCGCGCTGATGAGCAGAAGTGGTGGGATGATAATCGCGCCGCAGTTGCGGACAACGCCACGGAGGGTTCGCCTCCTAATCGCATGTGGGCGGGCATGCCCGACCAGACGCAGAACGCGGGCCGCGCGGGGCCGTGGAACGACCGCGCTCCCTGGACCTACGAAACGACACGTTGGTAATGGCCGCAGTTGCGGGCAAGTGCAGCAGAAGGTTTGCGGCCGCAGTTGCGGGCAAGTGCAGCAGAAGGTTTGTGGCCGCAGTTGTGGACAGCGCTTCGTCGAGACAAGTTGGCAAATCATCATTGACGTCATCGCCATCTTCCTCATCGATCGCCATCACCACCATCATCCTGCAGCTGCTGCCCCTCATGTCGCCTTGCGAGGTAAGCGTTCAAAGCAGTCCCAGGGGACTGCTCTGAAGACTGCCTTGTAGCGTTCAAATCAGTCCCATGGTACTGCTTTGAAACGACTTCTCGTCCTCATTATAAGGGCTCCTGGATTAGAGCAACACTTCGAAAACAACCCGCCCTCAATCCGTTAAACGTTTCTGCATGCCGTTGAAAACAATGCGCACGGCGCTAAGGCGAGAGCCACATGTTGAAAACCATCCGCCCTCCATGTGTGAAACTGTTGTCGGCGTTTTGGCTCCAGGCTCGTACATGGTGAGAAAGTCTCAGGCGAGACGCCTGGCCCGCCTTTTCCGACCTGGCCTCGGGGTGCGACAGGGAGGATTTCAGAGATGGAAATAATGGAGGATGAGGGTGAGGGGGAGGAGCAGGAATAGGCGGATGAGGAAGAGGAGGAGGAGGAGGAAGAAGGCCAGCAGAAAAGCCAGTAGCCTCTTGGATGCCTCCCGGAGCCTCTTCGGATTTCTTCCGAGAGTTGCTTGGAGTCCTTTTGGGGCGTTTTGAGCGTATCCTGGCAGTCCCAGGGGCCGCTGAGGGCGTCTTGGGCGCCTCTGGTGAGCCTTTGGGAAGATTTTTGTTGGGGCATCTTTGGGGCATCATCTTGGGGCCCCCTTGGTCTCTGAGTGGCCTCTTGGGGCCTCCTGGGCACCTTGTGGCCGTCTTGCGGCACCCTGGGGAGCCTCGGAGGCCATCTTTGGGGCCATTTTGGAGGAGATCGCTCAAAGGAGGAGAGCCCCCTAATTAAGGGCCCCCCTCCCAGGAGGCCAAACATTTGCCAAAACCTGTGTACATAAAATCAATCCGTATCCATTTTGGCTCAAGTCATGTTGGCTTAAGCCCCCGGCCAACGCCAGCGCTGGGCGTGCCCAGTCGGATATCTCGCTGGTCGCGGGCGCGGCCAGAACAGCACTGCCTCAATGCATACATCATGGTTGGGCTGCGCGGACGTCGAAAACCTAGCCGACACGCCGATAGAACAGCCCGGACAGGACCCTCGTTCCTGTCGCCCCCCACCCCACGAGTTCCGCACACTGTTGACGAAGTTGCTTGTGGCCCACAACCTCGAGGTGAGCTACCTCGAGGAAGAAATCTCGAGGCTGTCGAACCAGCAGAACGATGAATCGGTACGAAATCGGCCCAAGGGCACGCCCCACGGGCGCGCCCCGGACGCACGCCCGGGGGGCACGCCCGCGGGCGCGACCCCGCGAGGCACCACGAGGACGCCCCGCGACGAGCACAGCGACGCCCACCGCGACGCCCAACCCAGCCAGGCCAGAGGCATCAGCGAGCCCCCATCAGCAGCGCACGACAGCCGATTCCCGCGCGTGCACGACGCCCAGCAGCACCACACGCCCACAGGCAACGCCGCGGCGCGGGACAGCCAGCCCAATCTCAGAGTTCCGCCTGAAGTCTCCTTCAGCAGCGACGTGTCAGAGAGCGCCGAGGAGGACAAGCCTCCAAGTTTGTCCCCGAGTGGACGTTCGGCGGATGCGGCAAGCCAGGATGATTGTGAGGACGAGGCTGTGGGTCAGCTCGGCCGCGGCCAGTACGTGTGGCAGTGGCAGCGCACCACGGGTGGCTTTCGTAACTACACTGCGGATCAGAATGACCAGATCGAGAAGGCCTACCAGCGCGGCCAGTCCAAGGTGCGCATCAAGAGCGGGCAGGATGGTAAGACGGTGATGGAGATGTTCTTCGTCGATATGGTCCAGTTGGACCCCAAGTCACGTAACACCCGGAGCGTTCGCCGGGTTTGTGTCAAGGTTTGGTACGTCGAGTGGAGGCGTCATGCCCACGCCGTGGTGAGGTCGATTTTCCATGGCGGGTCACGCTGGGAGTCCTACGAGAAGTACAAGAAGCGCCAGCACGGCTTGCTCGGAATAGGTGAAGGAGAAAAGGAGGGTGACCTGTCTTTTAGTCACCTCGGGCCAGTCGACACATTTTCCAGTCAAATTGTTTATTCTGAAAAAGCCGACAACATCTGCACTAGGATGACTGAGAGCTCCGTCTTTTTCGTGGTCGCGATGCTATTGACGTTGCTGAACCTGCTATGGATCGGGATCAGCACGGAGCTTGGCGAGTTCAACCAGAGTTTGTGGAATCGGGGCACAGAGTCCATTATAATCGAGCATATCTTCACGCTTTACAGTATTGTCGAGATCGTGCTCCAAATCATGAGCATGAAGCACAGGTCAAAGTGCTTTTTCAGCCCCTGGTTCCGCCTTGACGCAGCGTGCACTGTTGCAATCGTGCTGGAGGTTCTCGTGGCCCCCCAGGTGCCAGCCGCCGCAGGTTCCCTGCTCGCCTACCAGGTGCTGCGACTGACGCGGCTGGTGTGGCTGCTCAAGTTGACGCGCGCAAGGCGGGCCGTGGGGGCTATTCTGAACGGGATGGCCAGTGGCATGCGCTCGGCGGCTGACGTCTGGATCCTTATCGCCGTCCTCCTGTACACCTGTGGCGTGCTGCTCACCGCCACCAGCCATCGCAGCGAGCATCTGAGGGAGCGGTACTTCGGGTCTGTGGGTCACACGATCTTGTCGCTGCTTTCCCACGGCGTTGCCATGGACGGTCTTAGTGAATTCTTCGACGACTTGCGTGCTCATCACGCGATCTTCGAAGCGTCGGTGTTTGCCACGTTCGTGTTCCTGACCTATTTCGGGCTGTTGAACATGCTTGTTGGTGTTTTTTTGTAACGTCGCCATTGAAACAAGGCTGCACGATAAGGACATAGAGGAGATTGCTTACCTCGAGCGCCATCTTGAGGGGGCCGTCAAGTGTTACATGGATGACAACGGTGACCTGCATATTAATGGTGATACGTTCCAGCTGATCATGCAGAACGCCGACGTGCTAGAAACTCTTCGAGAGTGTGGGACCGACGTCGACGGGCTCTTGATGTTGACCGAGGTCTTGTTTCCTACTGAAGACTCCGTGATTACATATCAAGAATTTTTCTCTGTCATCGTGCGCCTCCGTAAGGGAAAGCCCGTGAGCATGTCTGAGGTCATCGGGCTTCAGGAGTTCATGAAAGCGAAGATGGATCAGCTCGATGAGAGTATTCGAGACGGAATGCAATTGGAGAGCAGAGAGGCGTCAAGGGTTGGCAGCGTCGTTGACGCAGATAGAGTGCGTCGCAGGGTCACGCAGTTGCCCGCAGAGGTACGCCCCGAGGATCGAATGTCTGTGATGACTCCTGTTCGAGAAAGCGCGAATTCTTCGAAATCTCCACACACTCCAGATAGTCTATCGCTACTCAAGCCTCAGTCCCAGGCAGACAAGATACGCAAGAATTGGATCAGCAACTTGGGAGATTCTCGGCAGCGCTCCTTCTGAGGCCCTCCGAGCGCCCACCCACGCATATCACGGGAATGCGCCCCAGCGGTATTCCGTCCTTTCTCCTTCTCCTCTCGCTTTTCCTGTCGCTCCACTACCGGCCAGCCAGCCAGCCAGCCGTGTGGCCTAGGCACTGCTTTCAATGCCAGCTGATGTCGCATCAGCAATCTCAATCTGAATGCTTGCGTAGAGGATTGGCACCAAAGAGTGCATCGGACGTTCGGCAGTCCCCTGGCGCGCCCACCAGGTCGCGCGTAAGGTTTTTGTTCCCCACATGTGTCGTAGGGTCATGGTTTTCTTCCCTGCCGCGGCGCACCCGCGTCTCCTCACCTCCCCTCCTCCCTCTTCTTCCTCTCCTCCCCCGGCTCCTCTTCCCTCCTCCCTCATCCCGCCTCCCGCCTCCCGCTGCTGCGCCTCTGGCCGCGCTGAACGGGCACGCAATCGACCTTTGAAACCGCAGTGGGTTTAAAACCCTTGTTTCGGGATACTACACTCCGCGAGGGTCGCCCAACTGGGCGGCAGGAGGGTGCGGATTAATCACGGCCGTGGGGGCCCTGCTCTGCAGGACCCCGTGCGCCTACAGCACTGCGCTGGCCGTCGCGGGTGCGACCCCTTCAGCGTGGCCCTGCGGCACTGCGCCGCGTCTTTCGCCGAGGCCTCCAGTTTGCGGCTGGCGAGGTCACGGCCTCGGCCGCGGCTCGCGACCGACGCGGTGCAGGCCGCGTTGCATACATTTGGCGTCTAACTGGAAACAAAAATTAGCCGGGCGAAGGACCCGACCATATGCAGTTGTGAATGCCGCAATTGTGCTGGGTGGTGGCGGACGCATGCGGGCGGTGCCACTGGGACCTTCGGTGGAGCTCCCTATGGGGCCACGAAACGCTGTACTGGGTGGGTGAGACGCGGTCAGCAAGGGCTGTGCTGCGTGGTGGCGGACGCATGCGAGCGGTGCCACTGGGACCTTCGGTGGAGCTCCCTATGGGGCCACGAAACGCTGTACTGGGTGGGTGAAACGCAGGCAGGGAGCAAGGGCTGCGCAGGGTGGTGGCGGACGCATGCGGGCGGTGCCGCTTCGGTGGAGCTCCCTATGGGGCCACGAGACGTGTGAAGGGCGTGCCGAAAAAGGGGGTGGAACCGCATGCGAGCGCAGCCACTGGGGCCTTCGGTGGACTATGGGGCCACGAACCGTGTGAGGGGTGTGCCAATGGGGGGGGTGCGAGCGCAGCCAGGTGGAGCTCTATGAAGCGTGTGAGGGGTGTGCCGAAATGGGGGGTGGAACCGCATGCGAGCGCAGCCACTGGAGCGTTCGGTGGAGCTCCCTATGGGGCCACGAACGTGTGAGGGGTGTGCCAGAATGGGGGTGGAACCGCATGCGGGCGCAGCCACTGGGGCCTTCGGTGGAGCTCCCTATGGGGCCACGAAACGTGTGAGGGGTGTGCCAGAATGGGGGGTGGAACCGCATGCGGCGCAGCCACTGGGGCCTTCGGTGGAGCTCCCTATGGGGCCACGAAACGTGTGAGGGGTGTGCCAGAATGGGGGGTGGAACCGCATGCGGGCGCAGCCACTGGGGCCTTCGGTGGAGCTCCCTATGGGGCCACGAAACGTGTGAGGGGTGTGCCAGAATGGGGGGTGGAACCGCATGCGGGCGCAGCCACTGGGGCCTTCGGTGGAGCTCCCTATGGGGCCACGAAACGTGTGAGGGGTGTGCCAGAATGGGGGGTGGAACCGCATGCGGGCGCAGCCACTGGGGCCTTCGGTGGAGCTCCCTATGGGGCCACGAAACGTGTGAGGGGTGTGCCAGAATGGGGGGTGGAACCGCATGCGGGCGCAGCCACTGGGGCCTTCGGTGGAGCTCCCTATGGGGCCACGAAACGTGTGAGGGGTGTGCCAGAATGGGGGGTGGAACCGCATGCGGGCGCAGCCACTGGGGCCTTCGGTGGAGCTCCCTATGGGGCCACGAAACGTGTGAGGGGTGTGCCAGAATGGGGGGTGGAACCGCATGCGGGCGCAGCCACTGGGGCCTTCGGTGGAGCTCCCTATGGGGCCACGAAACGTGTGAGGGGTGTGCCAGAATGGGGGGTGGAACCGCATGCGGGCGCAGCCACTGGGGCCTTCGGTGGAGCTCCCTATGGGGCCACGAAACGTGTGAGGGGTGTGCCAGAATGGGGGGTGGAACCGCATGCGGGCGCAGCCACTGGGGCCTTCGGTGGAGCTCCCTATGGGGCCACGAAACGTGTGAGGGGTGTGCCAGAATGGGGGGTGGAACCGCATGCGGGCGCAGCCACTGGGGCCTTCGGTGGAGCTCCCTATGGGGCCACGAAACGTGTGAGGGGTGTGCCAGAATGGGGGGTGGAACCGCATGCGGGCGCAGCCACTGGGGCCTTCGGTGGAGCTCCCTATGGGGCCACGAAGCGTGTGAGGGGTGTGCCAGAATGGGTGTGGGAGGGAGAGGAGGAGGGAGGCAGGGGAGGAGGAGGAAGAAGGAGGAAGGAGGAACGCGGGGCGACGTCTCTTCAAAACGAGGACCCAACACCACAGGATGGTTTGGAAAAATTAGCCTGGCGAAGAACCCAACCATATGCAGTTGTCAGTACCGCAGCTGCGGGTTTCATCTTCAATGGAACTCCCCATAGGATTACGGAACGTGTGAGGGGTGTGCCGAGATGGGTGCCACTGGGGCATTCGGCGAAGCTCCCTATGGGGACATGAAACACGCGCGGGGCGTGCCGACATGGGTGGCGGAAACGCATGTGCGGGCCGCCACTGGGGCCTCCAGTGGAGCTCCCTATGGGTCCCCGAAACATGATGCTGCTGCGGGGGGGGGGGCGGGATGGGTGGCGGAGACGCATGTAAGCGCCGCTACTGGGGCCTTCGGTGGAGCTCCCTATGGGGCCACGAAGCGCGTGAGGGGTGTACTGGGATGTGTGGCGGGGACGCATGTGAGCGCCGCCACTGGGGCCTTCGGTGCAGCTCTCTATGGGGCCACGAAACGTGTGAGGGGTGTGCCGAATTGGGTGCGGGTGGTGACGCATGCGGGCGGCAGCACTGGGGCCTTCGGTGGATCTCCCCATGGGGCCACGAAACCTGTTGTTGTGAGGGGCGTGCCGGGATGGGTGGCGGGGACGCATGTGAGTGCGGCCGTTGGGGCTTTCGGTGGAGCTCCCTATGGGGCCACGAAACGTGTGAGGGGTGTGCCGAAGTGGGTGAGTGTGGGTGACGCATGTGAGCGCCGCCACTGGGGCCTCCGGTGGATGATGGGGCCACGAAACCTGTCAGGGATGTGCCGAAATGGGTGTGCGGGACGCATGCGCATGTGAGCGCCGCCACTGGGGCCTTCGGTGGAGCTCCCTATGGGGCCACGAAACGTGTGAGGGGTGTGCCGAAATGGGTGTGGGTGACGCATGCGGGCGCGGGCACTGGGGCCTTCGGTGGAGCTCCCTATGGAGCCACGAAACGTGTGAGGGGTGTGCCGAAATGGGTGTGGGTGACGCATGCGGGCGCGGGGCTGGGGCCTTCGGTGGAGCTCCCTATGGGCCGCGAAAGGGGTGTGCCGTGTGGAGGGGTGGAGTGCCGAAACGTGTGAGGGGTGTGCCGAAATGGGTGTGGGTGACGCATGCGGGCGCGGGCACTGGGGCCTTCGGTGGGGCTCCCTATGGAGCCACGAAGCGTGTGAGGGGTGTGCCGAAATGGGTGTGGCGTGACGCATGCGGGCGCGGGCACTGGGGCCTTCGGTGGAGCTCCCTATGGAGCCACGAAACGTGTGAGGGGTGTGCCGAAATGGGTGTGGGGGACGCATGCGGCCGCGGGCACTGGGGCCTTCGGTGGAGCTCCCTATGGAGCCACGAAACGTGTGAGGGGTGTGCCGAAATGGGTGTGGGGGACGCATGCGGCCGCGGGCACTGGGGCCTTCGGTGGAGCTCCCTATGGAGCCACGAAACGTGTGAGGGAGTGTGCCGAAATGGGTGTGGGTGACGCATGCGGGCGCGGGCACTGGGGCCTTCGGTGGAGCTCCCTATGGAGCCACGAAACGTGTGAGGGGTGTGCCGAAATGGGTGTGGGGGACGCATGCGGCGCGGGCACTGGGGCCTTCGCTCCCGGAGCCACGAAACGTGTGAGGGGTGTGCCGAAGGGTATGCGTGACGCATGCGGGCGCGGGCACTGGGCCTTCGGCGGAGATCCCTATGGAGCCACGAAACGTGTGAGGGGTGGTGCCGAAATGGGTGTACGCTTGCTGGGCATGGGGCCTTCGGTGGAGCTCCCTATGGAGCCACGAAACGGTACGGGGGGTGAAAACCAGGAAGAGGGGAGGAGGAGGAGGGAGGAGGGGGAGGAGGCAGCGGGAGGAGGAGGAGGGAACGCGGGGCACCGTCTCTTCAAAACGAGGACCCAACACCACAGGATGGTTGGGAACAAAAAAAACCTGTGTACATAAAATCAATGAGTTGGGCCTTCTCTCCGAGGCTATCTTGGACGCTCTGACGACCCGCGGCCCAGCCCGTCCAGGTCCAGGGAGAGAGGGGGAGGGGGAGTGGCAACCAGAGGCTTATTGTGTCCTGAGTAGGAGTAGGCCGGCGGTTCTAGGTGATTCAGCCGGGTTGTAGGGGAGGTCCAGGCGGAGAGGAGGAGGAGGAGGAGGAGGAGGAGGAGGAGGAGGAGGAGGAGGAGGAGTAGGAGGAGGACCAGTGCAAACCCAAGGGTCATCAACGATGTTGGACAAAATCTCTCTCCAAACTCCCTCTTCATAGGACCCTGCAACGGTTCATGTCCATTGAGGGAACTGCCTTGTTAGAAGGCAAGACAACGGTTTGAAGACCCTGAAGCATGCCAAAACATTGTTCTCGGGACGCCAACGCCCCGGATAAACCTGACTGTTGCTATTTGGCGACCCTGAATCGCGCCAGAACGCCACTCTTGAGACTTCAACACCGCGAACGAAAGTACCTGTTGCACCCTCCTAACCCTGAACCGGAATCCGTGAAACTCTGGCGGTGTTTCACATGTTGAAAAGAAACCGCGCTCAATCCGACAAATTCTTGAACATTGTAATACCAATGTGCGCGACGCTAAGGCAAGAGCCACATTTTGAAAACGGGTTCCCCTCAATCCGTGAAGCTCTTGCAATTCTTCGTAAATAAAATGTGCGTGGCGCATAGGCGCGAGCCACATGTTGACAACGGGTCGCCTACAATCCTTGAAACTCTTGCAAACGTTTAAAAAGAATATGCGCGGCGCTATGTCGAGAGCCACATTTTGAACACGGGTTCCCCTCAATCCGTGAATCTCTTTTGAAAGCGACCCGCCCTCCTCTGTGAAACTGTTGCCAATTGTGAAGCTTCAGGGTCATAAGGGGTGAGGAAGTCTCCGGCGAAACGCCTGGCCCGCCCTAAAAACGAGCCTCGGGGTGCGACAGGGAGAATTTTTAAAGAAGGAATGAAGGAGGAGGAGGAGGAGGAGGAGGAGGAGGAGGAGCTGGAGAACGCATGCGGGCGGGCGGGACAACGCCGCCAGGGTGCCTTGCCAAGCTCCGGCGCGCATTTGGCAGGCTTTTTTCAGTGTATTCGGATGTTTCCGGCAGCCTGTCGACGGTCCCCAGAGAGGTCCCTGCAGAGGCCCTCGGAGGCGTCCAGAGACCTCCAGAGGCGGGGAGACTCCTGGAGACCTCCTTAGGCTGAAGTCGGGCCTGTCCCTCTACAGGGGGATTATTCAAAAATAGTCAAAAAATAGTCTGGGGATTATTTTTTGAATATTTTTTACAATTTGGGAGTATTGTATGAGTATTTTACTTTTCGTCGAAAATCCCCCTGTAGGGGGACACGGCCGACTTCACCTTAGGCCCCGGGCTCGTTCTCCGCATCGTGGTGTGAGCGTCGCGTACATGGGGGGGGGAGATGCATTGCGGGGGGCAGGGAGGGCCGCAGAAGAGGGGCTCCTCAAGGGGCCCTCTCGGGCCCCCAAGGGGGGCGCCTCTAGGGCCCGCGAAGTGCACCTCTTTCACCCGGCCCCCACTTAGTGCCCCCCCTTTCAGCGGCGCCCACGTGGTCCGCCTCGTCTTGCTCCCCGTTTCGTTTTCCCTCCGTCTCCACTGGAGGCCCTTGCTCATCGTCCTCCTCCGGGGGCCTCCCCCTCGTCCTCAGGAGGCCCCATCCCCCTCTCCTTCTCATCTCGATCCACCCCTGATGCCCCCCACCTGGAGACCTCTTCATCTGGAGACCCATGCTCCTCCTCCTCATCATCCTTCTCCTGCCCGCTCTTCCCGCACTAGCGACCGCTGGAGTGTTCTGAGTGAGGTCGACGGTGGACGACACCGCAGGATCTCCCCTTCGGGGGGTCACCAGCCCCCGTCTTGGAGGGGCAGTCCCTGGAGCACCGGATCCCAAGCCCGAGCGTTCCAGAGTCCAGATCATGGCTTGTGGCTTGTCCCAGGGACATTAGTTTGGGCGCCTGGGTGAGGATATTCCTCCTCCGAGCTCCTCCTCCTCCTCCTCCTCCTTATCTCCGCCTGATCCTCCTCCTCCTTCTCCTCCTCCTCCTCCCCCTCCTGGTCGTCGTCGACGTCTTTCAGGGTCGGCGGCACCGGCCGTCAGGCCTTCACAATCATACAAACAACAATGGTGCTCTGTTGCACACAGTTGCTGTGGTGCACACAGGCGCCGTAGTGTACACAGGCGCTGCGGTGTACGCAGGCACTGTGGTGGGTGGGTGGGGATGTTTCGCCTGCAGCTTCAGCTGTTCTGGCCGCGCGTCTGGTGCTGTGCATCACGCCCGCCGTGTGCGTGCGCAGACCTTGGCGTTGGCATGTCGGGCAGCCAGAAGTCGTGGTGTCTGGTGGCTGCTTCCTGTTGGCCACTCCTGGAGGCCTCCTTTTGCAAGCTTGAAGGGTACAGTCAAGACTCAAACGCTGAAATAAGGACCACTTCGTTCTCAGGAGGGGCTCTGGATTTCGGGTCGCTCCTGAGACGTATGTCAGGGAAACCATTCGTGACCGAAGCCCGCCATGGCCAGAAAAGCCCCCTCCTTCCTTATTCAGCGTTCCTTATGGTAGCACGGTATCTGTTAGCGATTCGGCCGAAGCCGAAGCTGGAGCTCTGAACAGGGGGGTGCTAGTTTTATCTGGTTCGATCGCGTGCCAGTTCGAGGGTCGTTGTCCCGCCTCGGCTGTGTCTCGAGTTATGCAGCGCCCGATCACGCACCGCAGCGCCATCTTTAAGTATAGAATCCGTTCCCCTTTGTCTCCCGAGGTGTAGTTTAAGGCAGCTATTCTAGCATAGTCATCGGCAAAAAAAAGAAAAAAAGTGTCTTATCTGGGACGTCGCGGGAGTTATCCTGAGCGCTCTCTTCCTCCACCTCCTTAGTCCTCACTGCCGTCGTCAATTCCACGATCAGCCAGCAATGGTCCGTCGCCCCTGGCCCAAGCCACTCCTTTCAAGTGGCAAGCAGGCAAGGGGCTGCAATTCAAAATACTTCAGCATCCCTTCTGGCCATTATCATTTTTGTCGCAATGGGGAGCCTTAAGCGTTCCTCCGAAGAAGCCTCCAAGGAGGACGCGGAGTGCGCAGGCAAGCGTCAGAAGGCTGTAGACGCCGTCGAAGAGGACGCCCTCTTTCCCATCCCATTTAAAGTCTTGTCCGAGTGCCCTGCCGACCGGGAGCCAGGCGTCAAGCTTATCGGTACCCACGACGGCGTGTTTCATTGCGATGAGGCTCTCGGGTGCGCGATGCTTCAGATGATGCCGGCGTGGGCTGGCAGTACGGTTGTGCGCACGCGCAACGAGAAGGAGTTGGACAAGTGTGACATTGTCATCGACGTCGGCGCTGTGTACGACCACTCAAAGATGCGGTACGACCACCACCAGCGAACCTTTTCCTCGAACCTTTCCGAGGAGCACCCTGACGTTGCAGCGGACTCGAGACCTGAGGGATTCAGCACGAAGCTCTCCGCGAGCGGTCTGGTCTACAAGCACTATGGTTAAGTCGGGCATGTCGCCTTACAGGAGGAATCGGAATAACCCAGAATAGAAAAAAATAGTCGGAAGACGGTTTTTCGAGCTCTGTTGACTATTTTGTTTTTGGGTCAGACCATGTTTTATGTTTTTTTTTTCGAAAATCCGCCTGTAAGAGGACATGCCCGACCTAACACTATGGAATGAAGGACATCTTGCCGGCGCTGACCAAGGGAAGCGGTTTGCCCGACCAGAAGTTGCCAATTGTGTACAAAAAGATATATCAGGGCTTCGTCGAGGAGGTCGACGCGATTGACAACGGCATCGACATCTCTTCAGGAGAGCTCCGGTACAAGATCAGCACGAACCTCTCCGCACGCGTCGGGCAGCTCAATCCTTCGTGGAATGAAGAAGGTGGCAAGCCCAGGCGTAACGAACTTTTTCGAGACGCCATGGCACTCACGGGCCATGAGTTTCGTGAGTCAGTGCGCCGGCTTACGAAGTCTTGGTTCCCAGCGCGGTCTATTGTAGAGTCCGCTGTGTCAGCTCGCAAGAGCGTGCACGAGTCTGGAGAGATCATGGTGTTGGATAGGTATTGCCCTTGGCAGGGGCACCTCTCCGACATCGAGAAGGAGCTGAACATCGAAGGTGTGCTCAAATACGTGCTCTACCAAGACTCTGGCGGATCTTGGCGAGTTCAGGCTGTGTCCGCAGAGGGCTTTGCGTCGCGGAAAGCACTTCCCTCGACTTGGCGTGGTGTGCGAGATGCCGAGCTCTCCAGCGTTGCCGGCATCGCTGGTTGCGTGTTTTGCCACGCTTCAGGGTTTATCGGCGGTAATCAGACTCGTGACGGGGCTTTTGAGATGGCAGTCGCCTCGCTGAATTTTGTTGAGCCTGCTTGACGCTTGACAGCTGCAGCCGTCATACCCAACATGTTAAGCCTTCAGTGCCATGAATCCGCAGAAGGCACCCGTAGTCAACCACCACCAGTCCTAGCCATGGCCATCTTGGGCCACCTGATGGTGCAGACACCTCCTGGACTCGGCCAGGAGGGCGAAACGCACAAACACTATACCACGGCCCAGGAGGGCCCTGGCCAGTCATGGTGTTGTTGTGTATGTGCCTTCTGCGTAATGACCTCTGCAGCGTGGCGGGGAGTTTTGTTGAATCCAACTGGGGTGGCACCTCGTGTGACCCGCGCCCAGTAAAAGCAGCTCGCGGAATCGGCAAGCACCAGCTAGGAGTCCGAGCGATCCGATGAGAGGGAGAGCCAGAGGAGAAGCAGCAGGGCGAGGGGAGGAGGAGGAGAAGCAGGTTCTAAGTGGAGGGCAACGTCTGACAGAGCTTCTTGCCTTCAGGACTCAGGCCTCAGGCGCTAAGTTTGATATCCGCCTCGATGTTCTTCTTGGGGCAGTTCGGATGGGTGGTTTCTGGTAATTTGAGGCTGCCTTGAGGCGGGGGGGGGGCGAGCGCCCGAAACTGATCCGAACACTGCCCAAAGTTGCACAGTGATGTTGGACGTCTGTGCCCCTGGAAGTCTCCAGAGCCCCCAGAAATACAGCAGCGCAAGCGTTGTGAACACCTGCGTGCGTCCTCGACCCTCCACGTCTGGGAGTCGACCAGGTGGACCCACGACGACGACCTCGACGACCACTGCGGCGACGGGGCGGCGACGGCGCCGCCGACGACGGCGAGGAGTCTGGCCGGCGCGCGCGCGTGACAGGCCGTGGCCCGCTGCGCTCGCCTGGAGGCGGAGCGGAGCCACCTGCGCAGCGGCAACCTGGCGCTCGAGGCGCAGCTGGCCCGGGTGCGGGAGAGCCTGAAGGACACCGGCAGCGAGGCCGCTCGGAAGCCGGGTCAGGCCTCCCAACACAGCGAAGGTTTCTCGTACGAATCGGCCCTCCGGGGCCGTCCGAGAGGTCTCAGTGTGTAAGACGAGCCAGTTCTGAGGGAAGAGTCGGGACTTCCAGTGACCCCGTGTTGGAAATGTCCAGGCATCGGATGTCTGGGCAAGGGCTCAGCTGTGGGGACGGTTTCGAGCCTCCTTGGGCGCCTCCGCAGCCACGGGTGGGTGATTATTGATATGCAGGCCAGAACGACACGTCTAGGGGGTGACTCTCGACCCCCAGCCCCAGACGTCCAGATTCGAGGGCCGTTTCCCAAAAAAGCATCCGGAACCCGGTTGTCGGGCCAGGGCAGTGGAAATTGCCCGGTGCGAGAAGCCTGCCCGCGGCAAGGGTTCGAGAGTTTCAGGGTGGCCATGTGAGGAGAATTTGGGCCGTGAGACGTAAGCGCTCGTGCCAGCGCGGACCCCAGCAGTGGGTTATTCCGCTCTCGACGTGACCCTGTGTGGCGCAATCCGAGGGGATCAAGCGTATGGAGTGCAAACTGTGTGGTGCAACTCTCGCGACGCAAGCTCTGCTGTGCGATCGATGTGGGGTGCAAGTCGTTTTGACAGCATCCGCGCGGGACCACCTCCAGTGCGGCGTGCCCCCAGCAGCGCGTGCAGACCAGCACCTGCGAGTTCACACTCTTGGGGGCACCGCACAGATTGCTGCCTGTCGGGCGCAGGTGCGGCTAAGATGGCGCGGTCCTGCACCAGACAGCGGCCAGCGTTCTCGAGACGGGCAGCCAGCCTCGTCGAGGCCCCCAAATGGGGTACATTTTTCTGAGCATGAATAACACCGTCGAGAGGGGGGAGAGGAGGAGAAAGAACATGAGGGACGGGGATGAGGTGGAGGGCAGTGGATTGAGGAGGAGGAGGGGGAGGAGGAGGAGGAGGAGGAAGAGAAGAGAAGAGAAGAAGGAGGAGGAGGAGGAGGAGACGGAGGGGGAGTTCGAGAAGGAGGAGGAGAAGGAGGAATGAAGGAGGGAAGGACGGAGGAAGGGAGGAGGAGGAGGAGGAGAAGGAAGCGGAGGAGGAGGAGGATTCGCACCAGCTGAAAAGGTGCTACCACATTCAACAAGCATCGAGGGGAGAAGGCAAGGAAAAGGAGGGAAGCGACAGGCGCGACAACACCACCAGCTCGCGCAGCTGGATGCGTCTGCGCCCGTTGCTTTGATAACCGCATGCCCGCGATAATATCGGAGCTGGACAGACCTCCTACCCTGACACGTCGATTGAGGAATTGGCCGTCTTCGGTTCGCGAGAGGGCGTCGCGGCCGCCATTCTTGCGGGTCCAGGTCCGTCGGTTTCGGCCCCAGGCCGTTTCCACTAAGGGGAGGTGTGTTAAAGGGAGGTTTGTCCACCGCCGATAATAAAGCATCTCCGCTAAACCCTGAGTCATGGTTCCATGTGGGGAACTAATATTTGATGGGCGGGCGGAGCCGCGAGGCCGAAGTGTAGCACCACCAGGGAAAATACGAATCGTACACTGCATGATCGTATCATGAGTATCTTTTGGCATCCTCATCAGTGTCATCAGCATCCCTTGTTATTACCATCACCCCCTCGTAGACCCCCCTTCTAGCACACCCCTCGCACGGTTCGTGGCCCCGTGTGGTGCTTCAGTGCTATGAATACTACATCGCGGTGAGCATAGGACTCCGTAAACGAAAGAAGCTGGAGTGGGCCGAAACAGCCAAAACGCGAGCAGGGTAACGCTAGATCGTATTATGTCACAGACTTGTTGCTCCTCCCACCACTCCAGGGAAGCCCCGCCAGAGCGAGCAGGGCATCGCTGTACCCTGTTATTTCTCAGGTGCCGTACTCCTCCCTCCACATCCAGGGAAGACGCCGCCAGAGCGCCGGGGCGGCCCCACCAGGGCGAGCAGTGTATCGTCATACCAGATGACTTCCCAGTTGGACTTGTTTAGCGCCGTCATTGGTTACCACTCCCGAAGAGCAGCCATGAGCACCCCTACCCCTACACGACGAGTAGGAAACCAGCGATAGCCCTTGAGTGTTGCAAGAGACATTCGATAGGTCCGAAACTCTGACTTCCCTTAACAAAAAATCCGTCTCCTCTTCCTCCCTCTCCTCGTCGTCTTCCTCTTTGTTTGTCCTCGTCCTACTCCGTGTCCTTGTCCACCCTTGTTCTCTTCCTCACTGTACTCCTCCTTCTACTCCTCCTCCTTTTACTCCTCCTCCTCCTCCTCCTCCTCCTCCTCCTGCGCAGATCAGCTTGGAGGTCCTTCCAGACCCATCCAAACATCCCGGTATCGATATCTGTGGGAAATTCGATTATCCTCCCAGGATCCAGGACGTACCCCCATGGTGTGATTATCACGAGCACAGGGTTACCAAAGTCGTCAGATCGCAAATCGCAGGGGGGAGGAAGAGGAGGAGGAGGAGGAGGAGGAGGTAGCAGGAGAGCAGGAGGAGAGGTGGGAGAAGGAGGGGGAGCAGGAGGAGGAGGGGGAGGAGGAGGAGGAGGAGGAGGAGGACGAAGGAGGAGTGAGGAGGAGGAGGGGAAGGGGGAGGGAGGGATGGGGAGGAGGCGGCCAGCCAGGAGCGGGAGGTGGAGGAGGCGCGAGAAGAACGGGAGGTGGAGGGAGCGATGAGGAGGCGAAAGATGAGCTGGAGGTGGAGGAGCCGCCTCCCCCCAAAAGACGGGACGGGCAAGGCTGGATCAAAGAGGAGCCTCCCCGCCCCGTCCAGGAGGCGCGCGAGCAGCTGCGCCAGCAGGACACCGCCCGGCGCCGCCGCTGCTCCCGCCGCTCGGGGGCAGAGGGGGCGCGGCGAGCGCAGGGAGGCGAGGGAGGAGGGGCAGGGATGAGGCGAAAGGGAAGGAGGAGGGAGGAGAGGGGAGGGGGAGAGAGGAGGCGAGAGGGAGGGCGAGAGGGAGTCTTCCTCCACCACCTCCTCCTCCTCCTCCTGTGTCGTCCTCTTTCTCCTTCTCCTCCTCCTCCTCCTCCTTCTCCTCCTCCTCCTCCTCCTCCTCCTCCTCTTTCGTCGTCGTCGTCGTCCTCCACCTCCTCTTCCTCCTCCTCCTCCTCCTCCTCCCCCTCCTCCTCCTCCTCCTCCTCCTCCTCCTCCTCTTTCGGCCTTGCCGTAACCGGTGTAGCTCAAGATGCCAAGTTCTTCTGTGACTCCGCGGAGACCTCTGATCGGAGGCTTGCTCTCGTCTCCCGGCCTGTTTCTCCCCAGGTCTGGATTTCTGCGCCAGAGCGCAGGTGCTCAGCCTCTCGCACTTCTGCATCAGCGCCTGCGCGTAATCTGAGCATTTCCAGGCCGTCTTTCCAAACTTCGTACGGTTCACTACGTTTGCTTGCTTGCTTGCACGCTTGCTTGCTTGCTGAGTTGCGGATTCCAAGCATGCTCGATTCCTCTGGTCGCTTGATTTGAGTCGTCTAACCGAATTGGAGTCACCGCTGGCTGATGTGTCACTACGTATGAACAAATCATAAGAATAAGCACCCTGCTTGCGAGCTAGAACCTCGTCTGGGACGGTCGGGATGTTGTCCTCTTTCTGCGACGCACGGCTAACAAAGCTCCGCCGTGGACGCATGAGGGCACAGGGGCCGCAAGAGCTTCCGCCGATGCCCTCCTCCTTGTCCTCCGCTCGGAGGAGGAGGAGAAGGAGGAGAGCAAAGATGGGGAGTGAGGATGGTCGGAGAAGAGACATCAGCAGAATCATGAACTTTTGGCGGTATGCGCGGATGTCCTGGATCTGCCCTGGACCCCCCTCCCTGTTGCGCGGAGCGCACCAGGGGCGGCGCCGGAGGCGCCACCGCGGGTCCCCAGTGCCGATCCAAGCAAGCCGTGCGGACCGTCAACAGTTTATGTTTATGTCATTCTTCCTCTGGAGCGACGAACCTTGAGGATCCAATCTGCGCTCATTAGCCGAATGGTTCCTTGATTAGTGTCTGGCAGCCCTTGGTTCCGAATTGGCGTCAACAGCCTTGTCCAGCATTGACTTGTTATTTTGGGTAGAGCTTGCATCATCGCTCGCTGCGGGCCCACCATCCCTCCATTGCAGGAGGGGACAGACGAAAGACGAGGGTGCAGAAAAACGCTCGCACGATCCGATATCGTTTTAGCTCAAGCCGATCATGTCCGAATTCTTGACTCCGGTAGCGTGTTGTAGTTTGTGGGTTGGATTTCAAGCAGCAGGACCATATGGCCGAGGAGCGGGTGAAGAACTTTGTTTCGATGGAGGGCCAGAAGGAGATATTGGCGATGAAGACTTACAAGTCCGACATGGACGACGTGGTCGCCAGCAGTATGGCGCCCCTGGGCAGTCTCATCCAGATTACGCATCGGATTTCCGAACCTCAACTACGAGAGGTGGTCGTCAAGATGCTCGGTCTGCCCAATAGTGACGCAAAACTGTGCGCGAGACAGCTTCCGGCTGCTCTCGCGAACGTCCTCCACAAGGGGGGAGGGGCCAAAGGCGGATCGGAGTTGCAACCCGTACTGAAACAGATCGGCGAGCTTGGCAGTCTGGAGCCAAGCAGGTGGAGCAGCAGCGAGGAAACTAATAGGGCCCCAAGCTGCAGCAGATCCCCGCCGCGAGCTGCGTCAGCCAGCGGGTCCGCGATGAGCCCAGGGCCGATCTACAACGCGTACGTTGCGAAGACTCCCACGGGCGTCCCGCTGAACATGGGGTCGAGGAAGATATTGGGGCCACGTGGCAGCGACCCCATTCGCATCGCGTCGTCGCCAGTCCGCGCCCCCGCTGCCGCCGACTCCCCCAGGCAGACAAGTCACGACGAGCCCGACAAGAACATTAACATTGAGTTCGAGAACTTCACCGTCGACTACGAGCGCATGCTCCAGTCGGGGCATGTCGGCGCGACGACTACGGAGTACACGGCAAAATGTTCAAACCAGGGCCGGACGGCGCAGGCGCGGCCAGCGCGGGCGCGACGAGAAGGAGACGGAGGCGACGAATGCCGCGCGCAAGACGGAGATGCCGCAGGGTAAGGGCGGGCCGCCTACGAGACCATCCGCGGCGATAAAGACGGGAAAGAACAACTGCACCTGCCAAGGGGGGTTGGCGCGAGGAGGAGCGCCCCGCCACCGACGAGGAAAAAGAAATCGACGATGAGGAAGGGGAGGAGAGTCAGCACGAGTCCGACGAGGAGGATAAGCTCGAGCCAGTCGCGGTCAAGCACAAGCCGGCTGCAGCGACCATCCCCGCGCAAAAGTACGTCGCGACGTGGCGGGAGACGGGCGGTTGCAACGCCGCGAGGGCGTCTTTCGGGAACCGTCACCAGGTGCTTTCGGCAAGCAGTCGGACGTCTACAGCAAAGCAGATAAGATGACGGTGGCTGACAAGTTGGTGGAGTTGTTACTCGGCAGTAAAATGCGGCTGATTGTGCAGACCTCCGCTAGCTGGACAAAAGAAAACGGGCAAACCGCAAAAAAAAGCCGGGCGGGACGCGCGTGTCTGTGGCCACTGCAGATCGGGCTGCAAGTTTAAGGACGACGAGATCTTGGAGTCGTTGTGAGGATTCTGTCAAGCGATGCCAGCGCCGCTCCGGCGCTGCAGTTGGCGTGGCGGACCGATTGCAAGCGATCTCAAGTGCTCTCGGGGGCGGC
Source organism: Prorocentrum cordatum (assembly GCA_963575745.1). Taxonomy (NCBI): domain Eukaryota; class Dinophyceae; order Prorocentrales; family Prorocentraceae; genus Prorocentrum; species Prorocentrum cordatum. Next base: position 33,377 of record CAUYUJ010014429.1, on the reverse strand, counting down.
ATTTGTTCATGGTTCATGGGTAAATGTAGACGTATGTACAAACATGCGCACCATGCAAGCGAGGGTCGGCCGCGGCGGCGGCGTCGCGGCGACGAGCGCTCTGAGCAGATGGCGCGGCCATTTCCATTCGATCGCGCACGCGTGGTGACACCATTGCGTTCTAGAATGATGACTCTTGGCGACGGTCGGGGGCCAGGGCTGGGGAGGGGTCAGGGTGCTAGGGCCGTCGCAGGGGCTGGGAGATGGCTCGGGGCCGGAGCCGGAGCGGGGCTGGGGCCGAGGACGGGGCTGGGGCTGTGGCCGGGGCCCGGCTGGGGCCAGGGCCAGAAGCCAGGCTCGGGGCCGGAACGGGGGGCCGAGGACGGGGCTGGGGTCAGGACCGAGGCCAAGGCTGGGGCCGCGGCCGGGGCCCGACCCCAAGCTTGGGAAAAGAAGCCACGCGTGGACCCCCCTCTTTGCACAGCTGACCGCAAGCGAAGCTCGAACCCACGCTCCTCGAAACGCACATGCCAGATCGGCAAATTCCTGAGGAGTGCGAAGGTGGAGAGGAGGTGGGAGGAGGGATCCGGAGCTTGGAAGCAGAAGGCCCTGTTCAGAAGAGGCCCAAGAGATCGGCGAGCCAGGAGAGGCTCCGCCTCTGGCGGCGGCCCAGCGGCCGAGTCGAGGGGCATTCGCTGCTCGCCACCCGCGGCGGCGAGGCCGAGGGCGCAGCGCTCCACGTAAAACTGCGAAAATAACCCGTCTTGTTTCCTCCCCTTTTGTTTTGCGCTGCTCATCCTCTTCCCCTCGCTTCTCCTTTTCCCTCCCCCCATCTCCGGCTCATCGCGGCGAGATCGGAGGAGTTGACGATGTTTCGACACGCGTGTCCTGCGCACCTCACGGGTCGCCACATGCGGCCTGCCCTGGCAGTTCCTCGCGGCTGCGAGCAGGGGGCCGCTCCGAGCAGGGAATGGGCGTCAGGCCGCTCGTCACCACCCACCAAAATCACCCCAACCCGACCCGAAGGCCCCGATGTGTCGTCCGTTTCCACTGGGGGGAAGGGGGGGGATTTTCTATTTATGTTTTTTCCAACCATCCTGTGGTGTTGGGTCTTCGTTTTGAAGAGACGGTGCCCCGCGTTCCTCTCCTCCTCCTCCTCCTCCTCCTCCTCCTCCTCCTCCCCCTCTCCCCTCAGGGTTCGCATGCCTCCCCACCAACCATTTCGGCACACCCCTCACACGTTTCGTGGCCCCATAGGGAGCTCCACCGAAGGCCTCAGTGGCAGGGTTCGCATGCCTCCCCACCACCCATTTCGGCACACCCCTCACACGTTTCGTGGCCCCATAGGGAGCTCCACCGAAGGCCCCAGTGGCAGGGTTCGCATGCCCCCACCACCCCGGCACACCCCTCACACGTTTCGTGGGGAGCTCCACCGAAGGCCCCAGTGGCAGGGTTCGCAGGCACCACCCCCAGGCACACCCCTCACACGTTTCGTGGCCCCATAGGGAGCTCCACCGAAGGCCCCAGTGGCAGGGTTCGCATGCCCCCACCACCCATTTCGGCACACCCCTCACACGTTTCGTGGCCCCATAGGGAGCTCCACCGAAGGCCCCAGTGGCAGGGTTCGCATGCCTCCCCACCACCCATTTCGGCACACCCCTCACACGTTTCGTGGCCCCATAGGGAGCTCCACCGAAGGCCCCAGTGGCAGGGTCCGCATGCCTCCCCACCACCCATTTCGGCACACCCCTCACACGTTTCGTGGCCCCATAGGGAGCTCCACCGAAGGCCCCAGTGGCAGGGTTCGCATGCCTCCCCACACCCATTTCGGCACATCCCTCACACGTTTCGTGGCCCCATGGGGATTTCCACTGAAGGCCCCAGTGACTGGGTTCGCATGCGCCCCCACACCCATTTCGGCACACCCCTCACACGCTTCGTGGCACCATAGGGAGCTCCACCGAAGGCCCCAGTGGCAGGGTTCGCATGCCGCCCCCACACCAATTTCGGCACACCCCTCACACGTTTCGTGGCCCCACAGGGAGCTCCACCGAACGCCTCAATGGCTGCGTTCGCATGCCTCCCCACCACCCATTTCGGCACACCCCTCACACGCTTCGTGGCCCCACAGGGAGCTCCACCGAAGGCCCCAGTGGCAGGGTTCGCATGCCTCCCCACCACCCATTTCGGCACACCACTCACACGTTCCGTGGCCCCATAGGGAGATCCACCGAAAACGGTACTCACACCAGCATTATTCACAATTGCATATGGTTGGGTCCTTCGCCAGGCTAATTTATATGTGTATATATACACAAAAAACGATATTCGGGTTTTCGAGTTGGGTTGGGGCGGTCTGGTAGGTGGGCAACTCGCTCGCCCCCCCCCCCCCCCGCCGCCCCCGACCTCCCCGCGTCGTCGCGGTTTTGCCGGGCCCGCGCCCTGCCCTGCCTGGTCGCCCCGGGCGGATCATACGTTTCACGGCTGAGTGTCCCCGCTTCCTGCGCTCGCCGGATGTCAGAGGGCTCAGAGGCTCGAACAATGGCGAGGCGCTCTGGCTTGCATGTAGGTTTATGAAAGTCGGTCCATGGAGAGGAAGCATGTCGCCAAATAGTTGCCAGCTGTCTAAAAGATGTTTCACACATGTTTTAAATATGTAAAAGAAAAACAGGTTTGAATCATTTGTAGCACATCTTCAATTCAAATGATAGGATTGTTAGAGCGTCCAACTGTAAGCCCACCAACGAATGTTCGAAGAACCGAGTGTGGTCTGCAGGAAATGTTCAGAGAACATGTCTGCCTGAAGCTGTGTTGTTTTAACACGTCGGACTTGTGTTCAAAGAACATTGTTTTTGTCATTCGAACAGCTCTGTGTTATGATAACCTATCGTGGTGGGCCGATAGGAATGCCGGGACGGCCGGTCCCTGCTCAAGAGATTGTCCAGTTGATTGCAGTAGGTGAAGCCAGCGAGCCAGCGCAGCATCATGTGTTGCAACGGTTATCGCGCCCTTCAGAAGGCTGTAGAATGTGGCATCTCTCACATCGAGGGGCGCTGCCACGCATATCCTCCACCGCGCTTGGGGAAGTTGCACAGGCAGGCCGCAGAGGTGCGCAGCGACGCTGCGTTCTACTAGTATGGTCATTGCGCTGCCTACTGCGGAGCTAAAGAATATGCCTTTGCCAACGTTGTTCGCTGAGCGCAGCGCGTCGAAGCCCTCGTGGGGCCTTTGGAGAGCCACTTGGAAGCGTGTCGGGGCTTCTCGGGGGCTTCTCGGGGGCTTCAAGGGGCCTCTTGTGGGCCTTTGGGGGGCCTCTGCGGGCTTCTGGGGACTTTCTACGGGCTTCTCGGGGCTTGTTGGGAGCCTCTTCGGAGCCTATTGGGGCCTGTTGGGAGCTTCGTTGGATCTTCTTGGAGGCTTCTTGGGGGCTTTGGGGGACAGCTTAGAACTTCTTTGAGCGTCTTGGGTGCCATTTTTGGACCTCGTGAGGGTCTCCAGGGCCGTTTGGGAGCGATCTTGAGGGCGTTGTGGCCCGTCTTTGATTCTGTCGAGACCAAAAACTTGAGAACGTCAAATTGGTGGGGAAACAATGAGTTCTACACAGTTTTTGTCTCCCGAAGGCGTCGTGGACGGCATCTTGGTTGCCCTTTTGGGCCTTCTTGGCAGCCTCTTGGGGCCGCTTCGGGGCCAGCGAGGCCGCTTTCGAGTCGATGCTGTGCCGTGAGGGCCAGCGTGTCCGACTTGGAGACGGCAGTGGCCGTCCTGAACTCCAGCTGGGGCCGTGTTTCAGGAGGGGGAACAAAAACACATACACACACAATGAGTCGTCGATCCCCAGGAGAATATGGGAAAATATGGGAAGTGGGTGGGGAGACAACAAGAACAAGACAATATGGGACAATATACGGGGAGACCTGTCAGCTGTGCCTGCTCATTCGTGTGCCCCAGGGTCCGTGCGGTGTTGGCCTTCTGTGGCAGGCCTCTCCGAGGCTTCCTGGGGGGGCTGGGGGGGGGGGCGAGGGGCTCGGGCGGTCGGGTGCACGGGGAATCCTCCTCCTCCTCCTCCTCCTCCTCCTCCTCCTCCTCCTCCTCCTCCTCCTCCTCCTCCCCCTCCTCTTCCCTCCCTATACCCATCGCCATCCCCCTCCTCGTGGGGGGCAGGGGTAGGGTTCGCATGTGGCTCCCCAGGGGTGCCCAGGTCGATCGTCCCAGTGGGACGCCGGAGGCCCCGTTCCAAAAGTGACCCCCGGGAAAGGGACTTTGGAGACGGGCGATGCGGAGTTCTCAAGTCCGCTCGGCTTCGCCCATAAGGTCTCCGCGCGACGCTTTCACTCGCACTCCTCGGAGTCTCAAAAATGCAAGGCCGCGGTCTCAGAAGTCCCTTTTCGCCGGCGTCCCTTCGAGGAAACGTACCAGCAGCACGCGCCAGCACTCGACTCCCCTCCTCCCCCCCCCCCCTCCCCTCCCCCTCCGCCCCGGACCTCCTGGGAGGGTTTTTTTTTACAAAAAAATAGCACCAGGACGTCGACGCCCTCACTCCCGGCGAGGCTTTCGAGGCAGGCCAGGTCGACCTATGGGCCTGGAGTGTTATCAGGAGGGGAAAAAACACACAGACACAATTAATCGCCCATTCCCAGGAAAATATCGGAAAATGTGGGAAGTGGGGGGAAAGACAAAAAAAAACCGAAAACATGGGAAACTCTGGGGAGTCTTTTTTATTTGTGTGTACTTCTTTGCGTCTCCTGGGGCCCCTTCATGCTGTTTTTCTTGTAGCACTCTGGCAGGGCAGCGCCGCCGCCCCCCCCCCCCGAGGACGAGGAGCGCCGAGCGCGCCTGGAGCGCCGCGGGCGGCGAGACCCCAGGCGCGCCCCGGCCCTGCCCGCCCGCGGCCTCCCCCGCGTGCCCCGCCCCCCGGTGCCCCTCGGGCCCGGCCGGCCTCGGGCCCCGGGTCGGGGGCGGCGGAGAGGGGAGGTCGGGGGCCGCAGTCCTCCTCTCTCCTCCTCCTCTCTCCTCCTCCTCTCTCCTCCTCCTCTCTCCTCCTCCTCCGCTGTTTTCCGCTGTTTGCGGCGGCATGAGGGATCCGCTCCCTGAGCCGCAACCGAGGCGCCTCTGCGCCCGAGCCTAGCCGCGCGCGCGGCCGACACGCGGGCGCCCTCGGCGCCGGGGGGGGGGACCCCGCCCAGGGGAGGAGGAAAGGGCCTCCAGGATCTCTCGGGGCAGAGGAAGAGCGGGAGGGCGAGGCCCCAGTGACTCAAAAGGCCAGGCACCAGTGGACCCCGCAAGGAGGGAGGGAGAGGGCCTGCGCGGGTCCCACGGAGAGGGAGCGGGGTCCAATGGCCTGCATCTCGCCCTCTGGCCCGATGCGCTGCCGCCCAGGATAGCAGCCTGGCCAGCTGCGTCACCTGTCCTGGGCGGCAGTGCGCAGGCGTTGGAGCACGGTGGGCCAGGGCTCGCCTGGCGTGCCACCCCCTTTACCCCCACAAGCACAGGGCCCGAACCAGGAAGCCATACATGGAAGATAGGCGGCAGGGGGTAATGGGGGTGGCACCAAATTATGTCCCTCGGGACCCCGACGGCTCGGCCCCCTCACTGGGCCACGTCGGTGGTCCTTGGTCTTGTAGTAGAGCATGATTATGTTGCCCTCGAGCTTGTGGTACTCGACTCAGTCATGCTGGTCGAAATTGTTGTTGACTATGCTGTGCCCAACCCTGTGGCCCTCGTCCCAGTCATTAGTCATTCTGGTATGGCTTGACCCAGTAGCACTATCTGTTGTCCTCGACTCGGTAGTGCTGGTCCTCGCGATACGCTTTGTGACTGTGATGCCAAGCTTGTGGTGCTCGGGCCGTCGCTCTGATTGAAGCAGTGGCTGACTAGCTGGCCCTCGACCCTGTGGTACTCGGCACCATCGTGCTGGTCGAAGTGGCAGTACTTGTCTCGGTGTGAGGACCTTCTCCATTCGCTCCATTCACTCCACTCAACTCGGCATCGCTGGTCCAGTGGTCGTTTGGCTCGGTGATGGTAGGCTCTTTGTACTGGGCTCGGTCGCGCTGGTCGAGTGGAACTGTTTGACTATGTGGGGCTCAGGCTCCTGGTGCTCGACTCAGCCACTGAGGTACTTGTCGTGCTGGTTACAGGTCGTTGGGGATCTGCTTGTTGCTGGTAGGTGGAATAGGTTGTAGGCGCACTCAGGCCTCCATGCACCGAGTTCAAGTGGGGTTCTTGGCGGCCCCACCTCGCCCCGCTATGGCTAGGGGTCACGGTGCCCTCGGTGGGGGCGAACCCCAGGCCCAGTGATTCTTCTGTTAACGACGAGGAAGGTCTCGGCTGCCCTATGCTTCGCCCTTGGGCGCTCGGGAGCTCCATCTCCGCCATGGGAATGGTGGGGGTGGCGAGCTAGGGCGGGCCGCGGGGGCGCAGGTAGTCGCGTCCTACCCCCCGCCCCCCTCCCCCCTGCCCCTCACCATCCCCCCTGGTAGGCGCGGGCAGTGCTCGCCCTGCCCCCCCGCCCTTCGAGCCCGTCTCGAAGTTTGATCCTTGCCCCGCCAGGGCAGCGTTGACTTGTACTTGGTGTAGTTGGCATATCGTCTGGCTGGTACCTCTGAGCCCTGGCTGCACGGCGGCCGTGTCCATCACTGCTGCGAAACGTGGCGACGTGTGTCTGGGGTGTTCCCTCGCATTCGGGGCTTCCCCAGGATTTGCGCCCTGACAACTTGTGCAAAACTTGGCCACGTAGCCTGAGGTGTTCCCTCGCACTCGGGGCTTCCTTAGGACTTGCGTCCTGACCCTTTTGTACTTGTCGTCAGGGCTCTTCGTCGCGATCTGCCTCGCCAGCCTGTGCTCGATCAGCTCTCGTCGAGTTTTGGTCCTGCCCATTGCCTTGTCGGGTCGGTCCTGTAGGGCCCACTCCATCGCCTCCTCCAACCAGGTCGGGGCGCTCCCTCGCCTCGCTGGGCCACCGTGGTAGTCCTGGCCCATCTCCCTGGTCTTGTAGCGGTCGAGCGGCTGGAAGAAGTGGGCCACATCGTCGTCGATAAGCCATCCGTTGGCGTCGCTTGGCGATTCGCCAAAGCGCCACCTTATCTGCTTCACCAGTGCAGTCGCGATGGCCTGGCACAACCTGTTCGGGTACTCCTTGGTTGCCGCGGTGCGCCACTGGCCGTCGTCGTTGATGCCCGCCAGCTCCGCGTGGTAGGAGGCCGTGTGGAAGCACCTCCCGCCTCCAGGCAGTCTACTTATTTCCGATCGGAGAGTTGGGAGGGATACCGCCAGCAGGCTCGTGGACTTCCTCGAACGCGCTCCACAGGTGCACTGGTCGAAGGTGATCAGCTCGACTCCCTGCTGGCCCAGGAGGCGGCGCGTCTCGGGGATCCTCCAGGAGCTGGCGAAGTGCTCCTCAGTGAGCTCGCTCGGGTGCTCGAGCATGCCTGGGACGCCAAGGTTGAGGCACATATACATGAGCTCCAGCTGTGTCCTGTATAGGCGATTGCCTATCGCTATTTGTTCCATCTCTGGACGGGAAAGGCAGCGGAGGCCCCGCAAGCTGTTGCTGCTCCTTAGGGGTCTTGGCGGGCGACCCCTGCAGTCATTGGGAGGCAGGTGGCGCGCGCGGCTCCAAGTCTCGCACGGCGGTCCGCCGATGACTCCTGCAATCCTTCCTGCTTGTGTCATGCCTCGCCACTTGTGGACTGCGACTTCTGATGTCAGGTCGCCGATGGTCGGGGCGTTGACAACATCCAGGCTAAGCATGTGTATGTCGCATGAGGCCCGACTGCTTATACGGTCGAACCAGTCCTGAACGTCTCCCTCTCGGCGACGACCGCTGAACAGATGCAGCACGTATAGAGTCCGAGCTGGCCTGGGCCTGGGTGCAGCAGCTGGCGGCGGCGGTGGCTCCTCGATGAAGGGGAGCTCGAGGCTCTCGTAGTGGCCGCCATTGCTGTCGTCGCTGTCCTCGTCCGCGTGTATTTCTGGAGGACGAGCACGGACTGCAGGCTTCTCTGCCCAGTCGATGGGCCTGCCAGCCCTTCTGTTCGCCTGCTGCTGGTCGCGAACCACTTGCTGGTTGTGCTGCAGCTCGGCTTTGCTGAGGAGTGCTGGACGTGTTTTTCGCCAGTGTCGAGCGCACCTACGCACCCGCAGCAAGTGCTTGACCAGCCTGTTCGTGGTGTGGTAGTCCATGCCGCATCCGCAGCAGACCGAACCAGTTGCCCACGAGATAGGATGCCCCGACGAGGTGTGGTCCTTGGTGATGTGGGCTCGTAGCACTGCTGCGCTGAGTTCAGTACGTCCGCAGTGGTAGCAGAGGTACTTGCGCTGCTGCTCGAAGTGCTGGTCTGGGAAGGGCGAGATGGCTTCCGTGTTTGTCCACCGCTGGAGTCGTAGCCGCCATCGAGCGTGGTGGTCGTGATCGTACTGGCGGGCTTTGCCGCGTTGGCAAGCTTTCTTGACTGCGCTGAGGTAGCTTTTGTAGTCGTTCCTGGCCCAGTCCTTCCAGTCTTCGAGCGTGTATGCTCCACCGCGCTCGTCAGGTCCTGCGTGGTCGCGGACCCAGTCTAAGTCGCGGCGGAGCAGAGCCACCCAGCCGTAACTCCCGTCCCATGCTTGGCTGAGTAGTCGGCGGAGGTGCATGGGGTCCCCAGTTGAGGCATCTACCGAATAGTCGTAGTCTCTCAAGACGCAGGACGATCTCGGGGGGCAGTTTGTCGACTCCTTCGAGGATCTGGGTGTTCGTGACCTCCTTCTTCTGTCGTACTTTCCAAGTGATCCTCTGTGCGGCAGCGTAGTTCACTATATACTGGTTGTTGAAATTCCTGGCCTGGCCTGCTGTGAGTTCAGGCCAGGTAGACGCATTGTATAGTAGCTGGGATAGCACCACACTGTCGGCTAGGTAGGCTTTGTCTTTGACGGCCAGCTCTGAGCGACGGTGGACTTCACGATGTAGAGGCCGCGTGGATGTCGCCGCGGTGGCTACCTTCACTGCGGTATCCACCCCAGGGGATGCATTGTCGGTTGCGTAGGTCCCGAGGAGCTTGTGGTGGCGGACAACCTCGACGTGGCTCTCCGCGAGAGGGACTTCGATCCTCGGCACTCCTTCGGAATAGAAGCTGGCCCGAGCTTGCCGGCTCCCAGGCCCACTGAAGTCGATCATCACCTTGGTCTTGGTGAGCTGCAGCTGGAGGCCGAAGGTGCTGGTGGCGCAGTAGACGGCTTCGCAGAACCCCGTGGCCTCGGACTGAATGTGATCGGGGCTGGTGAACACGTGCATGCCCGTGAGGTCGTCGACGAACGATAGGCCGTGAGGTTCGTGCTCCTGGAGTGGTCCGTCTGTGGGGTCGGTGCCGCATGCGAAGCTGCTCTCTAGGGGCTTGCCCTGGGCCCTTAGCCCTCGCTGCGTAAGGTAGCTGTCAATCATGCGGTGGACTCGGCCGAAGAGCAGATTGAAGTCCGCGTCGGCTAGGGGCACGCCAGGCCTCGTGCCCTTGTGCGGCGCAATGAAGTTCTGAGAGAACCTGCGCGGTGTCCACCTGTTGCGACACCCTTCTGCTATGAGGGCAGCCAGGTGGGAGCCGTCCAACACTGTGTCTAGTATCCCTGGGTTGGCCATGAGGTGCTCCAATTGTGGCTGGGCCCATAGAGGAACTTCTAGGTTATCTAGCACCTCCTTGACTTCGCCCTCCTCGCCTGGGATGCCGTGGACCAGCTGGGCGACAACCGAGTAGACGGCCTCCTTTAAGTCGTAGCAGCTGATCATGGAGCACTTCCCTTGGGCCTGGCTTCTCTCTGTGAAAAGGCGCGCTGCCAGGACCGCCATGTCAGCCCCTCGCTTGGGCCGGCCGCCAACCTGGATGTCCTCCAGCGCTATGGCGAGGGTAGTGTTGAGCATGGCCCTTAGGTATTTATGGTGGTGCTTGCCCAGGACGTTGTTTAAGAGGATCTCGCGGTACGCTAGGAGGTATCGCGGGTCGCCTTTTCCTTTAGGGATGGCGACCAGATCCCCGCCCTTGAAGCTCAGCGGCTCCCGCACGGTGGTCGCCACCTTGGTGAAGAGGGGGTGCAGTAGCGCAGCTGCCTCTGTAGGAGCCGCCCTGAGGACGGCGTTGGTGAGTCCGTCAGGGCCTCCTTGCGTCCCAACCTTGGCCGCAGCGAACTGGGCCTGGCAGACGGCCAGGGGCATCGCCATGGAGAGATCCAACGCGCCGTCGAAGGGCCTGGTCTTGCTGTCATGATTATACTTATTGGCGAGATCGTCCGCTGTCACGATCTTGCCTGCCTGTATTTTCGCGAAATGGTTGAGCTCCTGGTCCGCCATGTCCTGGGAGTTGTGGATCACCTCTCCATCCTTGTCGAGCCTCATCGGCTTTCCTGCTGGGAACTTCGCCTTCCTCCCGCCGTACCTTAATAGGTCGCGATAGGCCTTCCACTGGGCCGCAGCGTCGTTCGCAGCAGAGGCGGAGGACGCAGTTGAGGCTAGCCGGCTGAGGAAGGCGCTGCGGTCCTTCACGACGGCCGATGCAACGAGCAGCCCAGACCTGGTGAGGAAGGAGAGGATGGCCATGGCGTAGACCATGGGCGAGATCGTCCAGTTCAGGAGGAGGTGCGCGTAGTCGTGGATGTCGTGGATGGTGCCATCGTCGTCGCCACGCTCTCTGCTCCACAGGGCCAGTGAGGCCCCGACCTCGCCTCCAAGAAGAGAGTGGGCGTGGGCAACTAGTCGTCCAGGTCGGTCGTCATGGGCTTCTCCTCTTAGCACTGCGCGATGGACTCGAAGTGCGAGGCGCCTGGCTCGGATTAGGCCCATGGTAGTCTTGGTGACGTAGGGCTTCCTCGCTGCCTTGACGGCCTTGCCGAAGGCCTGGATGGCCGCATTGTTGACGACTCTGGTGACCTCATCGCAGTGGGTGTTGACGTCCACCTCCCAGGGCATGATCGGGGCCTGCTTGAGAATCTCCTTAAAGCTGGCCTTGGCGTCATCGTTGTGTAGGTTGGTCAGATCGGGCCGCGGTCCTGAGGCCTTGGTGGTCTTGCAGACAGCCCACTTGAGGGTGGCGAGTACTGGTATGTGGTCTTGCGCAGCTGTGCCTCGGTCAAGACCTGGCTCCGTGCTGCAGCTCGCAACGTACGGGGCGATGGAGGAGCTCAGCAGGATGTAGTCGATCCTGCGGCGCTGCCCCTTCGATCCGATATGCGTATGCGAGTTGTTGCCTGGATCCTTCGTGGTGTTGATGACCTCCATGTCGGTGTCGGCTGCGAAGCTGATGATGTGCTTGCCATTGCCGTTGGTCGGTTCTGGGTATCCACTGGCGCCAACTCCTGGGGACTCATAGTCGCCAAGACGCCCATTCAGGTCCCCCATGAAGATGTCCACGTGGTACTTGGCAGACAGTCGCTTGGCAGACTCCCAGAATTCTGTCTTCTCAGCCGCCTGGGAGTCTTCGTGGGGTGCGTACGCGGAGGCGATGACCATGTCTGTGCCTGCAACGCGGGTCTTGATGATCAAGAGCCTGTCGTGCTGGTGGAGGACGAGGGTGTCTTTGGCACTTAGGTACTTCGCTGTCCCACTCACGCTGATCGGCTGGGAGACGTTGAGCCATATGTCGCATCCTCTGTTCTGCTGCGCGTGGCCTGAGGAGTAGCAAACATATTCTCCAACGTTGCGGACGTCTCCTTCGCTCTGCGTCTCCTGGAGGGCCACCACGTGCAGGCCCATGTCAGCAAACTGCGCTGCTAGGTGCGTGACCTTGGAGATGCTCTGCTTGCTTTTGCTGGCCGCCTTGCCTTTGCCCGACTTGAAGCTGACGGCGGCTTTGGGTGACCTGCAGTTGTAGGTGCACACATTCAGGCTGAGGTCGGCCTTGATGGTGGTGGTGCTGATGGGCCTCTGGATCGCACATGAGGCTGCCTGGGGCTGAGTGGCCCCGATAATGAAGGCTTGGTTCCGCATGGGCGGGTATGCGGCCTTGACCGCATCGGGCGCTGAGCGTAACCATTCCCAGGAAAGGAACTTATTGTGCGCGATCGCCTGCACTGCTGCAGTATTCGGGTCCATCAGGTCGCTGGCCGAAGCTTGATCTGCTATCCCATCTGCAAGCTCGTTCCAAGGGTGGCCAATGTGCGAGTTAATATGATGCCACTGAGTAGGTCGAGCTTGTTGGAGGAGGCCAGCAAGCGTGCGAATGGCGGTCCCCAGCCTCGGATGTACATGGCATTGGGCTTCGCCTTTGGCCAGGTTGATAACGTTGAGGGCGTCAGGCGTGTTCTCGATGGGCGCGGCGGTGTCTTGACCAAGGGCCCACATTCGTGCCCAAAGCACTGCCGTGTGCTCAGCTGTGTATGGCGGCACCTTCTCGTTGTTTACCATGTCGTGTAGGGACTCGGTGACCTTGCCACCAATGAAACCCCGAAAGCCAAACGGGCCTCGTGAGTTTCGCCCATCGTCATACTCGTCGACAATAACAACTGCCCAGGCGGCTGTATGTGGGATGCCGTTGTAGCTGCCGTCCGTGTAGATGTGTGTGCGCCTAGTCGGCAGCTCACGTGATGGGCACATCTCCAGCGCCAGCCTTGCCATATTGTGGAGGGTCGTGGTGTCGACGTCGGCGCAGACATTGACGCGGCCTCGGCCTCGGAGGGTCTCGGCTACTGAGTCTTGGCTGAGAACTGGCAGCACTGCTGGTTGGCCTCTGTCTGGCGCTGCCGTGGTGGAGGGCCGCCGTTGCCTTCGGCCGAGCCTGGCTCTCTCAGCCCTGACGTACTCGGGGGAGTGTTCAACGTCATCGTCTGGCACAGGCTCCGTGCCATGTAGGGTGGGACATGGTGTGCTGGTAATACGGGCTGGAGGTAGCTGTGATGGTGCGGAGTGGGTGGGCGGGGCTAGAGGTGGGACCCCAGCCTGAGGCGTACTCCGCTTCACGGGTAGTGATGGTGGCATTTGGCTCCCCTCATCGAAGTTCAAGTTGTCCGATCCAGCCCGCGCGGCCTGACTGAACAGGGGCTCGTGTGATTGGGCGTGGAGCATGCTGTCACGTAGACGATGAGGTTCGCCATCCAGGGCGTCTGGGTGATTAGTGGCACCCGTGCCGTGGTGGGAGCGAGCTGATGCCGAGGGGAGCGTTGGCTTCCACCTGCCTGGTCGTGGTGAGCTGTGTGGGTCCGTCGGGACTGAGGTCCCTGGTGGTGCTGGATCAGCTTGGATGTCGCTGGGCCTGGTTGGACACCCCAACACGACATCGCTGGCGCGAGGGCACGGCTTCGACCACCCTCCCGTCGGAGGCATACCCTCACGCCTACGCACCTGTAAGGGGGATTGGCCCCGCAGCTGCTCTACCCGGTGGGGAGCAGGTCCGCCCGTCGGCGGCCTTACAGTGTGAGGCGACCCCGCGCTAGCGCGCCAGCTTGGGCAGGCCCTAGTAGGCACTGTGTGCTGCTCGGGCTCGGATAGGTCTTCAGGTTGCTCAGTTGGTGGGTGTTGGGGCTTGGTGCCCTGGTCTGTCGTAAGGGTGTTGGTTGGGGCAGGCTTGGCTTCTGCATCAGGCAGTGCTGTGGCCGTGGGTGGGATGCTGTCGATGCTGCTGCTCGGTGGTGGCCGAGTCGTTGGTCTCCACTCTGTGCTACGAGAAGTGTAGCTGCCGTTGGGGTCCTGCCTCGGGTGCCCTTGGACGAAGCCCCTGGCCTGGGAGCAAGGCATCGGCCACCCTCCCGACGGAGGCTTGCTGCCAGGCCTTCGCACCTGCAAGGGGGAACGCTCCCGCATCTGCTCGTCTCTGTGGGGAGCAGATCCGCTCGCCAGCGGCCTTGCAGTGTGAGGGGACCCCGTGCATGCCCGCCAGATTGGGCTGCCTTCTTGACCACTGGGTGTCTGCTGGTCGCTGGTGCGGCTGGATCGGGTGCGGGCGCTGTGCTCCTGATCCACCACCAGGGATCGGTACTTATTGTGAGTGCTGCTGTCGTCCCGACGACTGTGGCTCTCCGCAGCGCGCCGTGCACGGCGTACTCGCCGCTGAGCTGATCGGAAGGCTGCAACTGCGCGCGATTGCTTCCACTTCTCATAACACTGCTCCGTGCCATCCTCGGCCTCGCTGCCACTCGAGTTTTGTCCATCGAGAAAGGTCCTTTCCGCATTCTCGATCTCGTGAACTCGGATGGCGGAGGGGGGCGTCCTGTGTGCAAGGGCAGCCGGTAACGCATCCTTGCAGCCATCTTGGTGGCTTGTGACCTGAAATGCTGACTGACTGGCGGATGCATCGCTCCTCCCTGGTAGTGTGCCTCTTTGGGTGCCGCCTAGCGCCCCTCGAGACGCGGCGAGCGGCCCTCGTGTCGGCCGTGGTGGTGTCACGTTGGCCCCTCGAGACCCAGGTGACTGATACCGCTGTTGTTGCTGGCTGCTGCGATTGGGAGTGGCCCTCCCACTGCCAAGGCCAGTTGCGGTAACACATCTGCTTGGAGTCGTGGCCCCTCGGGACCCTGGACTTCTGGGAGTATCTGTTCTGGTGTGTGAGACTGTCGCAGTCTCTGGGCCCCGGTGCCCCTCGGGCCCGGCCGGCCTCGGGCCCCGGGTCGGGGGCGGCGGAGAGGGGAGGTCGGGGGCCGCAGTCCTCCTCTCTCCTCCTCCTCCTCTCTCCTCCTCTCTCCTCCTCCTCCTCCTCCTCCTCCTCCTCCCTCCTCCTCCTCCTCCTCCTCCTCCTCCTCCTCCTCCTCCTCCTCCTCCTCCTCCTCCTCCTCCTCGTCTCTCCTCCTCGACTCCTCCTTCTCCCTCCTCCTCCTCCTCCTCCTCCTCCTCCTCCTCCTCCTCCTCCTCCTCTCTCCTCCTCCTCCTCCTGCTCCTCCTGCTGCTCCTCCTCCTGCTGCTCCTCCTCCTCCTCCTCCCCCTCCTCCTTCTCCATTCCTTTCATTAAAATCGGAGGCGAACAGACCTCCCACCCCGACACGTCGATTGAGGAATTGGCCGTTGTCGGTTCGCGAGGGAGATGGCGCAGACTGAGAGGGCCTGGGGCGCCAGGCGCGATCTTTGAGACGTCGGATCTCAGGGAACGATGTGGTGTCCACGCCGCGCGGCGAGTCCGTAGGATTCGGGGCCACCGCACGGCTTTGGGACGCTGGCCCCCGCGTGCCCCTCCCCGTGCTCTCGGGTCCGATCTCGGGCCCCAGGTCGGGGGCGGCGTGAGAGGGGGGGGGGAGGACCAGGGTTACATCGGGCCTGCCCCTCTGGAGGAGGGAACTCCAAGAAGAGTCAAACAAATAGTCTGGGTATGATTTTTTGCGTGGACAGGCCTCCCACTCCCGACACGTCGATTGAGGAATTGGCCGTTGTCGGTTCGCGAGGGGGCGTCGCGGCCGTCCTTTTTGCGGGTCCGGGCCCGTCGGTTTCGGCCCCGGGCCGTTTTCGCTAAGGGGAGGTCTACGAAAGGGAGGTTTGTCCACCGCCGAAGGGGGGATGACCAGGGTCAAGTCGGGCCTGCCCCTCTGGAGGAGGGAACTTCAAGAATGGTCAAAAAATACTCTGGGTACGATTTTTTGTGTATAGTCTGACCACTGGGGGGTATGTTTGGACTCTGTTTCATCTCTCGTCCAAGATCCCCCTCAAAGAGGACAGGCCAGACTTACGACTAGGGGGGGTGGAAATCATGGCTGGGACCATGATGTCTCCCCAGGTTTCACGGCGCCCCTTCTGAGTTCAGTGCGCTGCCTGGCCCCCCCCCTGGTCCGCGCACATGCCTCGGGCCACGATTTGCACACACCCCTCTTGGACGCCCCCCTCATTGGACACCCCCGACCCGGTCGGGGGCTCCCAAACCTTGAGATCCTGGCGTCTCAATCCTGTCGAGCCGGGCGTTTTCGCCCAGCTTCGGGCCCTCACAGATCCATGCGGCTCGAGAAATGGCGCAGACTGAGAGGACCTAGGGCTCCAGGCGCGATTTTTGAGACGTCGGATCTCAGGGAACGATGTGGTGTCCACACCGCGCGGCGAGTTCGTAGGATTCGGGGCCACCGCACGGCTTTGGGACGCTGGCCGCTCTCCAGGGACGTCGGGCTCCCTGAGATCCTGGCGTCGCAGCTGTTTCGAGCCAGGCGTTGTCGCGTGATTCCAAGACCCAGGGACCTCACGGACCGCTGCGGCTCGAAGGTGAAGCAGCAAGACGGGTCCGGGGTGTTGATCATGATCGCTTGTGACATTGTATTTGTTTCGCAGAGTCGGATCTCAGGAGGGGGGCCTCGTAAGGCTTCGGGTTGCGCACAGGGGTTGTGCATGGTGTTGCACCTGGGGTACTTCATGACATAACTATGCCCGGGCTTACTCGCTGCCAGGAAAAGGAAGACGTGCGCAAAGTTATCTGTCAGAATATTTGTCAGAATCCCCTGGTCATCCATGCTCCGTCCATGAAATAAATCATGTTGAGTTAGCACTCGTGTAGGCTTATGGTACCATCCTGCCACAACCGAAACAGCCAGCTCCCGCAGGACGACGCGGAAGACGAACAATTCAGGCGTGGCCCAAACATGGGCAGGTCGGCTGCCCACGAGGATGGTCCATGTCGTGGGGCCCCGGGGGGAGCCTACGCCCTTCCGACCCCGGGGCCCCGCCTCGAGCTCACTTCCGCTGGGCGCCGCGGGAGCGGCCCTTGCCACCCCCCTTCTCCGCCGCGGCTGCTTCTTTAGGAAGCTCCACATCTCCTCCTCCGCCTCTGTCCCGTACTGACGCCGCAGGGCGAACTCGACCGGGTCGGTCTTGTTCAGCCTCAGCACAGCATGCACCATCACGTCCTTCACCTGCTGCGTGACCAGATCCGAGAAGCTCAGCGTGAAACGCCAGGCCCAGTCTGGCACCGGGGAGACGAACTTGGACGACAGCCCGCCGACCATGATGTCCACCATCTCCGTCTGGATCGCCTGGAGCTCCTTGGCCCCGTCGATGAGCGGCTGCAGGGACTTCTGGTAGTTCTCGTCGGCCGAGGCATCGCGCACCTTCGTGGCGACCTCCTCGACCTTGTTCCACACCACGGACCACATGTAGACCTTCTTGTGGGGGTACTCGAACTCCGGCACCTTCGTCTCGTCCTCGGTGGCCTTGTCCCTGGCCTTCTTGAACTCACCCCACTTTGCGTGCCACACGTCGCTGATGCCCCTCACGCTCTCCTTGTACTCCTCCTCCCTGAGGAGGATCACGAACTGCTTCGAGTTGACCACCTCGTTGGCGTCTTTCTTGAAAGACAAGCAATCCCGAACCGTGCAAGTGACCACTCTCGTGCAATCCGCGCCTTCGCCGGAGCCCTGGGCTCCCCAGGAGGCCTGGGCCCCGCCGCCGGCTGCCCGGTGGCCGGTCCGGCCCCTCTTGCTTGTCAGGCTCTTTGCCCTCCTGCGCAGCCTTGGCCTTCGCCTCCTGGAGCAGCCCTTGCGCCGTCTTCGGCATCTGGCTGTGGGGCGAAACGGGCCGGCAGCTTGGAGTCCTCGAAAGCGAAGCCGTGCTCCCCCTGCTTGAGGCTAAGACCAGCGATTCGGAAACGTTTAGCACATCCATGGGCATGCTTCGAAGCTCCCTTCTGTTCTCTGAATCGAGTACCACAATGCACACAAGGATAAGAATTTACAACATGATACTGTAATTGGGATTGGCGCACAACCTGCACACGAGACAGCCACATCTTCAGGGGCATGCGCTCACACGTCTTGCTATGGAACATCTGCTTGTTTGCAGTCTCGAAGCGAGCCATACAATGTTCATAAGTGCGACGATCCAAATCTTTCCGTGTTCGCGGCGGCACGGGCAGATCGGATATGGCTCGTAAGTCTTTTGCCACTCTGGCCCTTGGCGGCATACGTGGCCGCCTCCTCGTCCACCAGGGGCTGCGGCACTTGGGGCACCTGATGCAACGAGTACAACCCGGATTTTGCCAGTGCCCTCCCAAACAACGATGGCTTCTGCACTTCCTGCACTGTCGGCAAATCGGACACCCACCGTTACATCCACGTGTATCAACTTCTGGACGAGGGGGATAAGTTTCGAATCTGGCGAACAGCGTGTCTCGATGTTGACCCTGCCACCCACCCCGAGGAGCTGCTGTCTGCTGTTTGGGTACACGTTTGGGGACAACCACAACACGATCGGGTCGAATAGGTACCATTACTGCCACCCACTCCAAATTCGGAGACCCTTTCGATCTCCGGCGTCGTACACGATGACGGGCTTCGGGATGGGGGTGTGGTGGAGGAGGCACGGGATCCTGCTGACGAGGCTGTTTTCCCCGAGGCCGGCGACGAGCGGCATCTGAATCTCGTCCTATTCGTCTTCCTTCTCCTCCTTCTCCTCCACCTTCGCCTCCTTCTCCCCCTTCTGGATTATCCTGGGCTGGGTCTGGCGCTGCTGCCGGCTGTGGGGCTGACTCCGCCTCCTCGCCGCGCGGCGGGTGGCCAGAACACTCCAGTCTGGCGTCCGGGTCCTGGGGGTGTTCCTGGGGATTGCCCCCCCTTCCTCCTCCTGGTTGCCCGCCTCCTCCTTCTCCGCCTCCTCTTACGCCTCCTCCACCTCCTTCTCCTGCTTCTCCGCCTTGTTCCCCGCCTCCTCCTGCACCTCCTTCGCCTCCTTCTCCTCCTCCTTCTCTCCCGCCCTGTTGAAGAGCACGAAGGAGCCGATGAGGGTCCAGTAGAGCAATGGCCGTGCCCCAAGCTTCGACCACTCTGGGCGTCGAGGCCGGAGCCGGGGGAGGAGCTCGACCTTGGTCGCGTGCTTTCTTGACGCGCTGGTGCCGGGCTGCCGCCTCTGCTTCGGCGGCCGTGGCCCGGGCACGCGGTGCTGGTGTCTTGCGGGCACATGCTGGGGAAAGACGGAGACAAGCTGCTCGAGATATTTTTTTGCGTCGCAGTGAGGGCAGACCGCGAGACCGTCCGAGTCGAGATCGATCCCCGAGAGCTTCCCCACCCTTTTTTGCTTGCGTTCTTCCGCCAGGTCTCGAAGAGGATCCGACCCGTGTTTTTCTAGCCAGGTCTGCTTGGCGCACTCCCGACGGCGACGTGTTCTTTCCATCCGAACCAGTTTTTTCCCATGTCTTCCCCGAGCTAAAGTTTCAAGGTTGTCGTAAAACTCCTTCCCCGTGTAATCAGTATATTGAGCCAATTCTTGAAGACGTTGTTTGAACATCTGGATTGTCGAGGGGGGCCGTTTCCTTTGGTAAGCGAAGGTGCAGTCTGGGATGACGATGCACTTGAGCATGCGCTTCTCGATCCTGTTGTCGCCCTGGCGAAGGACGTGCCCCAAGAAAGTGCCTTGCCGCCAAGCGATAAGGGTTTCAACGTCGTTCAAATGAAGATGGTGATACAGATCACGCATGGTCACATGGTCGGACCGCATATCTCTGATCTTCTGTTGGCAGACGCCCCGGACCACCTTGTTCATGAAGACCCTGGAGCTGGTCGGCTGTGACGCTCCGGCACTCGTGACCGAACAACAGGCAGGCCACGATGGTGGTGTTCATCACCCGGCCAAGGCATTTCTCTGGAATATGTAATCTCTGCAACTGCTGGTACAGCTTGCGCCAGATGTGTTTTGCTCAGCGAAGTCGCTGGGCAGTGTCCACCTCGTGGTAGCCATTCGACTGGTCACAGGCACCAAGAAAGCGAGCATGTTCAGCAAAGCGTACGTCTCCAGAAATTCCGTGGGCTTTGATTCGCTCTGTTTCCCCACGAT
Organism: Prorocentrum cordatum; assembly: GCA_963575745.1. NCBI lineage: Eukaryota > Dinophyceae > Prorocentrales > Prorocentraceae > Prorocentrum > Prorocentrum cordatum. Next base: position 13,723 of record CAUYUJ010014429.1, on the reverse strand, counting down.
GAATACTCTCTCCCAGTTTTCAAATACGGAGATCATGAGTTCCTCTACCTCGCGGTGCTGAGATTCTCTGCACCCGCAAGAAGTATCATCTGCAAACAACATGTGCATGAGGGTGAAATGTCCTCGAAGCCCTTCCCTGGTTGCGGAAGGTCTGCCTGGCGGTGTTAGTGTTCAGGCCGGATACCGCGTCCGTGGTGCCTGAAAGTCGAGCCCGTCTGCTGTCCTACGTCGACTCCCACCTGACCAATCTGGGAGGTGATGAAAGTCTTGACGTGATGACTGCTATGGGCATGGTAAACGTTGAACGTAACCTGAGAAGCGGGTCCACCCTCTTTGAAGCCACGAGTCATGGTGAACTTCCTCGATGGTCCCTCCTTGGTGCGGACCTGATAACAACATCGTCTGTCGAAAGCACACACCCGACGAATCATGTTTGGCGGGAAGCCTGAACGTTGAAATGCTCTTTCCGCGGTGGCTTGAGGAACTCGTGGGTGCACCTTCTTGATGTCCACCTAGATAAGGCATAATTCATCCCATTCCACCGGCGTCTTAACAGAAGTACAGCATTCCAGGATCAATCTGCTGACAAGGATAGGGCCCAGGACGTCTTGAGTCGGCCGAAAGCCCCAAGCGAAGTCCGCCAGGAGACGATCTGCCTCAAGATGGGATATTATCCGCTTGGCATCAATACGTCCCATCAGCCGCATCACCATCTGCATCAACCAAATCGGTTTGGAATTGTTTACATCATCTCGAGCCCACTTTTTGTAGAGTCGAAACCCCACCACTTCGCAAAGACTTTGTTCCCATAATGTAGGATCTTGGGCCCACAGTTTTTGAATCAAAGGCACCAGCAACAAATGGAACTCCTCCCCCGCCTCCTTCAGCATCAGGGCCGTTACCTCGTCCAGCCCCGGTGCAAATTCTTTCAGAAGAGCCAGATGTTCAAGTATCTCTTCTTTAGAAGGTAGTTTGTTCAACTCTGGTCTGGTTGGCCGGAGAGGAAGGCCGAAGTCGGTGATGGCGGGGTCCCCCTCGAATTGTTCGTTTCCTTGCTCTTCCCACGTCTTCACAATCGTTTCCATACTGTATATTTGGCTCCGTACACATGTTCGTTTTGCCGCACATGTGAATACCCAACGTTTTCATGTTTCGGCAAAAACTCCCCAAGTCATTCTTGGCCATGTTCTCCTCCAGATCCCGACAACGATGTCGAAGGAATTTGTCACGGGCCCGGCAGCGTTTGTGTTGAAGGCGACGAGAAACGTTACGATGTTCTCGACGTGCTGCGGCTGCTGTGTCTGGTGTGGTGGCTGCCCGGTACCGCTCCCAAGCCTCCTGCAGTTCGCCTCTCAGCCGAAGGATGTCATCGTAGTCCGCTTCTTCAAACGGAGCACCCACCGACATATGCTTCCCCCTTCCCACTGTGTCTTCTGCAGCCCGTCGAAGGATGCCTCCCAGTTGATCCCACTGAGGCCCCCAATACTTCTTTGCCTGCTCTAAATCCGCGTCGTCGTAATACGGTGTTTGTTTTCCTCGAAGCCGTCGAGCCCCATGACCGGGTCCTCCCCAAGAGCCCTGTTGGGGTCCTCCTCCTTGATGTCCTCCTCCTTGTCCTCCTAGCCGTTCCCCGCGTAGTTCCCCTTGTTCCCCTAGTAGTCCACCGGGGGGGGGGAGACAGTTTGTTGACCCCCTGTTTTGCCCATGGCGCACATTTCGGGGTCCTCCTCCTTGGTGTCCTCCTCCTTCTTCCAGATGGCCGCCGAAGCCGAAGACGCCCTCCTCGGACTCGAGCCCAGGATCCTCGACGTCCGGCCCTGGCGCCAGCTGCGCAGCAGACCGTGGCAGGCGCGGCGGTGCACGGGGCTGTCCGGCCCTGCCCCCTTCCGCGATGCCGCGTACGCGAGGGTGTGTCCCCCCGGGCGCCCGCGGGCGCTGGCGCGTGGATGGGTCGCACTGGCGGGAGAGATTGTGCCTGCTGGTGCAAACGCCTGAGACTCGGGGTGGACAGAACCCCCAACAGAGACGCGTCGATTAGTGAATTGTCCGTTTTCGGTTCTCGAGAGGGCGCCGCGGCCGTTACTTTCCAGGCTTGCGCCCGCCAGGTTTGGGCCTCAGGTCGTTTTCACTAAACCACGTTTTACTGAAGGGAGGTCTGTCCATCCCCGAGAGACGACGAGCGAGTGTCGACTGGGCGTAAGAATGACCTTTCGCCGGAGGGACCTTTGGTGCGGGCAAAGGGATGGGCCCCCAGATGGCCGAGAGCGAGGCAGTAGCAGCTGCCTGCGCGCCCAGGTTTGGTCCCCCCGCGACCCCCCAAAAAGTGGCGCACCAAAGGTCACTCTTACCCAGGGTCACTCCTGCGTGCAGCCGAGAGTGCAACCTTCTGTTTCGGTCTCCATGTGCCTCGGGCCATGTTTTCTGCGTACGCACAATCGTAATGTATGGTGGCTGATGTAGAAGTTCGACCCAATGTGATAATACATGGTAGAACCACACCCATCGCCGACATTTCCCCCGTGTTGTTGGTCTGACCGACGGCCCCCAGGAAGTCCTTGGCAGCCTCGTCGCATTGTACTGGGCCGTGCCACATGTCTACCGGGTCCGCCTGCAGCTCGGCCAGAAGGTTTCGAATGCATTGGCTAGCCCTGGCCCCCGCCTCCCCCACGAAGAGAGCGGCCCCCCAGCCCGTCTCGATGCCCTTTCCGTCCCCAGACCCATCCACGAATAGATGTAAAGAGTCGGGACCTTGAGGGAATTCTGCAGGGCGCTATCGTCCCCCGTGTGAGTCCAGAACCTCCGCCGTCAGCTGGCGAACTCGATCCTGGTATTGCTGACGATGGTGGGCTCCGAGGTCTGTGGGGTCCCGAAGAAGATCGCACCGAAGAGGAAAAGTATGCTGCTCTCGTGCCAGTTCTCGTGCGCGTGTGAGTGCCAGAAACTTCTGTTTGCGTGCCTGTCGTGCCTTTTGTGCCTTGCTCGTGGGTAATACCATAGTGGATTGCTTCGCCATGTGATCTGAGAAGCTCGTGGCGTACGTGCACATGTGCTTGAACGTGCGCCCCATGTGCCCCCGTAGCGCATGTACGCGTGCGGGTGTCTCCAAGTGCCTCGGTGTACGCATGGTGAGAACGCGTCGACGCAGCGTGCCTCCACGTCCCCGCGGACAAACTTCACGAACAACCTGCCGGAGACCGTGGTGGCCGTGTGGAGCGTGAAAGGCCCGAAGCTAGAATCGTCGGCTAGCGTCGTGACGCCCCTGTGTCCATTGAAGTCGCCTAGTAAAATTGTAGCAAAATCCGTGCCCCCCAGAGCCCTGCAGAGCTTTGCCATGCAGTCCCACTGTGCCTTCCTTCCCTCCGCCAGCAGATTTGTGAGCATGGGCAACGTTCACTTCGCACAAACAGGAGCTGACAAGCAAGCACTACCCACTGGCACACCGACTTCGACTTTTCAGCCGGACCGTAACACCCGCAGCACTCTACGGAGCAGAGACATGGACGCTCACGGAACCTCTCCGGCAACACCTGCGGCGAACACAGCGACGCATGCTCCGCATGATCATCAGGACACCAAGGCGACGCGCTACCCGCCAAACGACCCCGACGAGCAGCACCCAAGGACACGCGGACGACCGCACGGCCACTCAAGCACCTGACCAAGAAACCAGCAGCAGCGACGACGCAGAGAGCAACGCGCCCCAACAAGACACGACCGACCGACACAGCGAGAGCAACGACAACAACAATGACGAGGACGCGATGGAGCCGTGGGTCGACTACATCCAGCGAGCCACGCGGCGCGCAGAACAGCTCATGCAGCACCACCACATCGAAAACTGGGAGACGATTCGCAGACAGAGGTCGTGGCGCATGGCATCCAAGGTAGCCAAACACGAGCCCACCAGATGGACGTGGCGTGCACTGCACTGGCAACCAGGAGAGAACTCACGGCAACGTGGCCGGAGACACCACGGCGGCCAGCGCAAGCGCTGGGACGACGACCTCATCAGCTTCCTTCAAGAACACCGACCCGACCTGCACCCAGCGCCCGCACCAACCAATGAGCAGGGCAAGCCGAACGACCTCACTTGGGTTCGCTCAGGTCAAGACACCACCACGTGGTCGACACTCGAACACAAATACATCAGCACGTCGCCGACATTCACAACCAGGACTTCCTCCTCCTCTCCTCCTCCGTCATAACTTTTTGTGTGTTGCACAGAATCATTTATTGTGTATCTCGCAGTTCCTGTGCATGTCTCTCTCTATCTTTACAGGAGGCCATGGCCTCACCCACCTGGTCTGAGCAGGCCCGGACATTTGTCCGATGTGGTGGTTCGTTCGTTCGTACACACTACAATACAACACCTCCTGGTCGACCCCGGGGAACTGCAGACATAGACCCAAAACCAAGTTATAGAAACGAAATATCTTAGATTGTGCTGCTAGATGTGCCACTCGTGCTGCCGGTGATATTGCGACTGCTACTCTGCGATGGCTCTTCCACGATGAGATTGGCTTCCCAGTCGCCGTGAAGTTCCGTGAGTGTGGTCACACCCCTTCTTGTTTCTCTCAGACACGTGAAGAGACAACGGACCTTCTCAAGATTGTCTATGCGCTGAAAGTCGAAGCCTGCTGCGTTGATGGTGCCAGCCAGGAACGGGTCCCCGGACTTCAGTACTCGAAGGTGAGACGAACGATGGCGGTGACGTACGCGAGCCCTGTTGCGCCCGCGCGCTGGCGCAGCCGAAGTGAAACACGAGTGGTGACGCTTGTGCTCTGACGGAGCTACTGCAGGTATGTATGTGGACCCGCCCGTTTTAGCCCACTTGCGCGAGGCCAAACGAAGACGTAAAGGGTTGAATTGGGAATTGTGCATCGGTTCGTCGCTCATCATGTCGACTGCCGACATGGAGACCAGGAACCCCACGACGAGCAAGGTACCCGGCAGGTGGTCGAGGTAAGATCTCAAAACATAAGCCCCTCCGTGGCGGGGGGAGCCAACCATAGGCCCCAAGATTCGTTCAACAGCCCCACGTCCGGGATCAGCATGGAGAACACCCCGAAAAACACTTGGATCTCGACCAGCAGCTTGACCCACAAGAACAGGCTCCTCATCTTCCTCGTCCCCTTCGCCTGGCTCACCCTCGACAAACGCTCCCCCCTGGACCTCGGAGAGGCTGATGCCCACCAGAGGGTTGCGCAACAGACCCCCCCCAGGGAGGTCCCGGCTGGCCTTAAGTCGGGCCTGTCCCCCTACACGGGGATTTTCGAAGACACATAAAACATACCCAACAAAATAATCCAAACAGAGTCCCAAAATAGTCTGGGGACTATTGTTGGAGCATTGTCTGACCATGTTGGTGCATTTGGGGGGTATTCATTTATTTTTCATCTAAAATTGAAGCTCGCTGTAGGGCAAGAGCAAGCATGGGCAGTCCAATCGTCGGCGAGAGCAAGCCTGAAGTCAGAGCTTCTCGCGAAGGGCGGCTGCAGGGATGCTGTTGACCGATCAAGCGCGCCCGCCGAGCGTGCGGGGATCTGGCCCTGGAAATAACGCTGCCCCCCCAGCGACCTTCAAATCTAAAATACCCCTGTAGGGGGACACGCCCGACAGAAGGCGGGCCTCAGCACGCCCCCCGAGTAAAACTGGTCCAGGGCGGCCTCGGCACCCGAGCGCCGCCCCTGGCGGCGCCCCCCGAGCGCGCCGCGCCCCAGGGCCAGGGTCTTGGGACTACTCTTGAGTCGGGCCTGTCCCTGTCCCCAATACAGGGGGATTTTTGTTTAAGGATTTTCGACGAAAAATTGAAAAATACACCAAGCATAGTCCAAGCATAGTCTGGGCACGATGTTTTGCTATTTGTTGACCTTTTTGGTGTATGTTTGGTGTACCTTTCTATATTTCGTCGAAAATACCCCTGTACGGGGACATGCCCGAGTTAAGACTACTCCCAGACTGCTCGGGGAGCCCGTTGAGTCCAGCCAGCACTGCTCGGAGGGCCTGTGTGAGGTCAGCCTGGACCACCTCAGGGGCAGGGGCGACGGCCCCCGTGGGTGGGGAGGGATGCGGCCCGACGTTGGCCCTTTCTTCATCTGAGTTTCGGGTTGTCCCTGTAGGGTAATCCGCGGGTGTCGCCGCAGCACTTCCTTCATCTGATGGCCGCCGTCTCGCGCCTTCTCGTGGCCTCCTCCGCCGCTCGGCTTCTGGCATGGGCCAGCTGCCGCGGGAAGAGCGTGTAGATCGCTCGCCGTCCGTGGCCCAGGGAACCAGCGAGCCACCAGAGAACTCCTGAGGGGCAGAAAACCAAAACCCTGTGGGCGGGGAGGGATGGGAGCGCCCCCAGGGGCGCCGATGCCTTCGCTGTACAAAACGCCAGACAAGAGCCGAGGATCCGCGGGGGCTGGCTTCGAAAGCCACCCCCCGCCCCCACCCCCTCGCAGCGCCCGCAGGGCCGGCTGGCAGGGCGCGGCAGGCTGGTGAGGCGCCCGGCCACGCTCGCCGGCCAGCCACCCCGCAGCCCCCCCCCTCGTCGTGAGCACCGAGGAGGTCTCGGGGCTGGGCACTCGATGGGTCGCTGGGCGGTCGCACGGCGCCGCACACTGCGGGGGGGGGGACCTTCGGGGGCCCCCAGCGGCTCCGACGGGCAGCGCGCCAGGGATGCCTCGCTGCGGCGTCGGGAGGGCCGTGTGGGCAGGGGCCGAGGGCTCGAGGAGCACGGCTTTCGCGCGGCTTCGTCGCGCATCGGCGGCGTTCAGCCCTCGGGAGGCCCTCCAGCGGCGGCGCCTCGCCCGGAGCGCCCCCCAGGGGTGCGCGGGTCGTGCCGAGCGGCAGCCGGGGCGAAAGCGGCCGCGGGGCATGCGCAGGGTGGGGGCGCAACGGCCCCCCATCGAGGGGGACTCGAGGGCCCACCCCGACCAGGAGCGTGCGGAGTCGCTCTCGGGGGCCTGTCGCCAGGAGGAGGAGGAGGAGGAGGAGGAGGAGGAGGAGGAGGAGGAGAGGGAGGGGGGAGGGGAGGGGAGGGGGAGGGGGAGGGGGAGGAGGGAGGGGGAGGGGGCGGGGAGGAGGAGGAGGAGGAGGAGGAGGAGGAGGAGGAGGAGGAGGAGGAGGAGGAGGAGGAGAGGAGGGAGGAGGAAGGAGGAGGAGGAGGAAGGAGGACCCATTGGACTGTGACCCATTGGGTTGGTTCCCGCGTGTACGCGGCGCTCCTCCCTTCTGCGAGCGCCCGCGACCTATAGGCCCTATGGGTCGTCGCAGCCAGGAAGGCCCCGCAGGTAGCGCCTGTAGGCGCTGCCGTTGGGGAGCGCGGATGCCTTTAGGCAGGGAGGGCTTTTAGGCGCGCCTGTAGGCGAGGAGGGCCTGTAGGCGTGCCTGTAGGCAGGGGCGCCTGTAGGCGGTGTGTGTGGGGGGGGAGGGCCTGTAGGCGTGCCTGTAGGCAGGGTGAAAGGGAAAAAAGGGGGGGAGAGAGGGGGAAAGAGGGGGTGCGTGCCTGTAGGCAGGGAGGGCCTGTAGGCATGCCTGTGAGCAGGGAGCGGGGGAGGGCCTGTAGGCGTGCCTGTAGGCAAAGGGGGGAGGGGGCAGGGAGTGCCTGTTGGCGTGCCGGTAGGCAGGGAGGGAGGGAGGGGGAGGGAGGTGGGGAAAGCGCGCGTCACGCGCGAACCCGCCGTGCCCCTTTCTGACCGTCGGCGCTAGCATGCGTGCACGAAGGTCGATGCAGCCACGCCTATCAGCCGCACCTTGGCAGCTAGCTCGTCCACGTCCAGCGTGTCCCGCAGCGCCCACCGCAAGAGCTCGCCCCTCGGCGGGCCCCACGCGGCATGCACCGCCTCCCGGTGGGCCTCCATGGCGGCACATCACTCGATCAGGTGCTGGAGGCAGCCCTCGCCGCCAGCGCACAACGGGCACGCCTCGGGCAGGCGCTCCGCCGGCAATCCCCAGACCCCGACCGGGATCTGGAGGGACACGCGCGCGGCGCACCATGCACGGTGGAATCGCCACATAGTTCGCCCCCATGACGCCCACCTGAGGGCGGGGAGGCCAGTCGCAGTGCAGCGGGAGGACCTCCGCGATGGGAACGAGGCCGGTGTCGTTCAAGCGGCCCAGCTGCTCCCGGAACCAGATCTGCTCGGTTTCACGGATCCGCGGCAACACGGCCGCGCGGGCCCAGCCGCGAAGGGCGCGCCGCCTCGCCAGCGCACCCGCCTGGGCCGCGACAGCCAGGCCCTCCGGCGGCGCCCCCACCCCGAAAAGGGCGGCCACCGCGGCGGCTTCATGCAGCCAACAGCCGCCTTGGCGCGCCAGCGCTGCCCGCACCGCCGGGGCAATCGGCGTCTGCTCCGGCAACAGGAGCATCCGGGCCCATGACATAACGATCCGGAGGGCCACTTTGCTGGAAGCCCGCGTCAACAACCGAGTCTCTAGGAACAGGCGCACGTAGCCCCCAGTGCCCATGGATGCGGCTGGCGGCAAACCCAGCAGCGCTTTGGCCACGTCATAGTACGCCCGGTTCAGCTGGGTTGCAACTTCGTTCCAGCCGCGGGCGTGGCTGGCGAGGAGTTCCGCTCCGTAGAAGGCCGAAGCCTCCGCGCGGGCGGGAAGCTGCTCCGCCTGCACTGGCATCCCAAAACCGTGGTCGGTCAGCCCTGCCACCAAGCGCCGAGCGGACTCGCGGAGCTTCGCGCACACACGGGCGAGCAGGGGCTCGAGCGACAAGTCGGCGTCGATGACTACGCCGAGCACGTCCAAGTTATCCACAGCCCGTACTGGGACGCCGTCTACCGAGCCACACGCGGCGGCGTCGAGCGGCGCCCCCCCGACAACCATCGCGGCGGGGCCTTTGCTGCCAGACTGAAATCTGTGGCGGTACAGGTGGCAGAATTCAGTCATGCCGCCGTTCGCCCTTGCCAGGCTAGCCTCGTCGGGCTGCAAAGTGAAGCTGTCGTCCACGAACTGAAGCATGAACATGTTTTCCGGGGCGCCTCCAGCAACAGGTGGGGGCGCCAGCGCCACGCCTTCCGCCACCCGGCGACACGAGTCCAGGAGCGCGCGTACCAGGGCCCCGAACAAGTGCACCCCTGCGCGCCGGCCCTGGCCCACACCGAAGCCCACCAGAATGTGCACGGGGCCCACGAGCGGCCCGATGCGCAGGCGCACATTTTCGTCGCCAAGGGATGCGGCCGCGGCAAGCCACAGGCGCCCCCGCACCCCCGCACGGCGGAGCTGCACGAGGACAGCATCCCGCCAAGCCAGGTCGAACCCGTGCAGAAGGTCTGCTTTCTGGAGCACAGTGCGGTGCCCTCCCAGGCGGCGCAGCTGCAGCGCCATCAATAGGCCAGCGGCCATGAGGGTCCCGTCGAACAGCCCCCCGGCCTGCTCGGCCCCCGCGAAAGCCTCGAGCAGGTGCCGGGTGGCGGCCAACCACGCCGCGTCGAGGAACCCTTCGATGTCATCGACGTAACTTATAGGCCGGAGATTGTTGACGTCCGTCACGACCTGCGAGCCGCGCTTGCGGATGGGGGCGAGCTCCCGCATCCACATCGTCGCGCCCAGGCCGACTACAAGGGAAAGGTTCAAGATGGCCCACGTGACCACCAGTCCGTCGACCACGAGCGCCTTAGCCGCGGCACGGGGGAGGCGCAAGGTGCGCCTGTCGGTCGGCGCCTGCTGGACGAGGGACGCCACGAGCTCCACGGAGAACGGGTCGTCAATCTCCTCCGCTGTCTCCCGCAGGGCTTCGGCCCGGGCCTCCTTCACTGCCTGGCGGACGGCTGCGGAGAAATCCGCCGAGCCTGCGCCCGCTGCGTCGCTGCGCCTGAGGATGGCGTCAGCCACAGTGTGCATAGTCTCCACTGGCCCGAGGCGCGCCCCGGTGCCGGGGTCGCACAGGGCTAATTGCAGCGCCGCCTTCGGCTTCAGAAGGTGCGACAGAAAACCCCCGGCCCGGGACTGGGAGGCCGCCGCCAATTCGAGGTAACGGTCTACAGCGCGCTCGCGCTCCGCCGCGGCTTTCCCCGCCAGCTCGTCCGCCATGGCAACGTAGTCTACGTCGGGCGGGGGGGCGCCCACCCCCAGCAGCACCTCGCCGGAGTCATGGCCAGGCCGTTGCATTCCGCGCCCGGGCGCCGATGCGCCCCCCTGCCTGGGGCGCGACACCAGCACCAGACCGCCAAAGTGCCCGGCCAGGCAGTACACTGCGGCGCGCCACCAGACCGCCCAGTCCAGCAGCAGTTGCCGCGCCCCCGTCCTGGCCCCCGCCGCTGTCCACTCGCGCACGGCATGGCTGCGCATAGCTGCGCCTGCCCACCCGCCGACGAATTGCAGCGACCTTGGAACCGCTTCCAGTGCTTGTTCCCACTCGCCCCCTCGCGCCCAGCGGCTGCAGCTCACATAGGGCACCGCGGAAGCAGCAATGCTCAGTGGGAGGACGGCCGTGAGCCGGGCGTGGTCGCCCGGCACGCCCGGCGACCCCCAAGCCGCCACACGAACCACAGTGGGCAGGTCCGGCGACGACGCGATGATATCAATGGTCGTGCCCGATCTGTGCGTCGCCTGCCCAGGGGCGTTTCTCAGGATCACTCCAAACCCACTCGGTCTCAGGAGGAAGGAGGAGGAAGGAGGAAGGAGGAGGAAGAAGGAGGAAGGAGGAGGAAGGAGGAGGAAGGAGGAGGAAGGAGGAGGAAGGAGGAGGAGGAGGAGGAGGAGGAGGAGGAGGAGGAGGAGGAGGAGGAGGAGGAGCGGGAGGAGGAGGAGGAGGAGCGGGAGGAGGAGGAGGAGGAGGAGGAGGAGGAGGACGGGGGGAAGAAGGAGGAGGAGGGAGGAGGAGCAGGAGGAGGAGGGCGGGGAATCGAGAGGGTGGCATCTCTTCCTCGCGAGTCGGCCCCGCGCCCTTGCCCGCTCGGTTTGACCAAACAGGAGCCCCAGCTGTCCCAAAGTAGCTTGCCCACCGAAGTTCTTGAGTACTTCAGAACGTCGCCTGATCCAGTAGGAACAGGTGTGGGCCCGATCCGGAGTCCATGAGCAGTACAGGGAGCACCGTCGTCATCTTCGCCTACTTGCCACTATCCCACCCTGCCCATTTGCCCAGCTGGCTTACTTCACCTCTCCTCTCGTGTCCAGTCCTGTCCTCCCCTCGGTATTATTATCGTGCCTGTCCGCCTTTCCTTCCTCATCTCCTCCGATCGTCTACCACAATCCGATTTCCTCTACTCCAGCTACTTTGCTACTCTTTCCTTTCCCCTCCGCACAGCATCCAAGCCCGAAGTGTCCAATCCAATCCGCGCAGCATTCAGCGGCACCGCGCCTGCGAGCACCCACGACGTAGAGCAGTTTTCCTCTGCGATCGTGCGGCTCGTGGCTGCGGCTGCTCAAAAAAGGCGCGCGCCTGCCGGGCAGGGCGGTCGTGGCGTGCCCGTCCTGGTCTGCGCATAGGCTCTCCGCAGACATCTCTCGCCGCTGGTTCCCTCGCTCTTTCCTCCCCCATCCCTCCTTCTTCTCCCCCGAGATTGCACGGTCCGCGAGAGCTGCTCCGTGAGTCCGCGCTTGACTCCCCGCGAGATGCCGCCGTCTTGAGGTGTCGGGTTTCTTTCTCCCCCCGTCCACTATCAGGAGGGAACAAAACACACAATGAATCGCTGATCCCCAGGAAAGATGGGAACATATGAGAAGCGGGGGGGAAGACGAAAATAAAATAAAGATGGGTAATTTTAGGATTTGTGTGTATTTCTGTGTGTCCCTGGGCCGCTTCACATTTTGGTGCCAGAGAAGAAACACATCGTTCGTCTCTGACGTCTGCAGGGGGCGCCGGAGTCTGAGGGCCCCGTTTCCTACCGTGGTTTGTGCACTGGTGGGAGGGTGGGGTGATCGCGCGAGCAGTGGCGCTGACTATTCCAAGTTCTTCAAGGTGGATTGCACCACATAGATTGCACCACGTAATTTACACCGCACAACTTGCACCATGCTGATTGCACCAAGAATTGGACCACAAAGTTGTCACCACAATTGCACTGCGTAGCTTGCACCACATAGCTCACACCACATGGGTCAGAAATGTGTTCGGTTTTCTTTCAGTGATTTTGATGTGTCTTTGAGAAGGGTGAGCATCGGCCAAAAATAATCCCAACCAGTGCTTGCACCCAGGGGTTCTTAGTCGTGTTCCAGTAGCTGGGCACCAGTATCGGTCTGGCCGGCTCGTTGTCGCCCGTCGCCGCCATCCTCGGCGACTACAATCGGTGCGGGCGAGTTGCTTTGTGGCGGCCTTTCCGGGGCCTTTGTGAGAGGCAATGCCACTTTTGTAGTCGTTTCCAGCGACGGTGTCACGTGATTCGTTCGCATTGAGTGACAGTGTCATCCGTTTCCCGGGGGCGGGAGGGGCAGATCTGACGGGAGGCAAACCGCACCCTTCGCAAACCGCACCCATTGTAGTCGCCGACATCCGTCGCCGCCAGTATTTGCGCCCGAGTGCCAGTCGAGCCGGCCTGTTACAGCACGTCGCCGCCGTCCGTCGCCGCCATTTGCATTCGTCCATTCGCACTCGTCCAATCGCATTCGTCCGCTCGCATAGCATAGCATAGCATAGTTGCATTGTGTTGCATCGCTTTGCGTTGCATTACTTTGGGCTACATGGGTCGCACCACATGGATTGCAGTACCCAGATTGCACCACATTGATTGCACCACCGATGGCACCGCACAGATTACAAGGAAGCATTGTTCGGGGTCCACGCTGGCGAGCATGCCTGTTTGCTCTGAGTCGGCGGCGCTGACTAGCCCACTCCATTGAAGCGGATACCACTTGAGTCCACGGAGGCGTAAGAGGGTGGGGACCTTTGATGTCTGTTGTTGCTTCCCCGCTTTGCATATTTCCCTTTGCTCATTCGAACACTGATGCCCCGAGTTTGATGGGCCTGTTTTCCATCACCACCACCACCACCACCAGAAGTTGGGGGGGAGGGGGTCCTCCTACTCGTCCTCCACCTCATCTTCCTCCTCCTCCTCGTCCTCCACTTCCTTCCCCCCTCCAACTTATGGTGGTGGTGGTGGTGGTGGAAAACAGGCCCATCACAGGTCTCTTCTCGGCTCGGCTGCCTCCCCTTCTCCCATTCGTTCCCTCGCGCCTCTGCCCGCGGAATGCCATCACGGACCGCAGGGGTGCCCGATGGATAAGAAAGTCCCGGGCTTCCTCCTCCTCCTCCTCCTCCTCCTCGTCCTCGTCCTCTTCCTCCCTCCTCCTCCCTCCTTCTCCTTCTCATCCTCCTTCTCCTCCTCCTCCTCCTCCTCCTTCTCCTCCTCCTCCAGGGAAGGCCACTCGGGCCCTCGACATCGTGAATTCGTTTTTTCTCGTAACGTGGGACCCAGGAGGTCCCGACCCTTTCCCCGGGGGCAGCTCTTCATCCGCAGTAGACTTTTGACGGCCCTGGGGGCTGAACCAGGGCCCCTAAAGGCAAGACGAACAGTAACACTCACAGACACAGTGTTTTTGTTCTCCGCGATGCGCAGGGGGTTTGAGTCTTAGATGATGTTGAAAACGCTTTTTAAAAGGAAAGAGCTAAGTATGCGTGTGTGTGTGTGTGTTCTGTTTGGGTGGCAGTTGTTCGGTTTGGGGACCATCGTTCGCGCCGTTTGCGGTTCGGTCCGTTCTGTCTTGCCGTGTTTTTTTTTTCTGTGGGGGGAGGAGGAGGAGGAGGAGGAGGAGGAGGAGGAGGAGGAGGAGGAGGAGGAGGAGGAGG